>JAUTXW010000328.1:0-600000 GCA_030620095.1 Kuschelorhynchus macadamiae
TCACTCATTGCTCATCTTAAAGCTTTTCAAAACAAAATTCGGTTGTGGGAAACACAAATGAGAAGTAAAAACTGTTTTTTAAGTACCGAGTCACGAAAACATTGTATATGGTCGCTATATGCTGAAGAACTGAAAACTACTGTCTGAGCAGTCACTGATTGGTTTTTCGAGTTTAAGAATATGGATAGCACTTTCGATATTTTTGCAAATCCTTGTAAGTGTAATGAGGAAGATGCTTGGGCTTCACCTACAAATGGAGTCTAGGTCCAAGTTCAAAGAAGATTCTTATTTGAAGTCTAAATTTCATGAATGTGGAAAATGGAAGCGAATTTTACAGAAGATACCTTTTCGAGAAAAAGACCCACAGCTGAGAGTTTTCGCACGAAAAATAATTTTATACATTCGTAGTACGATAAATGTGAGCAGTTCTTTTCAGTCATGAAAATTTCTAAAAGTAGATTGTACTCGGCTTAACATTTTTAATTTAGAAAACACTTTGCGCCTATGTACTAGTGACATTGACCCAAACTTCACCATCTTATTCCAGCTTCAAACTCAAGCCTCTCATTCATGTTCATTCATTTTGTTCATTCGTTCAGATTTTACAAACAGTTAAACAGTGGCGGCTATCAGTAGGTGAAAAGCCACATTTACCAGAAAAATAAACAAGCAAACTATATTTATACTGGAAAATTTTAATTTTTACATTCATTTATTCACCTAATTGGTAAAAAATAAACTGTACATCTCGAATAAATATTTACTCGCCACTGTTGGCGGCATGTCTTTTTAAAACTTTCAATCGAACTTGATCATAGCAACTATAACAGTGGCGCAAACCGCTCTGACTTTGCTGGAGGTGCTATGTTTAGTTTATGATTTTTCTACTATGTTACCATGACAACGCGTATCCGATCTACGTCGCAGCCCGCTACAACGCTCTCGGCGAATTGCAGGCCGAGTACACTACACCCAGTTTGCGGTGGTTTTATTTTATTTTCGCAGATTTCGCTGCAACCTTTGCAGTTTACCTGACTGTTTTGTGTTTTATTTATTTATGGTGTTGTTACAACTTCAAATTCGAAGTTAGTAAATATAATTGTTCAAGACTGGATAAATTAAAAGACGTTTTTGAATTTATTACAAAAATGTGAATCGACTAAAAATCAATCCGTCTTGCGAAAAGGATTTTTAGGTGAGATGCACGATTTTGAATTCACGTTTCTGGCATTAGTGTTTAATGACATTTTCTCGACAATCACGGACATATTATTTGACGTTCTTCAAAAAAAATCGCTTGACATTCATTTTTGCATATCCAATATAAAACGCTAAAAACAACTAAACTAAAAAGAAATTTTTTACAAGACCATGTTTGATAAAGCAAATTCTATTACAGAAAATAAATCATCTACAAACGTGAAGCTCGCTAAGCTTTCACCTGAAGAAATTAGGGCTAAGTATAGGTCCTTTTTATGAAATATTGGACCGTATTTTAATGGAAATGACACTAAGATTTCGATAATAACTGCTGGAAAACTTACATTTTCAAAAGTGTTTCTGGCAGGTTCTGCGTTAAAATTTTCCAGAGGAGTCCAAAATTTTCCGACTCTCCCGTTTGAAAATTTGTTACAGTTATATGGGGAAATATTTTCAAAAAAAAAACGACTTAAAAATAAGCTTGGTCTTATTTTTCGCCAATGAGAGTAATTGGAATACATCGCTGCAAAGAGCAAGTGAAAAAAATTAATAAAAATAAATACAATTTATGAAGCATATAAATTGTTTTCCCTTATTTTGACAATACCGTCGAGAGAGAGCTTCAGCGGAAGAAGTTTTCTTGCTTCAAATGTGTAAAAACTTTTTTAAGAATACACACACACAAGAAAGACTTACTTCTGTTGGCAATATTTCAATTCACAAGGAATTTCTGGAGGAGAACAGGGCAACTTATCCATTTTATGATGATGTTATAAATAAATTTGCTGCTATGCAAGGATAGGAGAGTTGATTTAGATACAAAATTTAGGTAAGTCGTAAAAGATATTCCACCCCTCCCTCCAATATAAAAATTGTGAAAAAAAATTATTGCGATATTTTCTTGCTTCATTTGCACTTCACTTACTTTTTCACCCGCGAGCCGCCACTGCAGTTAAACCAAAAGGATTATTCTAAATAAACCTTTACTATTTCTGGGACATTTGGTGTAAAAAATTAGCAAGTTTTATAATTTTATATTTTTCACAAAGGCTTGACAGCAAATATGCCAAAACAAAAATTGGTTCGAGCGAAATAGCCTGAATACATTAAATATTAAACCTGAATACATATTGTCACTAGATTTTTTTGGTAACGATATTCCTGCTGGAGACATCTCTCTAAAATTCTTAACAATTCGTTTACTTTACCAAAGGTTGTAACATATAAAAAAAATAACAATTTTAACCGGGGCCACTTCATGTTAGCGGTACGGTGACCTTTATTAGTTTTGCTGCAATAATCATGTACAATACTATGTCAAAGTAAAATACTGGCTTTATAAGACAGTAATCTGAGCCTAAATCGGTTGGGGAATTTGAATATTATGCACTTCAAGTAGCTAAAGTTTTCTACAAAGGGATTTTATCCTTGAAAGTGGTTTCGTAGTTTATTCCATGACTATTTATCTATAATATTAGCGGTTATTCCTTGTGTAAAACTTATTTATTACCTATACATGCTCCTTACCCCGTCTTTGACAAGCTGCCGAAGAAGCTCCTTCCATCCCCCTCCTATAATCCATTCCTAATTGAAGACAAGACTCCTCCTTTGCTTGACCTGGACTCCCCCCACTAAACATGAAGAAACACAGTTCCAAAACGTCATTGAATTTTCAAGCAGTGTACCATCAGCCACCAGAATTAGTTGGTACTAGACCGACAATGGAATAGTGTCTATAGTTTGATTTTTATAACGGCTTTTATCTTATCTACAATAAATATGACAAAAATGTATTATACACTTTTCTTCAAATGGTTGTATTTTTGAAATATCATTTAATATTGTTAGAGAAAATTTACAATTTACCCCAAGTGTTCAAGTTTAGAGGAGTAGTCCTATTCTTGCCTTCCTCCCTGCGGCTGTTAGTGATAGTACACAGGTGAATTTTTTCTTCAATCAATAAGTGTTTTTTTCTTTATTTTTGTTAATGGTAGGGCATGTAAACTGTAGTAGTACTAGGCATATTCAGACACTGAAGTCCATTGAGAGCTTATGATTAGAAATCAATTTAAATTATCTATAGTGAGGGAGTGGATAGTCGTAACTGGTTAAGTATATATTAATTAGTTACATCATTACTAATAATTAAATAATTAAGATTTTCGTTTAAAAATTCCAAAATTGAAAAAAAAAGTATCAAGTTACTATTCTCTCAGCAGCTTTTCAACACAGTCCATGGCTAAATTACTAGACACGGAGATGTGCCACAGTGATATTCGTGTATATTTCAAAACGTATACAACAGTCGAATATGCTTATTTATAGTTTTCAGAAAGAACAACATATAGGTACATAATTTTATGTTTAATGCCAATTTGATGGCTAAAAATGAAGGATGTCATTTTTTGACTCATTTTAGGGTGTTAAAATATTTTTTTAGTTTTTTCATAAACCTCATACGTTTCAAATGTGGTACACACACAGTATTTTGTACAATATCTATGAAATGGCTCTAATACATTTAAAAAATGTTACTATTTCCTAGTCGTAACCACCTTTACCATCCCTCCCACCCCAAAAGGTCTATCTAATTTCAATGTTGCATTCACATTACAATTTCACAATAATCTCTAGAAACGTACGACACATGAAAAAACTGAAAAAAATTTAACACCCTATATCCCATGCATTTATCGCCATCAGTTAAAAAACACCCTTTATAAATTCGATATTTGTATATTAAGACAATCTATTATTACGAGACAAGCGAAAAAAATACCCTGTATACATGATCAATAATAAAAAATTCTAGATGTTAATACATGTTTGTTGCAGGTTGATAATTTATGTGACTGAAGCCATCTAAGACATTATAATAAGATCAGGATTTATGTTATCGTAAATATCTAAAGTATTTTTATCGTAGTTTGTAACCATGGGATTATGAGCACAGAATTTTATAATACCTTTAAATTTAACATAGAGCAGAATTTATTTATGTTAGAGAAAGTGTAGGATCTAATGTGTCGAACTATATGAAAAGCCCCATATTGTTTTCTAATAAATAAATAATTTAGCCTCTTATTGCTAACCAGTTATTTAGGGATCCCAAGGAATTTCATGATTGATCATATCAAATTCTATGCAAATCTAATGATAACAGATAACCTCCTATTGCGGCCATCTTACACTGGAAAATCTGACTCGTTCATAGAATCCAGTGATAATATACTAAATTTTTGCGAGATTGGACTAGTTTTTGTTCTAATGGACCTCAGTTTGATGAATTTAATTCTTAAATCGTGCTGAGATAACCTTTTTAGAATAGTTTATTAATTTTTTCACCATTTCCTGGAACGTCCAGGTCATTTCCTCGTAAATAGTGACATTTTTTTTATATCAACTACTATATGTCACTTGTCACCTTAAAAGGCAGATAATAGTTTGAAAAATATACTCTTTCAATAGACAAAAATACTATTTATTGTAATCTTTGAAATATGATAAGATCATTTCATGCAACTTGAAATATGTCCAGAACCTGGATATTTCATTTTATCATTATGCATCCTGCCTTATCTTTCACTTGCTTCAGTAGTTTACTTAACATGTGCATGTACATACCTTATTAGTTCTTCTATTTATTAAGTAGTTTTTTAAAATTTTGATTTCATTTATTTTCTTCATCATGGGGACTGATATTATGTACAGAGGGCGCTACTCCATTATGAGTATAGCTCAAATAGTGTTTACAATTACACTAAATTATTTTAGTTTCGAATTTAAAATTCCATTCAGGATTCACGAATATTGTAAGCGAGAAAGAATCTTAGACTCTAAAATATATTACGTCTTTATACTAATGATGAAATCATTTAATTTATATTTACGTGGATACGCCATCTGGCAGGCAATCAACAGTCCTCATGGTCTAAATTTTCAAAATATGTAGTAAATTAAATATTTTTAACACTTTCTTCTAAAAACCCTTCCGTAATAAATGAAACAGCAGCCGCAAAACAAAATGGCAATATTAATCTGTCGTCACTTTTTAAGCTTCAGGAACCTACGATCATTTGGGCGGCGTTCTTCAGCCAATTAACACTAACGGACAGGTAACCAATGGTAACTCGACCAACACGCACCATAACACAGACGGCAGTCAGCAAACGACCGCCAACAACGGAGGATTGTTGACAGGAGACTTAGAGTCAAGTTTGGCATCATTGGCTGAGAACCTTTACTATTCACGATAGGAAACAATCAATAAAGTAAGTAATTTTTTCTACTACCTGTCATGTAAGTGTGTATCAAATGGTAAATAAAATATTTACCGAAACAATTAAATATTCACACAATAAAATATTTAGCCATAAATTACATTATTTATTTTGCTAGCACAAGTCCCATAAACATCTATGATTTGAAGGACTGCCTATCCATCTTGGCGCGTCTGAGGTAGATGGAATGTCTGCAAATTCTGGAGTCGGAGTCGAAAAATGTTTTAGCCACTTCCATTTTATTTTTTACGGAATAAGCTACGTAAGCCTCAGCTACGGTCTTTTAAATCCATGATATCTCTACATATCTATTTGCCAGTAGCGTAACTGATATCCGTCTGAATGAATGTCTGGCATACTAACCTGGATTTTTTAAATTTAAACATTTTGCTATATTAAAAAGTATTTTCCTAACTGTATTTTTACCGTTATTATTGTATTTTCCTGCTTGGTATCTTAAAACGAAGCGACTTGAATAAGCGTTTTTTTGGTCTCTTACAACAAGGCATCTTCCACCTTCTCTTTGTGTTAATTGCTGTAATGAGATTTCCGTCGTTCAGTTCTGTCTTCAGAAGGGATCGCACTCTTTGAACGTACTGATCTTTCAGCTTGGTCTTTCTTTGCTTATCTTGGAGCAGTCTAGCTTGTTGGAATCCTAGGTATTTGTCGGTCTCTCCTTGGTTTATTGCTAGAACTATTTCTCCATTCGGTAGGGCTGCATTGCCTTTTATGATGTTTAAGGCTTTACATTTTTCATTCCAAATTCCATGTGGATGTCTTTCGAGAAGGTGTATGTCACGTCAATAAGCTTTTTTAGTTGGTTGTGGTTTCCACCATAGAGGTTAATATCATCCATATACAGAAGGTGGGATATGGTTCCAGAGTTGTATCTATTGGCTTTTGTGTTGAAGTCATGTATTGTTAAGCAACGTGGAGAGGGGGTTCATCGCTAAGCAGAACCAAAGTGGGCTTAACGAGTCTCCTTGGTAAATTCCTCTATTGATGTGTATCTCATCGGTGGTAAGAGATTGACCGCCATTATAGATCCTCAGGTTCGTTCTCCAGTGGTGTTTGATAGTTGCTGGGAAATTGATGATCATAGGGTGAATTTTGTATATTCCTGGTACGTCTATGAGCCAGGAATGTGGTACACTGTCAAAGGCCTTTTTATGGTCTATAAAAGCAGTGTGTATGTTGCGTTGTTTTTTTTTGTGCTTGCTTAAGTACCACAGAGTCCATGATAAGTTGTTCTTTGCATCTTTGGTGGTCTCGAATGCATCCCTTCTGTTCCTCGTCGAGTAGGTTATAACTGTCAGTATTCTGATAGATACGATTTGCAATGCATCCTGTTAGGATTTTCTACATGGTGGGCAGACATGTGATGGGCCTGTACTGGGATAGGTCTTCTGTCCTATTGCTTTTGGGTAGCATAGTTGTAGTGCCCAGCATGAGAAATGCGGGGGTGTTTTCCAGATGATGCATTATTTTGGTAAAATGATGGGCCATAGCTTCATGGAGGACCTCAAATTTCTTATACCAGAAATTGTGAATATAGTCATTTCCTGGCCACTTCCACTTGCTCGTTCCCTTATTGTTATTATTATTATTATTATTATTATTATTATTATTATTATTATTATTATATCAGCAAAGATGTCTCATCTGAGGTGTCGCTCAAAAACTCGTGAATATTTTCGATTTTTTCTTGTTTAAATTCTTTTTTCTCTTTATAAACCATAACCTATCGCTTATGATCATTGTAAACTGCAGCTTGTCAAATGTAGCAATCTTTTATACAGTGCAAGTTTAATAAGTTTGTAAGTGCGTTTGCTAATTTATTTATAATATTTTTAGTACTTTATCATATGTACCTCTTTTTCATGGATATTTTTTATCATTAAACAAATTGCACTTGCCGTACACAGGGTTTGCTAGTCTATGTCGGCCTGATGACCTCCAAAAAGAGCGAAATCGCGATCGTAGACTGACTGAAATGGGTCATTGGGTCTGCGGCATTGCAGGTCATGTTCCAGACAGTGATTATAATGTCGTTGTATTGACGATGGTAAAACATGAAATAAAATACTTTTATATCCCTTTTTTCTCAACGAATAGCGTATTAGCCAGCGGAGTAGTTGTTTTTGTTGATTGCATTTTGCATTTGCTCTACATAGGGCTTGGAAGTCCTAATGAACCCAAAAAAGAGAGAACTTGCTATTGTCGCCTGTCTAAATTGGATCATTGCGCTTGTGGAATTGCAGGACATGTTCCAGACACGTATCATAGAGCCCTTTGTGTTGAAACGTGAAGTAAAAAACTTCCACACTCTATTATTATATTTTTAAAAATAGAATAGAATTTATATTTAATGACTTTATTTTTTTAGAGGCGTTCAGTGGAATTCACCGAAAAACAGTTCGAAACCCAGTTGGACACCACAACCCATGTCTGCCACCACTGGTGCCGGCTACAAACCCATGAACCAACAAATAAATAATGTACCATTCAGTACAGCTTTTACGCCTTCTCCTATGGCAACGCCTTTGGTAGCGCCTATGATGGGACAGCCGATTTATCCACCTATGACCCAAATGGTAAGATGACTGAATATATTTTTTAAAGAGATCTGAGGGAAGAGTAAAAAGTGGAAGAATAGGAAAATTTTCTGAAAGCGGCCATTTTGATAAAAATAATAACACAAAACAACCCGGATAATTATTAGCAAATCAAATACAAAACATGGTAAATTTAGATTTTTTAAAAATTTTAAATTACTTTTTTAAATTACTATTGGGCACTGATGACAGATGACAGTAAATGTACCTTTTACGCGTTGATATAATAAATCCTATTATGTCTATGCTTCCAGTGCTGAAATATTTCTTTAAATTACATTGAACTTTTGCATGGTGCAAGAACTGGTGACGTCAAAGATACATGTAACGAGTACAGAAATTGTAAACTAATGAATAGACCTCATAGCTGTACTGCAGTGGCGTGTTTAAGGGGGAGTTTGGGGGTTAACTCTCCCTCAGAGCCACTTTTGTGTTTGCTAGAAATAATATAAAGTATGTTTGGATGTTTTTTTCAGGATTGGCAGCTAAAACCCCCAAGAGTCAGTTTAAGTTATTGCTTTATAGCTAAACTTGATAACTTTTTTTTTAGGTTTTTAGTAATATTTTTTTTTATTTTCACTAAACTGCCATTTTGTTCCGCCATTTTGTACATTTACCTAAATATTAGCAGGTAATTTCCCATATGACCCTTAATTTTTGACCAAAATTTGAATTCAATCTCGTAAGTAGTTTTTTAGCTATACCGCGAACAGACTGACAGATCGACGGAATTAAAAAAAAAAAATTTTTTTTCGGCGTCTTAGAATTTATGATGTTTATTAATGATACAGCTTTCTGTCTTTCTGAAATAGATTGTATATAAGTTGTTAAAATTGGCCGTAGGTTGTAGTCATACTATAATATTCTTATATAGAAACTATACATTATTGAACCATATACCCATTTTTGTATAGAAAACCCAAAAAAGTCCAATAGAATATTATATAAAAGGGAATAATAATAATAATAATATACGTTTATTTTTACTTTAGCTAGTAAATAGTGTATATAGACGGTCAAATACAAGTAATACAACTCAATACTGTTTTCAAACTTTAATGCTCTTGCGCACTCTGGCGTCTTTGGTCAGAACTATATCACCATTAAGGGTTCTTCACATTTTATTAATTCTTCAGTGTGTTAAAATATTCGCCAGTAACATTTAAGATGAAATCCGAGTAACTTTAAAACAAGGTTACCTTTCAACGTCTTATCTTAAGCGTAGCAGAAAAAAGTTCCTAAGTAAAAGATTTTTTTTTCATTAAGATTATCAAAAAGTCAGATTCAAAAAAAAGTTTACTTTTTGTTTGTTTATTGAAAAACTGTAGACTTTAGACTGTAGAAAGTTGATAATACGTTTTTATATTTATTTTATTTTCCAGGGAATGAAACCGATGGTTCCCATGATGTCACCTCTCACCCCCTTGAGCTCCTTGGGTTCTATACCGCAGCAGCCAAATTCAATAGGTCAACAGCAACAACAGTTACTCTTCCACTGATACTGGCTTGTCCTTGTTTCAAGTCAACTGTTACTAGAAACTTGTAAATATATTGTTACATGTATAATAATATTTCCTAAACGGGGGGAAACCCAAAACTGGATAGGGTGACCCCTTTGAAGATAAGGATCAAAGAAAGTATTCCGCGTCTGGGATATTGAACCAATACCTTATTACATTGGCAAGTAATACCTTCAGAGCTGTCGAAACTACATAAATATATAGAGTGTTCGCGAAAATGTGGACAATCTCTTAGATATAAACAGAGCAACCAAAAATAATGCTAGTTTCTCATTTAAAATTTTGTCAGAAACTGCAAAGTAATTTTTTTGTTTGTTTAGATTCTTTGAAATCTTACTGAAAATGGCTGTAAAAATAATGTTAAGCGAAATATGTGACAAAAAATAATTTTTTGATTGGAATTCAGGAAATAAAAATATGTTTATCTTTTTAATTTGTTTACGACGAATTTCGGTAGAACCGTTTCCAAAGACCTCGATGAGCTTGTCTAAGAGAAAGCAGGTAAACGGTTCAAAAATAATAGTGCGTCAAATAATTCACAACTTTCTGTTGTTTGAACGCAAACTTCAAATATGACAAGTTTGAACTTACCAGATACACAACTTTCTGTTGTTTGAACGCCAACTTCAAATATGACAAGTTTGAACTTACCAGATACACAACTACCCTTTCACTTGTGCTATATTTACCGACAACCGGTGTCAGACAAGTGCTGAATATTTCCCACGTCTGATAACATACTGCCTTATCCCAGAATCTATATGATGTACAGGGTGTTCATAAATATTTTGACACCAACTTTCACGGTTTATTATTCAAGATAGAAGGAAATGTTGGATATAACTGTTATTTGGTTTTTATGTGAACCATCAGAATTTATTAACAAAATAAACAAAAAACAATTGGAAAGTAAAAAATTGAGCATCTACTTTGTTATTATAAATAGAACATCTTTTATAATATTATTTCAGTAAATGGGCATCTTCTTGCTAAATATAAAAATACCAGGTTTGGCACCTCTATGTAGGTAGTATAGCGTTCTCTACATAACACATTGGCTCTTATGGCAATTTTCATGATTGTGTTTAAAGATAAAGGTATCAAACCTGGTATTTAATAATCAGCTGCCCTAGCTTATTAAAGTAATATTATACATGGTGTTCCATTTAAAATAACAAAGTCGATGCTCAATTTTCTACTTTCCAATTGTTTTTTGTTTACTCTGTTGACAGATTCTGATGGTTCAGATAAAACCAAATAACTTTTGTATCAAACATTTTCTTCTTAAATAATAAAGCCTGGAAGTGAGTGTCAAAATATATGTGAACACCCTGTAAAAAATAAATTTTCGTTGTAAACATTTCTTGGTTTAATTATACATTTTTTGCTTATATTACTACAGGGGTGTTCGTCTTGTCCTGACCAGATATCAGCTTTCGTAATTTAAATGGAAAACTATGTATATTTATAGATATTTTGGTAGATTCAACATTATGTGGTAATATGGATCTGACATGCAATACGTTTCTGCTATATTAGCATTATTCTTAAGGATTTTATCTATAACTTGAGTGATGTAACTAAGAGACCTAAACAACTTTAAAAATCTTCTGCCTAAAATTTTTCTAATGTATATATTATTCAGTGTGAAATGTTCAATTTTTAAACAAAGAAATGGTACAGTGTTGCCAAGTATTTAATTTTGACGATAGCCATAATTACCTGTATATTATCTTAATACACTATTGAAAGACGAATTCAGTGGTATATAATACCCTAGGTTTATGAGCTAACTTTTTTGGTCTATTATCTTCAGAATCTTTAATTTTTTTTTGCAACTACGAATTGCTTACTAATACCAAATATAGCATCTCAATGAGTAAAATTTAATATGTTGCTCATTGCTTGCAAATATCAGTGCCCATGACATCTGAATTGTGTACCTGCAATGGAGGACAATCAGTGTTTGGCCTAACATTCATAAAAGGAATATAATTAAAAAAACAAAGTTACACCAACACATTTTTGAATTTAACTTTTTTTTGGTAATGTCCTACAACTTGTGAGTTAAGGTGATATGTCATCTTATGTGGGAAACCCTGTACAAGTAGTAGTAGTCGGGAAACATGGCAAGCATTAACAAGCATAAGTCACAATTATTTGTCATTACTCTAGTCGTTTGATTCCGCTTTTACAGCCACTGTACCTTTTTCATTATTCGCAAAATAATAGTAATTTCGTCGATAATTCAAATAGGTTTGTGAGAGACAATCATGTCACACTTGACTTCATATCATTTTCAAGCATAAACATACGATTACGACTGTGGATAATTAAAAAGATATAGGTTTTTATACATTGTAAATATTTTTGTAATGATTCTCTTGCAAAAAATGAAAGGTTGCTTTGTTTCCTATTATTCAGCTTATCTTATATTTGATTTCTTAAAGAGATTAGATTATGATAATTTTGTTTTAGATGTAATAGATTAATGATAAATAAAATACAATCCAACTTTGTCACATAAACCATACATTTAACAAAAAAAAAACGGGTGCGAAATTTCTGTAAGGAACATTGCATATACAGTGTGTTTCATTATTGATCAGATTTTTAATATAACTCTTATATATGCCAGATGCCCTTAGACAAGGTTTATTTAATTTTATTTTGTAATGTAAGGTTAAACCCTTATAAGCATAATTTCATATACTTTGGTCCCCATATGTTGTATTATATTGTCATTGGACATTGATAGCTTGTTAAAATATATGAGAGGATAATAATTATTGCCTTATCTATATGCTGTTGAATTAAAAGAAGTGGTCAGCACTACGTTGCAATAATTGAAATTAACGTAAACCTTTGAGATTTGTAAGTTGTGAAGATATTACACAAGGCGGCTTAGGTGGTTCTTTAATGCCCTTCCTCCCTTATTCATTTTTTCTGAGTGAAGATACAAGTTTTAAATTTGGCACTTCAATAGTTATCAGTTAGAATAGCCAAAAAAAAAATAGAAATATAACCAAGATCAATGCAGAGCTGAAAGTTTGTTATGCACACTTTTCTACACACAGCGCATGTTATGAGATGTTGAATAAAATAAATATAATATATGGTAATGTGAATATGTAATATAAGTAGATCTGAAATTTGAGAAAGCGGTTAAATTTCAGAAAAACTAAAAAAAAAGTTTTTCCACTCTTACGATTTTTATACAATTCACAGATTTTTATTCGAAAACAGTAACTCTGACCAGGAACAGTTTACATTCTACTAAAGTACCCCCTGAGAGGTTGAAAATGTACGTCGCCAAATTTTTCTTTTACGGGCTTATACAAGGCGAGCCATTTAAAGATTAATTTAATTTTTCTTCCAGTATTTTCCATCAGTGTCACGTTCGGCACTATACCATCTAAGCGGCAAATCATAGGTGCAAAGGACGATTTTTTATACATTTTGGAAATGTAGCGTGCAGGCAAATTCATTGCTCGATTTTAGTACTGGCGTATCAGTACCTACTGGGATAAAAATTACTTGGCGGATCAAAAGCTCTAATTTAATTTATTACTATTTTTTTAAATATGAAATTTACAATTGCTTTCAATGTGTAAATATGGAAATTAGCAACACATTATATTGTGTTCTGTGAGAACGAGAAGACGATCGGGTTTTTTTGATAAATACATTCACATAATCATTATGGTCACAACGTTATTATAGCATTCAACGATTATTCTATTAATAAACAAATATAAAAGCTGCAGAGCAGTGATGCCAAGCTACTAAAACATCTTTATCTGCACTTGTTCTTTTCCATCGACTGTTTCATAAAGCAACAATTCGTTGTTAGTACTCATAACAAAACTCGGTTTATTCCAGTGATATCTGAAAAATTAAAAAGCTGTTGGTATTTCTATTGATACTGATGCGGACGTTCTTATAGTTGAAACAACTATAGAACAGTCCATTACAAATACAACCGTCGTTGTTGGTGAATATGTCAATTTGTTAATCATATTAACTGCACGAACGCATGGTGATGTAACAATTTACTTCTTAGAACCAGGGAAAGCTCAAATAGAAGCAAAAATATATTCTTTATAAAGTCTGGTATCATATCCAAAGTGTAGAAGTCATATGTTATTTTTACATGCCAGAATCTGTTGCGACACCACAGAAAAAGCAAAGCTTTAATTCGTGTTCTGAAGTATTTACAAAAATCGACTCTTCTCCAGATATCATTATTGCTAATAAAATTTGTTTTCTTTCGATATATGGAGTACAATAGAGATGTACACTTAACTTGTTCTCCCATCTAGTGCTGCTCACCAGCATTTGTACCGAGTTTAACAAATATATCTAGGTAGTAAACTGAAGGTTGGGGATGGGTATTGACCAACGACTTGGAACCAGTTCAAACTTTGCTTTCGCTTGTTCCAAATATTTTTGTAATTACACCAAGGGCTGTCTGTAATTTCAGTTGTGGATGCAAAACAGTTGGTTTGTTTTGTTCAGCAATATGTGGTAATTGTCTCGGCTAATGACAATGCTGCAATCAGCAGGAATTAAGAAGCCAGAGGATTAAAAAGAACAGGGCGAAAATACAAAAGAAAATAGGATTCGCAGATAATTAATTAATAACATTTTCTAAAAATCAATAAAATCGAAAAGTATGAAGCTCAGAATATTTGAAATCTCAATAACTCAGGAACGATCATTCGTAGGGGAATAGGGAGATGAAGGACTTTTTTGTAGCAAATTATAGAACCTATGAATTTTGTAATAATTGTTTTTATGATAAGCCTTGCTGAAAATTTTTGCAATTCATTTAGAATGGAGTTTTAAAGGTATGTGCCAATTTTCAGCTCTGCTCCAGTTTTGGCTTTGGTAAAATGTCTATTTTGACTGAACTATAGCAAGGTAAATACTATATTTTATAAATGTCAATTTTGATTGGACTATGGGAGGCTAAATACTATTTTTTATGTATGTTTGTGATTAAATATTTCAAAAATATAGGGACATTAAAATTGTCCATTTCGAAATATGCTCCTAAATATCTAGTGAATAAAAATTATTTTATTCCTCACGTGAACCTTAATTCAAATGTTTTAACGGGTTTTAAAAATAACAGGGTGAGGGGGGCATTAAAAGCAGCACTGTAGAATGATTGATATTATATTGAGAAATAGATCTCTTGAATTGTGTTACTTTTATAGCAATCATTTCTGTAGGATTGCTTAAAGGGGATGGTTTTAAACATATCCAGTCTATATGGTTTGGCTTAGATACATAGGGCACTTACCTTATTTCCTATTTGATTTAACTTACTTAAAGTTATTAGACTCGACATGTTTCATCGCCTATATAAATTAATATATTTTAAATAATAAAGGGATAACATAATTGGGGTCTAAAATAACCTCAAAGGTGTGACTATAGGGGAAAGTGGGGATCATTCGGCATATTTCAGTTTTCAAAAAGAAATCACTAGTCTGTTTGGACTTTGACAAATACTATTAAAATTAAACCAAATGTAATAATATTAGGTATATTTTAGGCATGATTGGCACATTAATTTCTAGTGCGTATTTTGAATATTGCATGATTTATTTTTCTCTACCCCTAGCCGAATCATGACCACCAGTAGGGACCATTCAGCTATTAGATGGGGATCTTTCGGCTGTTTGGTGTAATAAGATATTTAACTAATGTGATCCAAAAAACAATGTTTATTTATATAGAAAAACTTAGAATACAACATATTTAGGAAAATGTAATCATAAACTTATATGAGTCACCAACATTTTGTCAAAATAGAAAACCTAAAAAACTTTTTCTTGTCAACAGAAAGTACCAAAACTATAGCGTACATAAGCCCTTAAAAGACAAAAAACTCATCTAACATTTAAACTTGTAAAATTTACATTAAATTTATAAACGCTTTGCGTTCTTGAAGTTCTTTGGCAGGTAGAAGTAGGTAACAGAGCCGCAATGTCTTTTTTATCTATTACCGAAATATCCTCGACATAATGGAAATAAAAGCTGCTTGAATTTACTTTTCGGCGTAGGAATTTCACCTCATGATCTTCATTTTGTACAGAGCTGATCTTTCCAACATAGTAAATCTCTGATTTGGAAACTAAAAATTTAACCAGGACAAAATGTCCCACATTAACAGTGTCTTTCTGGCTAATAAGTTGCAAATCTTCGAAGACATCTTCCTCATCAGACGAATCGTTTAGGACAACATCGATACTAGATTCATCTGAATTAGAAGTTCTTTTTTGGGAAGGCTTCATCAAATCCCTTTTCACTGTCTCCTTTTTGCCTTTCTTTCTTCTTCTATGCTTTGTCTTTTCTTATATTCTGGAATATAGGTGTATATAGCAGACTGAGATTTTCTAGATGTTGTCTTTTTTTTTTCTTTTAAATCTGCCTTTGGATAAGGCCTTATATCACTTAAACAAGGAATAGCTGATAAGGCTATGTTCACAGACACTATATCGCCTCGTTATTTGGAAGGAATGGGTGGTGTTATTTCCGTTTGATTTTGTACGTCCGTGGAGACTAAATGACATTTTGATGTAGAAGGAGCAGGTGGCGTTGTTGCCTCTCGATTTTGGACGTCTGTGGCAACTTGACTTGTTGACGCTATATTTTTTTGGGTTTCGATGTTTCCATTTTCTTTGTTCTCACTTGCAACATCATTAATTGGTTTGTCGGTAAACTCACTTGCCACAAAATCAGAATCACTGAAGATAAGGCTATTGAATGGCCAAAGCCCTGTGCTTTTGAACGAGCTTGTTATATTTTTTATTGTGAAGACACGTTCATATGCAAGTTTTGCAAAGTGGCCAAATGACGAATTGTAATTACTCAACCTGGATTTGTTAGTAACCAATCATGCTGTGGAATGGAAATGTATGACTTGAAAGGTCCATATACTCCCACCTCCAGTGGCTGCATCCTGTGAGTCGTATGCGGTGGAAGGGACAGCAATACAATTCCTTTTTCTCGACATAGTCTAATAACGTTCACAGAAATGTGGAATTCGTGGTTGTCTACGATGAGAAGCACCTTATTTTCAGTAGAACATTTGACGAAATGGCTGAAGTTGGATGTTCATCTCCTAAGTATTTTTCAGGATTTCTTATTCTAGGATTAAATAAAAACTGGCGGAGCTGTACCTCCTGCTGCCTTAATAATATAAATCACAAGCTCTCTCTCTCTTGTGAAGATATGTGTGCTACTTTTTTTTCCCTTTTGTGGATATTATTCTTACAGGCGGTACTACTGTTGTCAACCCAGTTTCATCTAGGTTCCATATTTCCTCTGGTTTAAATTTATAATTCTCTCAAAGATGCATCTTTGAAAATATAGTTTTACTTTTTTGAAGGGTGATTATTACCTACTTGTCTATAAGACCCACCTGCAATTTTATTTACAAGCCAAGGGCTTGGTATTTTGCAGTTTGTCTGACTTTTGGCATAATCGTAAGCTAGGATCCTTATTTGTTGATAGTTCAAACCATAATTCAAATCCGAACACCTATTTACATAAGCTACTAGCTGATCTTCTTGGATTTTAGAAAATACTTGTTGGGATGTGTATTTACTGGGATAGGCCCGATCATATTCACTCTCACTCTCATTCCCAGAGTCATCCCGTTATCGCAGGTCTTCTTTAGATTTTTTTTTAAAGATTCTTTATTCGAGACTGTAGTGTCTGCCTCTTAACTTGATATTCTTGAGCAGCTTTGTACTGACTTAAAGTTTTAGTTAAAACAGCTTTTATAGCCAATTTCATACGCGTCTCATCTATGTCGCAACTATTCGTTTTCTTAACGTACTTTTTTGGCATCTAAAATAAATAGGACAAAATTGAAAAACTACTAATCCCATTTGCATTTATTTTTTTCAGAGATGGGGAACATTCGGCTACCGGCCGAATCTTCACTAAGCGTCCTGGCCGAATGTTCCCTATATGTCACATAGAAAAAATGTCGATTCTAGAAACAATAGAATGCAAGTTTTGTCGTTTGTATATTGCCAGAATATACCCTAATTAATGATCTAATAATCGTATATTATATGAATTATCTAAAATAAAATGCACGAGTGCTATATACAATTTTATTATAAGTAGCAAAAATCTTACCTTAAATACACGAAAACACACTTGCCCTCAGAACCCACATGAAATATGGCGCCAAATTTAAACGTGGTTGGGATTTATTGATGACAGCCGAATATTCCCTATAGCCGAATGATCCCCACTTTCCACACTTTAATATTACTTTTAAATAGTCTACTCACTACTACTGTGTAAAATAAAATACACAAAATGGTCGTTCACCCTACAAGTTTTTTCTCGTTTTGAAGATGTTGAAATGAAATTTTGGTATATGACAAATGAATGCACTTGTACATAACATAACATGTAGTTATGGTAATATTTAAAATTATTTGGTCAAAAGTTCAAATAAAGGAAGAAGGGAAAACAACATAATGACCTAGCCAGATCGTATTGCAAAAATGTGATCAATTTTCACATAAATGTATTTTTATAATATAATTTTGTGTTCTTGTTAATAGTTGTTTAGGTGTATAATGAAGAAAGTAGGAGAAAAACCTATGCATACATGTGTTGAGCCTTAAGAAGTAATGTTTATTTATACTTAAAATGAACTTTTATATTAAGAAAAAATTCTAAGGGATATTGTCGGACAATAAATTTTAAAAATTGTCCTCTGTTTCATATTTAGATATATATAAATGTTAGTTTGTCTAAATTAGGCACTTTTTATATAAGATATAGCTAGTTTCTAAACCTGTCTCTAGACCCCTCGGTGCATCATGTTTTAAATCTGTAAGAGATTATCAATTGATGGATTGGATTAGTTAGTAGTATTACTCTACGCTGAAGTACACACTAAGGGTAATTAGAGCTTGTTGAGGTGTCAAGGATTGACTGAGATATTAGATAATAAAATATATTGCTGTTATATGTAAATAAAAACATATGAGTCTTAACAGTATGTTAATAGTTAAGATTCTTTTTAAATCATTTTTCTAATAAAATATTTTCGTTTTATTTCTGCCAGTGGGGTCAACCTATCGGAAATTTTCGTAAAAAGGAAACTGTGCCTCTTCCTGTCGGTTTTTTTGTATAAACATGTTGCTGGCAACACAGAAAAAATCTTGAGTTTTTACATGTCACGACGACCGGAGGCTATATTTTTTGCCTTCTTGTAGGAAAATGGCGTTTTTGCCATTTTTTTAATAAGTTGGTTTGGTCTATGTATTGGTCTGATGGGAACAAAAAAAAAGTATTTTCTTCATTTTTAAATTTCCGATAAAACTGCGTTGGTTTTGGACGCCTGTGAACAATACGTAATCTACCAAATAACAAAAATCCCATAAGGAGTTTTCGAATTTTCTTTATGATTTTAATTGTGTTTAAATAACTATGATGGACACTTGTGAAAAAATGGTGGTCACTTATAAGCATATCAAATTTTAATTTTTTATATCTAATAGAACTAATGTCTGCAGTTTTTGTGCAAACCCGCTATATTGAATGTTTTTTTTATTCTGTTTAAAACGGCACCAAACATTTATTTATTAAAAAGCAAAATTATGTTTTAATTTTAAAAATAAATATTTAAAACAAAAAAATCTATATATTGTAAACATTTTGATTTTTTCTAATTATAAAAATATAGAATTTCTTATTTAATAAAATTTAGTTCCATTGTAAAGAGAATAAAAAATCTTAGTCATGGGCAAAATTCCACTTGCTGAAACTTTCCCTTTACCACTTTATATTAAATTATTTGTAATTTTTTAAAATTAATTTGTCAACTAGGGCTTTTACTTTTCGGGAACAACCGATGGGAAATAAATAAAAATAACAAATCCTCGAAATAAAATTGGGTAAATTAGCTTTTCTTCTATTCAATCAATTGAATAAGTAGTTTTTTTTTACAGCGACTTCTTAAAAATTCATTTGGCCGCCATTTTGTTTCGCCATGCTAATTTCATATCAAAATTTTACAAGTTTATCTGATTCTCTGAAGTCAATTGAATAAGAAGCTTTTTTATGGTGCATTTTTAAGCACAAAACTTCAGTCGATCCCGATATGATACTAGATTTTGCATGGAATTTGAATCAATCTATGTCGCAGTTGATTTGTGCTAAACTTAAAATCAATTCAAATAAGTAGTTTTCTCAAACTGATTTTTACTACTGTATTGGATTCATTCCACAATGTTGCCAGTTCATCTTTCTCTCTAACTTTATTTTATGCAAAATTTGAAGTCAATCAAATAGATAGTTATTTCAGATTGATTTTTTTAACATTTTAGCAGGCCGTCATTTTGTTCCACTCTCCTGAAATCATACCAACATTTTACCAGTTCATGCCTATCACACTTCATTTTTTTTTAAATTTCGAGGACAATTTTATAAGTTTACCAGATTGTTACGGTTTCATTCTTAAAGACCCCTGGTTTTTAACAAAAATTTGAAGTTATCTGGATATGTTTTTTTTTAGCTATTCCACGAACAGACTGACCAACGAAAGTGGGAAAATATGTTATTCGGTATCTAGAGACTTTAAAACGGGAAAATCTGATAGAAATTCAAGTTGAAAAGATAAGTTAACACGAGTATGAAGTAATTATATTATGTTCTTTCTCTCTTCGACTAAGATTTTTAAAGCCACTAATGCAGAAACTCGGTTTTCCGATTCTTTTCGAAAAAATTATTACCCCCAAAAATTTTCGGTAGATTGGCTTCATACTGCATTTTTTACATATCCGATTAAAACTATCTATTAGAAATGAACAGCATGGATTTTAAATTTGTAAGTGTTCAATATTAAACGTATCAAACAGCATAGCGTAATACTAGACAAAAAAACATGTTTATATTGCCATATTAAAATATGTTGTAAAAATTTATATATTGTAGCACCTTATTTTTTGCTCATATGTTTGCAAATGTTGCTTGTGTCTTCATATAAAGTACATAATTGCATGTGAAATTTTTTTTAAGTATTTACTTATATTGGAGATACCCATTTTAGAATATCTAAAGCATTTTTACCATGTTGCTTTTTTTGTATAGAGGAATTTGTTATTTAAGTGTATATTATAATATTCAAAACTCAAGCATCGTTTTATTTATTCACCTATAATCAATATGTTTAAAGCTCTAAGCTAGATTTTTCATCAAGTTCGTGACATAGTTGTACTGCACCAATTTACATGATTTTTTTTGATATGGTCGTTTGATTACAGGGACCTTTCAACCCTATTTTTTTATATTGTTTTATTTCGAATTTTTTTATATGAAACCAATATGTTTTTCTTCAATAACATTTCTGGACAGCGAGGTGAATGCGTCCTATATTCTTATAATTCCACTTGAAACTTAGGCGCTATCTAACGAACAATGTCTGCCGGGCCAACTAGTATCTGTTAAATAGAATACCATTTTGGTAAAAGGGAATTGTGTTAATTTTATAATTTTCTTATGTATTGAGAATATACTAACACAATTAATTAAAAACTTTTTTATCACATCATTATAACTCCTACGGCCGGTTGCAGAAAGCTCAATTAAAGTTTAGAATGTTTATCGGAATGTCAAATTTGACAGAGAGTTCCTAGATTTTTATAAGCACCTTGACAAATCCGAAAGCTCGGTTAAATGTAATTAAATATTGTAAACAGCAATTAAGTAGTAAGGTAAAATATCTCTCGTCTATTGCTTTCTTTTACAAATAAACAGACTACACAATATAGAGTTTTTTTATATTTTGACACATTTTTAGATACAAAAGCATTGTAAATACATAACTTGTAGATTATAACGTGAGATATTCTTGAACGATGTGAGAAAAACAAAAGTGAAAATTACATAACATTTTTTTAAATGAAACAGCTTTTTTTCTAGAAAGATATTTTCTTTTCTTTATGTAAGAAATGTCGAGATAGCTACAGGTAACCTTCAAAATAAACAAAATAGGTCTGTTTTCCTAACGAACGATTACAGACAAAGAATTGGCTAGTTTCTTCAACTCTAGCCGTGGTCGACAGCTCGGCATAGCACTCGGATGCATAATATTTCTATCTAGCATTTTATTTCACGTTTCTCTATGTTAAGTAAACGTTACGATTCCTATATTTTAATAATTTATAAAACGAAACGAGAGTAACTGTTTAAAGATAGAAAACATGAGCATTAAACATTGAATTGATAATTTCAATGTTTTAGTCTTTTTTCATGAAACATATGATTGGTTCAAAAATAGTTGAAAAGTGCTATAAATCCCACAAAAATAAAGCACAGAAACTCATTAAAACAGAAGTTGAATTCATATGAAAACTATGTTAGACGATAAAAAATTTCAACAAAAAAAAAGTAATTTCTTTATTTTTGTTGTAGCTTAAACTGGCTCTGCGGCACGTCGCTTTCAGTAAATTTAAGGAGTTTGTCGACTACGACGGGTACAACTTTAGACACCTTGCATTTTGTCAAATCCCTAACTGTATTGCAATTTTAGGCGCGCTTCGTGATCGCACACCCAAAATCGACACGTGTAGATCCCGCTAAAGCGAGAGGTCCTTGGTCTTTGTAATTAGTTAGACTGTGGAGGGATGCGTGCGGGTCGATGCTCGTGTCTCATTACCTTAAGGAGCGGTTAAGGAGATAATTCGTGAAAACAGTTCATGGTATTATTTGAGAGACAAACAGACCCTAAATTGTATGATGCTTTGGTGAGCTAAATTTCCTCAGGAGTCTACCAGCTGTAAAACAACGGCCTTTTTATTGTAGTTTTCATGGCAACGTCCCATGGATGACATGTGCCACCGTCGTCGGAATTTTTATTCCTCCAATCATTCGGGAAACAGTCTGCATACCGTCGTGCCCACGTATAGGATCCGACGTCGAGGCCGAGAAGAATAACAGTAGTCGCACGACGTTGGAGCACTGAGGCTAATAGCTCTTTTTTTGACAGATTCAAAAATTTTAAAGATTGAAGGAGAGACTGCTCTCCAAGAATGAAGACAACATTCAAGGATGGGTCATCCTTGACATATAATCCTTGATTTGCGATGTATAAAGGTTACAAATTAGAACAAAAACATTTTGGAGGTCTTGAGTTAAGATATTATTCTACGCCTATGATCCATTTCAGTCTTGGAAACAGGTTTGGGAAATTTGATGTTGTAGTGTAGTTGAAGAAAAGCAGCCCATTGATATGCAAAACATTGAAGCATGTGGAACACCTGCATGAGTTGGTTTTCTAAAAGTCATACGGATGACCACCAACCAATCTGGGAACTCTTCTCTTTTTAGGAATTGTGAACATGAAAATGAATGCCAGTATCACGTTTACTTTGTGATTTCTGCTGTGACAACAATCGGAGAATTAATTTTTAAAGAAGTACTGACTTATCGGCTTAAAATCAGTTCTCTCAGGCGACACCATCATTTATTTTATAATAAGTTGGCACATTGCGTCTTTTTCAGAATGTATAAGAAACCCAGTGAGACCTAAATGTTGTAGCTTTAACAAGCCACCCTCCTCCCACGAAGGTATTGCTAAAGATAGAATGCTTCTTTAGCTATATCTTCCAGAGTTTCGCGTTTATTAAACGTGTCACAAGCGCATGTTTTTATTTCCGCTCCTTAGTTTTTGATTATCGTGATCAAAACCTAAAGGTTCTGCACATAGTGGTTCAGATGATCTCCCTGAGAGGACATAAAATTCCCTGAAGAACATGAAATTCTTTTTTCTCATCTATCTTTTTGATTTGTCTGATGAAATAATTTGTTTTGTGATTTGTAAGTTGTACCATTGGCAGTTATCCTTAATAAGTTTTTCTATGGTATTCATGTATTCGTGTTAAAAGTTCAAATGTTATGCAAATGTAACGTTTGGAAATACCTGCTATAACATCTGGGCATTTCGAGAATTGATTTGCTGGTCTAAAATCTTGTAATTTCCTTAAAA
Organism: Kuschelorhynchus macadamiae; assembly: GCA_030620095.1. NCBI lineage: Eukaryota > Metazoa > Arthropoda > Insecta > Coleoptera > Curculionidae > Kuschelorhynchus > Kuschelorhynchus macadamiae. The sequence continues at coordinate 23,648 of JAUTXW010000328.1, forward strand.
CAACCCTTGAACCTTTAGTAACTGAATCTCTTTTAACTTGACTATATATTACGTAGGTAAGCAGGCACTTGCTCTTTCAAGGCTAATTCGCATTTTATGCTTTTTTAACTCTGCTGCTAAATTCTTTATATTTTAACATCCCAACAACACTTGTGTGTGTGAATGACATGCAATTTTAGTGTAAAAATAGAACATGTTCTATTTTTCGCCCAAATTTTATGAAATTTTCTTTAAATTTCCTAGAAATTATAATGGTGGAACTGTTTTTTTTACCCAAAAGTAATATAATTTATTCATATTAATAACTTTAAAATATTAAAAAAATAATGTAAAAATAGAGCAAACCGAAAATAATCGTTTTCTAGAATAAAGTTTATTAGCCAACGTGTTAAATAAGGAACACTGAAAATGCCTTTGGTTTATATTATCGTTTGAGAATAACTTCCTCATCAAAAATTGATAATAAATTACATGAGTGCGAATCGGCCTTTAGCCTTTGTTAGATAGGATGTATAACGCGTTGTCTACTATCTACTATGTTTTGTCAATTTCACGTGCAGAAGTTAGGTTAGGCGAGATAAACATTCGAATTCGGATTTGGTTCCTGAATTTCCAAATGTTTATAATTTCAATCATAAACTAGCACATAGTAGAAATATGCCTCATTGTACAGTTCATAACGTGGGCTTTTACATGCCAGAATCTAAAGCTATATATTCTGCGTCTTTAGATAAATCTGAAAATAAACTTGCTATTGCCAGGTAAATATTTTTCTTAAACACACGCTGTGCCTTTTATCTCATGCAAAACATTGTTTTAGGTCAGATGCACGAATAGAAATATGGAATTTAAGTTACTTGCCTTTTATTGAACGAACCTTTCCTCCAAATTTACAGAATTTTAGTATCGAAGGCCTATGTTGGTGGGATAAACGTCTGTTTAGTGTAGGTTTACATGGTTGGCTGGTAGAATATGATTTGTATAGTTTAAGTGTTAGAAATAAGTGGGCAGTTACTGGAGAAGCTGGGACATGTGTTGATGCCAACAAGGCACTTATTGCTGTTGGTACTGAGCAAGGCTATATAAACATATTTCATGTCACTGAAGATGGACTTGAATTTGAAAAGTTTCTGGATAAACAAGAAGGACGGATTATTTCCCTGAAATTCAATTACACGGGAGAGTTTGTAGTAGCAGGAAGTATAAATGCTATTAGAATTTGGAATGTGGGAACTGGACATGCTATTCACAAAATGGTTCTTGGGCGATCAGAAGCAAAAAAAGACACAGTTGTCTGGTGTTTGGAAGTTTTGAAAGATTTTACTATTTTTAGGTAAGGTCGAGTGTAAGGTTTAAAAGCTGGGCAGTAATTAGTATGTACTTCATTATTTTTATTATTAGTCTCGTCTTATTCTTGAGTAGATAAAAATTGCCAAATAATTCACAATACCTATTTGATATTTATAAATTATTAGTTTGTGCTTTAAGTTTAAAATGTTTCCAATTTTTTAGTGACATGCTGTTCAATGGTCAGTTTTATCAAATATACCTAGGTATATACTTGTGGTTAAAATAATTGACAAATCCTACTCATTTAATTTTCTAAGAGTTTCATGTTTAAAAACTAAAAGTAAAATAGTTTTTAAGGTAAGCCGAATAAATTATAATTGATGGTACACCTTCTATGTACTGTTGTCTGATCTTATGATTAACTGATATCATTAACTCTTGTATACTTGAGGGCCAATTTCCAACAAAGCTAAAGATAGCAAAAGTTGGGCGAGTCTTTAAGAAGGGGCAAAAAATGCCACCAGGTAAACCACTATCACAAAATAATATCTGCCAATATTGCCGGATTTTAGAGATTATTTTTTACAAATTAGAGAAGTCTGTGAAGATGAAAAACCTTCAATGTTCAAAGCAAAAAACCCATTTTAAAACATAAATTAGATATATTTAAATGAATTTTTTCCAATTCCTGGTCTTTTTATTCCCTATAAATATTTATTATAAAAAACATAATGCAGGTGTTGTTCTTGGGGTTCAGTTCTCCATCTTGGGGCCAATACTCTTTGGGGAAATATAATAGGTATTGCTCTCATTTTCTGTCAAGTATGTGTGAGTGGATATAGGTTACATATAGATAGAAGACAACTATTTTTTGTGATTTTAAGCCAGAATGTTATTCTTCATAAAAAGTTTTGCTTATCTGAAATATGTAAAAAAAATGCATCATAAATTTTTCAATTTATTGACCATTAAATTACCTAAAAACTACATACAAAAAAACTTTAAATGACTTTCTATTTCATATTCTTATGCTCTCTAAGTCAGCTGACTATCTTAGACATTTTGATTTAGTTTTTTTTGTTTCACCAACTTGCTTTTACATGTTTTTTTGAAACATTTTTATATTATAAGGTAATTTTTTTGTAGCCACACATATTGAAAAAGTTTTTCATATGTTACCTAAATCCACTCACCCCCTGTATTTATGACAAAAAGGGGAAGTTGAGAATGACAAGTTCAGAATGTCCATATGGTTATGTTTTGCTGAATTTTGTTCCAAATATCTGTTTTCTTAGGTAAATGATGTCAATTTTTTCAAGTGTCATTGATAGGTATATTGAAGTTTATTGTTTTCTTTAGTGGTGATTCTCGAGGTGTTTTAACACTATGGGATGGCAAACTTGGTGCACAAATAGAAAGTTATCAATCTCACAAGGCAGACATTACTGCCATCTGCCTCGATGAAAATGAAGAATCCATTTACTGCGCAGGTGTGGACCCCCTGATAGCCAATTATGAGAAAGTTAGAGTTGGTAAGAACTATCTTAGTAATTAGCATTAAATAACTTTATTGAAAGCAGATGACAATGCTATAAATTTAAGTTTGTATATCATTTTAGGTTCCAATGTTAAATGGGTGAAATCTATCCAAAGGAAAATTCATGAACATGATGTTAGAGCTATGGTGTTTCACAAAGGGAAACTCTATTCTGCTGGAGTGGACAGTTATTTGGTGTGCAGTTACCATCCACCAAAAACTTTAATTAAATATGCACCAATCCTTCAGAGCCCTTGTGTTCAGGTTGCTTCTAAAACAAGACTTATTTTACTCAGGTTTGCTAGAATTTATTTGTCAGATTTTTAGCCATTTTATTTCCCTGTTACTATAATTTAAATATTAAAAATATTAGATTTAACTGATTGGTAGAAGAGAATGATTCGAACAAACATTTAAAAGTACTCTTTATATGTAAAGTTATACTTATAGTATCTTATTTTTTGTTCTTTTGGGAACTGTCAATTAAGTAATATCTAACCAGACCATTTACTGTAGTACATAAATAACATTTTACAGCTACAACAGGTCAGCAGCCTGTAATATTGAGTACAAGATATTTTAATGCTGTTCCCTCTGATGACCTCAAAATTGTTGGAAGTTTCTCTAACTATTACCATTATAATAAATAAATAAATAAAGTGGTACTGAAATTAAAATGACAATTCACTATTGACAATATTTATATTTCAAAATACAAGGGTTCTAACCACACTACACCACAACTTGTTACGTTCTGGATGTGCGTTTCGCTAACCAAGTTAGCATCATCAGCAGATGATATAAACTAAAGTAACTTATCCTAACCGAGACTATTGGTTGCACTCGACTGCACCGTTGTCAAGTAAAGAGGACTATAGAGAATAGGTCCTCTGTCTTTATTTAGTGCTTTCTTACCACATTTAACTATTTCTATACTCTCAAATGCATCCAATAATCTATTATTAGATACATTTTTAATTAACTTAAGCTTATTTATTCCTATTTGGTGATTGTTTTCCAAAGCATGTTGGGCAAACGCTTGACTTTTCTGTTCTTCCGTGTCTTAAATGTGCCATGTGTTCTTTAAAACGAATGTTTATGGAGGGTTTAGTTTGCCCAATATATTTTAGATCACAGTCATTGCAGCTAATTTCATAGATGCCACTCTTCTCCTTCAAGTCGACTTTGTCTTTAGGGTTTCCAAGGAGATTTTTCAAACTGTTCTCCATTTTGTAGGCTACTCTAAAACCTGTATTTTTAAATACTTTTTCTAGACCGTTCGTATATCTGGGATCATATGGGATTACTATGAACTTATTGGGAGCCTCAGGTGCTTGAAGAGTAGTGGCATCTTTAACATTTTCTTATGCTTATGTCTATTTACTAATTTATGTACAAAATTATCATTATATCTATTACTTTAAGCTATATTTTTAATCCGATTCATTTAATTGTTAAAACGTTCTTAACTTAATGGAATTGACTAACCTGTGAGTTAAGAAATGAAATGGAATCAGTATTAGTAAATTTCCTATAAATATCAAATTCTAATTTGTCGTTATTTCTAATAACTAACGTGTCGAGAAAAGGTAATTGCCCATTGTTTTCCTTTTCGTACGTAAAATTAGTGGAAGGATATTTATTGTTTAATGTTTCTAAGAAAGTGTCCACATTTTCTATTTTAGTATCAAAAATAGTAAATATATCGTCTTCGTATCTATACCACACCCTTGGGAAATACTTGAGTTCTTTTTTGAATTGGGTTTCTAATCTACCCATAAACAAATTTGCAAGGAACGGAGATAAGCAATTGCCCATCGCAAATAAATAATAAGTAATCTTAAGTTAATTAAAAATGTATCTAATAATAGATTATTGGATGCATTTGAGAGTATAGAAATAGTTGAATGTGGTAAGAAAGCACTAAATAAAGACAGAGGGCCCATTCCCTATAGTCCCCTCTATTGCTTACTTAACAATGGTGCAGTTGAGTGCAACCAAGTATTTACCTATAAATAGTCTCGGTTAGGATAAGTTACTTTAGTTTATATCATCTGCTGATGATACTAACTAGAACGTAACAAATTGTGGTGTAGTGTGGTTAGAACTCTTGTATTTTAATCTATCTTCCAGCACAGGTTCCAGTGTTACGACTGAATGTTTATATTGACATTTTCAAGTAGGCCTCTAAGTGAAGCTTACTTGAACTTGACTTAAATTTTATTTGTTTATATTCTAGGCTTGAACCTGTTTTGGAATTGCTTTCGAGCCGAGATGAATACGCTCCCAAAAATGTGTTTGAAAAAAAAAACGCTGAGATTTCTTACTGATTTCTCTTCATGTTTTAATAAGACTGAAATTATAATATGTTTTAATAAGACTGTAATTATAATTATGAGATTCAAGTACCTTTTCAATGCCAAATAATCAAAACAAATCTATAGCGAAAGGTCAAAAATTGTTACACTTGACAATAATGAGAAGACACAATATTTCAAGATGGAGATCAACTGATTCAATGCTGGCTTAAAAAAATTATGCCATAAAACAAAGCAGCTTGGTTCAAGCCAGCCTTAAAATATTTTTGAGATGACTGAGTGTTCCAAGCCAGTTTCAAGCTCAGAATTTCACATTTAATTCACTTTTAAACTGCTTATGCAATTGACTTGAAAACGTCGATGTAAACGTAGTGATTGTCAGTATTATAAAAAGTTAATCGATTGATAATGTAACACATTTCTATTAATTGCTCATTTTTACATTTTTAGGTATACTACTCACATTGAAATTTGGTCACTTGGACGCGCAAAGAAACCAGCAGACGACTACAAGGGAGTTCTTGAAGTAACTAATAAACAAAAAAGACTAATTGTCATTCGTAAACTTGCTAAGAATTGGGCAGAGGAAGATGATGCAGAAGGAATTTTCTGTTCATGCATTTCAGCAAGTGGACTCTGGATTTTTGTTGGTACTTCAACGGGATTTAGGCTGTACAGTTATGTAACAGTAAGTTAGTTCTTTTCTTGTATTAAGCTATTTAAATTTAATAATGTACTTTTTTACTTCCCTCAGAAAAGGGAAGTATTGTAATTGTGAAAAAATTACCTTCCGAGATTTTCAGATCTTTAAGTTTCAGGGTCTCTAGATTCCAAAAAACATGCTTTCTCAATTCCGTGGGTCTGTTAGTTCGATGCATATCAAAAAAACTACTTACCCAATTGACTTAAAATTTTGATCCAAAATTAAGGGAGATACAGGGATGACCTGGTAACATTTTGATAAGAATCCATTGTGGAGAAACAAAATGGGACCTAATGAAATTTAAAAAATTAGTAGTAAAACAGCACTTATCAAATTTACCTCAAATTTTGCTTAAAAATCAAGTAGTTACTATGTAGGAATTTGGACTGGTAAAATTTTGATACAAATCCATGATGGCGGGTTAATAAAATATTTAATAATTCTGCCTGAAAAACTACTTAATGGATTAATTTCAAACTTTGTTTAATACTTAGGTAATGGTGGTATAGAAGATATATAAGTATAAGAAGATGGCGAAACAAAATGGCGCCAAATAAAATGTGTGTAATCGTGAAAAAAATTACCCATCTACATATCTTTATGTTTTAGCTCCCCTAAATGCCAAATAGATTTTATCAATACCGTCGGTCTTCTGTCTGTCCGTTCGCGGCATAGCTCGAAAATTATTTACCCGACCGACTTCAGATTGTCAAAAATTAATGGTCAGATGGGGATGACGTGGTAATAAAAATCCAATATGGCCCAACAAGATGGCGGTCTAGTGAGACGTTAGTACTAAAAGACTTACTAATTCAATTTACCTCAAATTTTACAAAAAAATCGAGTGTTACATAGGAATGAACTGGTAACGTTTTGGTATGGATCCAAGGACGACGAACTTTTTGGAACTCCATGCGACGGCTGTGAGCGATGTTTTTGTAAAAAGTGTGCTCAACTGACAACAACAGAAACCCATGCAACCTCCTTAGCCCAAATGAATATCATATTCTACTGTAGGCAGTGTAAGCCACTGGTAGGAGACATCCACAAATTGAAAAACCTTCAAGAAGAACTGGCCAATCTTAAGTTGAAAGCATTGGAGAAAGATATATCCGTTGAAAAATTGGAATGTAAATACTCTGATAATTTGCAGCAACTTAATAAGGAATTATCTGGCCTCCTTGCTGACAACGCAGCAAAAGATGCTCATATAAAGAGACTGAAGGAGGGGACTCAAGACCGCGCTGCTGAAAACGCCAAGGACGAATACATTTCTAACGTTAATCAGTATGCTGAAACTATTGATCCAAGTTGTATAAATTTACAACTAAAAAATGCAAATAAAGCCCTTCTTAATGATATTAAGGAAATCAAGTCCAAGAATGAAGTGTTAGTGAGGGAGCTCAGTGAATTGATAGTCTTAAAGAGTAACCTTCTAACTAGCATTGAAGTATTGGAAAAGGAAAATGAACTTTATGGTAAGGAGCTGAAGGAGGCCAAACTGGAACTCTTTGAAGCCAAACAAGTCTCACAAGATACACACTCAAGTCCCAGTTCAAGTCAAAGAAGGTCATTTAAGCTCACACATGAATCCCTAAATATTACTGTGTGCGCAAATAAGGAGAAACACAGAGTGCTGCTGGTAACAGATAACGTTGGTAAACATCTATATGCAAGTCTCCATTTTATCCTTGGTGATGATTTCAATCTTGAAGTAATGTGCTAACCCAATGCCCCATTTAATGACCTCCTTTCAAGTGTGCCTGGCTTTGCCAGAGACTATACATTTTCTGAGTGTGTAGTAGTTTTAGGTGGCATTAACAATTTTGAAGTAGATCCTATGATAATTAAAGCGTTGTCAATTGATATCTCTTTCACAAATTTAATTATATGCACCATTCCTACAAAATTTCATGGCATATCATCAACAAATAATATTTTAAATAATATTTTAAGAATCAATCATAGTTTCAGGCAAATAATTGATAAATTGAAATGTAGTACAACTGATAACGTAGATTTATTACACTTGTACAATAGTAACTTAATCGATAAGGACTATATGAGAAATCGTATTTATTTGAGCAAAACGGGTCGTTTTAAGGTTTCTAACTCAATTAAAAATGCGATTTTATCTTTTGCCTCCCTTTGCTCATCACCAGACTTGGTTGTTCTTGGTGGCACTGAGAGTTTCGGGGATATGGATGGTGACGCGAATTGTCCCTTGGTGGGCCAAACTGATGCATCTGAGGTCCCAGTCTGCGGTGACACGGTTGTGTCTCAACATTTTTCAAATCTGGAATCTAATATTCGGGATACTGTTGATCCCAATAGCATACAAAATATATCTTTTTTAGATCCAGCACAGGCAAAAACTGCAAAACGCTATTAAAACCTTTAAGACCAAATACAAGAATGAGTTACTGAATTTAATGTTCTAACAGTGTAATAAATTACCTTTGAAATGTTTGGATTTTGGTAATAGGTATTAATGTTTTTATAGTTAAGTTACTTTGTTTTTAGGTATCATGGAAGAACCCCCTGCGAATGCTACCTTGTATGTAATAATTTTTGTATATTGCATAATAAATGTTTTTCTATTCTATTCTATAAATTGCAGCCAATGCTGTCTTTCACATATGTTTTGTTCATTTCGCACTAATGTGTTCCAGTAAATTTAGTCTAAAAGTTAAACGGGAGTATGAAGCCCCTTTTAGTGTGTTTTAAATATTCCACACTGGGAACCGGCTCAGAGGGTACTTATATCAAATAAAACAAAATTGTCAACATAAGATAACAATTAAACAGGCATTTTCTGCAAAAATAAGAATGTGTATATATATATATATATATATATATATATATATATATATATATATATATATATATATATATATATATATATATATATATATATATATATATATATATATATATATACTGATATATATTAATTTTAATTTAGTTTTTTTATTATACTCAATTATGGGATTTTTTTTTCATTTATTATAACTTTTGTTATTCTTTGCCTCATATATAATAAGCTTGAAAAGTTGGTTTGGAATAAAACAATTTAAAGGAAAAAAAAAACAAATAAAAAAAAAGATCTTTTGAAAGCGACATAAGGTGAATATTTAAAATTATCAAGTGCTACTGTAAGTTGATCAGATATAAAGCTTTTGTATTACTTATATCTTAAAATAAATTTAATTCAGAATCCAAACAAAGATTTTGTAGATGTTTAGAAGTTGGTTAATTTAAATGTTTTAACACAATATTTTCATACTTCTACTTCATTTCATTTAATATTTATGTGGTTTATATTTTTCAGAGGGATAAAAAGCCGATACTGACAAAAGTAGATGATCTAGACGACAGTAATATCCCGTGTGTCCAGGCAGCTTTCAATGACCGTTATAACCAACTGGTTGTAGCCCTAAGTAATGGAAACATAATCGTATATGATTTGGAAGATGCCAATCCCTTTATAGTGCAAAGAATAGAGAAAAAGAAAGGTAAGGTTTCTTGGAAGGCCTCGTTTAGCACCAATCCAAAATTTTAATATTTAAATTAACGCAAGAAGCTTATACACAATTTTGACATTTTAATAACTTCACTCAGAATATAGGATGCACGCAAATTTTTAGGGAATATACTGTGCACCCCCGCACTTTATTTTTTGAAACCAATCAAGTTTCAAATTTGGCATAATTGATTAACTAGTCTTCTTTTGGTGCCATATTGAAGAAGAAAAAGTAATGGAAAGGGGAAGTGGAGCAGTTCTTTTGAAAGGACTTCTCATAGTCTAGTTTACTAACTCAAAATGGTGTTAATTCGTGCTGCTGCTAGTAAAAATATGAGTCGCAGTGAAATATTTATTTATTTAACTTCCTACATATACCATACATTTTAAACATTCACAATAAATATATTTTAAATGCTTGGCAAAATTTACACAAATATAAAATTCTTAAAATACTCATAGAACAGGTATCTTCCATTAGACATGTCTCCTGGAAAAGGAAATCTTGCTGTTTAGTTAGTGATTAAAAGAAAATTCCAAACTTAAATGGCCATTTTTTTACAAACTCAGATTGCCGCACCATAGTTAGGTCAACTAAAGCTCCTAGTTTCGCAATGTCCAAGATAAAGTAAATAAAACTTATTTATTAAATATTTAAAAAATCAATGTTCTTCTCATGTCACTGCACCTTTAGAACACTGCTTCTTGAAGTAAGGCAACATATAATTAGAAGATTTGAACCATATCAACAAATACACAATTATACATTAATACATGCAGTAGTGACGCTAAGAAAAGCTTGTTATCTAATAAAATATTTTTTAGCAAATTAATTTCTTTAATGTTAAAATTTATTGTAGTTCCACGACCCGCTATTGGTTTTTAAGCCACGCCGGTCATGTGCCGTGTAATAATCTTTACTGTAGACTATTATACTTTTTTACTATAGGGATCCCTTGTCAATCAAAGTGGGATGGTCTTATACCATAGTGGGATAATCTAGTACGTGGAGTTGTCGAACGGGTTTGCCATATCTAACTAAAACTCTTTTTACTGGTGTAATCTGATCTGAGGCTTTGGGTATTTTAGTTTGTATTTTATTATTTTGCAATAAAAGTAATTTCTTTATACTGCTTAGAAACTAATACTGGAAACACATTACTATTTTTTGTATGAACATTTTATTGCATCATGTTTAAACATATTCGCCTTAATATAAATTGGTATAAACATTGGTGTTCCTGGCTAGGCTTGGCATCGTCGTACTATCGACCTTATACTGTGAGGTAATCTTTGCAGTGGCAAAATATGTAAATAATGAATTCTATTTTTATTCTTGCTATAAGTGTGGGACCGCCTAAAATTTAGTTCATTATTAAAACCAGGAATTTATATATGTTTCAAAAAAAAATATCATATGAACTTATTCACAAAAAATATATTTTTTTAATGATTATATTGATTGAACAATATGGATACAAACAGATAGCTAGGTATGGATACTTGTATAATTGCACTGATTCTATTTTAAATAAAAATTCTAACAATACTATAAACATAATCATTATATAAAATAGGCCAACACTTAGTAGAGCTCTAGTATTCTTTCTTTGTATAAACACTATGACACAACACGACAGCCGCTGAATGAGAAACCCAACACCAGCTCTATGTGACTCTTTATAAATACAGATGAGCTGATTAGGTTAAGTTTTTAAAATACTGCATAAATCGCACAAAAGGAAGTGCAAACAAAAAATCTTCATACAGCACAAAAAAAAGTGTTTTCTCAGTGTGTTTTAAAAAGGAAAAAGTCTCCGGAAAGAATAACACATGACTAGACTTTTAAGTAGAGCAGGATATCTTTATAAAGAGGTAAGCGAATTAAGAATCTAAAAGACAACAGGAAATAGATGCCAAAGAAACCAAAACAGGGTGATTTTTTCATGATTACATTACTTCCATTTTATGAGAGACATAAAAATGTATTTTTATTTGTTCTTGAACATTTTATTTTCTTTCATTATATTCCCTGAAATTAATAGTTGCAATTACTTGTACAGTTGCTTGAAATTGATGGATCCGTTTTTTTTTCAGAATATCTAACGGATTATGTCAGATTCCTAACAATATCTAGTTGTGGAAAGTATCTCATCGCTGCCGATAACAATAGCAATATAGTTGTCTTTAAGCATACCAGCGATGGGTATTCATTCTATTCAAAACTTCCCAGGCATCAAGTACCGCCAACTGCCCTTGGTGTAAACTCTCAAAATTCCTGCATAATTGTTGCGTTTGCAGATAATCACGTAAGTGCAATAATCCTTTATATCTTTATTTTTCTCTTTTAATTATTGTGCTAGATTTCGCTAGTCTTAGTAGGGATGGGCGATGTCAGATTTTAGCTACCCAGTGCCGTAGCCGAACCCGAGCAGTCTTAATCGAAATTGGAGCAGGTTACCGAGTCCCCTAGGCACATAAGTGATGATTTTACTTAGCGACTAAGGGACGTAATCTGCTTTGATGTAGGAATTTGCAAATTTCTCGAAAACGGTCATCTCTAGCGTCGTTGACCAGTTATACCTTTTTTGCTTAGAAGAGATGTAGGAATGAGGTTTATTTATAAAAACTCCCAGAAGTTCTCTGTCAAGAAAGTTACCACTTAAAGTGGAATTATAATAGCGTCCGCAGCGTCCTCTTGGTATTATGATTTCTTACTTCAAAAAACCTTTGGTTACCAAATTGTGTGCGAAAATATCGTTCCTAGTAAAAGTTATTTAAAAAATTGAAAACAAGATTTCAACGTCGACATCTTGGATCTCAAAAACCGAACATTTGCGGACCCATGTAGGGTCTCCCATTGAGAAGGAAAATCGGTATTTTTTAGACTTCCCCCGTGTTTCTGTATTTCTCAAGAAATTCAAAATAGCCAATCGATGTATTTTAGCTCGGAAAATTCGAAAATCATAACAAAAAGACAATTGAATGAGAAACAAAAGTTACGCCAAGGATGTTACGTTTATTAGACGGTACACCCTATATATTATTACATTTTTGGATTCTATGGTCAATTCTAATTGTTTTTTAATAAAGGTACTATGTCTATCTTCAACTGTTTTTGATTTATTGATGTTTGAAAATTAACATTTTTGCTTCTTTGAGCCGTCATAGCACTTGAACGGTTGGACCTAGACCAAAATAACTCACATTCCTGTCTTAGTTTTTGATAAGCTATCTTATGATGCCAGTCCAACAATTATTTTATTTCATATGAATATATTTAATTAAATAGGTAGCAAAATAATTACCATTTTTTTGTTTGACTGGCATCATAAGATAGCTAGACGGGAATGTGAAAGTTATTTTGCTCTAGGTCTAACTGTTCAGGTGCTATGACGGCTCAAAGAAACGAAAATGTCAATTTTCAAACATCAATAAGTCAAAAACAGTTGAAGGTAAGACAAAGACATATAGTACCCTTATTAAAAAACACTTAGAATTGACCATAGAATCCAAAAATGTAATAACATGTAGGGTGTTCCGTTTAAAAAACGAAAGATACTTGGCGTAAGTCTTTTGTTTCTCATTCAATTGTTTTTTTGTTACGATTTTCGAATTCTCAGAGCTAAAATGCATTGATTGGCTATTTTGAATTTCTTGAGAAATACGGGGGAAGTAAAAAAAATACCGTTTTTCTTCCTCAATGGAAGACAGTGTGCATATGAACTTTTCGCCTTATTTTTGGATGAAGAATCTCCCATTAAGCGATGGCCCATGATTCTTTGAATCACCTTGCATAAACGAATTTAACCAGCCAGTCGGATGCAGTTCGTTGCGGACTGGGAACTCTGCGTGTTGCCAACAGCGTCGGCCTCGGGCGTTGTGTTACGTAGGAATCTCTCGATGGATCCCAACTATACGTGTGTAAACTGTTTACACTTAAAAACGATTGAAGATAGTTACCATACTATAATTTAACCAACGTCGTATCTCTTACGGTTTTTGAAATGCCAATGCTATCCTTTCGTAATTTTGTAATATTTAAATTGCCCATACTGAAATTATTTTGATTATATAGATAATATCGAAAGGGATATTTTGTCTCATGCATACAAATAGGTTTTTATTAACTTTGAACATTTTTTCATAAATTTTGAAAACGATCTTTTGGCAGTAGCAACCTTAAATAGTATTGTTAAAAAAATTAAGCAAACTATAGTGACAGAATAGTTAAACATAATTGTAAAATTGCTTCTGATATCTATTAAATTTGGTTGTCTTGTGTCGTGATTATGTACAGTATGTTTTTTTTTAATCCATATTAGATGATTTATCTTTTGTAATTACTTTAATTTTCATCTTGGAAACAGTGTGCTTATTACATAAAAAATTTCATGACCAGATTAGCGACGTGACTAGGCCAGATTTAATACGTAGAACACATGTAATTGTACCTCTTCCAATACCCAGTTCAGAGCTTACTAAACGTTCTTTAATTTTTAATAACAGAAAGATTTTTAACCACCTTCCCACCTAATTGAGGCAGATACACAATTACACATCTTTTAAAACGCAAGTAAAAAGTTTGTTGGTTGAGAGAGCCTATTATTCGGTTGTGGAGTTTTTGGAATTCTCGTTTTAACATTATATAGTGATCATTTTATTTTTTTCTTGTATATTGTATATATCCAAGTTTTGTATATACGTTTATAGTTAGTTCTAAGAAAGGAAGTTTATGTATAATATAAAATAACTATTTTTTTGTAAAACATATACAAAATAAATATTTTTCATAGGTACTTGTCCTCCCTGTCCTATATGCAACAAAACCTATCAGTAAAACATCCATTAATAAAATGTATATAATTCTTTATTTCAGATTTATGAATATGACATTAAACTTAAGAGACTTACCGGCTTCTCAAAAAAATTGGAAGATTCCTCCACTTGGAAATCAAAAACTCATCCTATTAGAAGTATTACTTTCGATTCTAGGAATCCAGACGTCATTTTCCTACAAGATGACAGCAACCTTATAATAATAAGTAAAGGCGGGGTATGTATTAGAATGTTGTCAATGTCACCAATATGATTATCATCCGAAAATATCACAGGGTTTTCTATTAGTTCGTTTAACACCAATAGCTTTCGTCTTATTTGGTTGAAAATACATTGGTGAATACAAAAGTTGTAGGATACAATAGATATTCTATTTAGATAATGTCTCAAAAATTGTGATGAAATCAATTTTTTTTAGTAGAATTCTATTTTCCCATGTGCAAAAACTTTTTTCTTTGCCAAGATGTTAGAATAAAACCGTGGTTGATTAAACGGGACATATTTTTTCATTTTTTACAGCAACAGTGGTCCCAAATCTCAAAAGAAAGTATATCATTAAAAAGAGTCGCATTTACTTATAAAAACTCATATAATAAGAAAATCTTAGGCTATAGTTTGTATTGAATGTATTTTTAAAAGTATGTTAATACTGGGAGAAACTTTAATAACGATTTATACTCCATCAAAAAACTACAACATACTTGTCATGTCTTTATCATTTTGCTGAACACATTGGTAATACTGAACTATAGTCGACTGCGGTCTTATCGTGCGGGTCCAAAGTGAATACTAAAATGTTGTGTGATTCTTGTATCGAGCTATTAAATCTCGATGGGCTATTTACAAATATGCAGGGAGAAAGAAAATAGTTTTTTTTTATTATATTACGCAATATTAAGATGGCCACTTAATATTATTTTATATATTAAATGCCGAGGGACTAAATAAGAAAATTCGCTAAATAAGTATTTGGTTAAAATTTGGCAAAAACAAAAATACACACAATGGCAAGCGCCTTAATAAAGTCGGAAGGCGGTTCGAATCAGTGGAACAATCAAGATATGTTCTGTTTATACAGGCACTTAATGAAAGTGAGATTTTTTTATCAATCATCAAAAATTATGAGCCCCGCTTGACATAAAAATCAAACCACTTGTACAGTGTCATTTATTTAAATGCGGGCCACCCCTGTGCAAAAAAACTTGTTTTTTTTTGTATTGTATTGAAATTTTATTTTGCAAAAATATTATACATCTTTGTTAAAAACGCAAGATAATTAGATACTACTTCCCTCGTAAGATTTTTTCAGATCTTAAGGGTCCCGCGGCATAGCTAATAAACTACCGATTTCTTCAAATTTCAGTCTAAAATTAGGGGTCTTGCATGCGAAAAACCCATATATATATATATATATATATATATATATATATATATATATATATATATATATATATATATATATATATATATATATATATATATATATATATATATATATATATATATATATATATATATATATATGAATGAAGTACATATCGTTTGGCATTAAATTATATTACGCCGGAGTACTGGAAAAAATCTGTGGAATATATGGAGAAATTAATATGGGATTGGTGGAATCGAGAACGAGTTCTAGATGTCGAAATAACACCAATGATCATTGCGCCATTTGAGGACGACTCAGAAGATGAGGACTTTTTAAGCGATGATGATATTTTTTAGTCTATAATATTAAAAAGTTTCTGAAGGATTATATTAGTCTTAACGTGTATAAATCATAAATTGCATTATCAATAGTTATCATAGTTTACTACTCTCTCCTGGATATTGGTCGGCGAATTTTAATTTTCGTAATATTTTATTAGAGTTAATACCATTTTTTTCGCTTGTGGATGCAAAAAACCCGAAAATTGTTTTCTGTTACTCATTTTGTCACTGACTTGTCAATCTGACTTTGAAGTGACATCGGTCAGAGATTTTTGCAACTGCTGGTATTTATATGTTTATCCTCTTTTCTCATGTGAAAATATCATAGGTCTATCTAATTCATCTTCCGGATTATATGCGGAGGATATGATTCCACGTAATAAAAGAAAAATTAGCTTAAAAAGTTTGTCGTTGATAAATCGTGTGACCCGCATGATAACACTGCTTTTGACTATAGACTGAAAGAAATCGGCAAATGTAGATACTCTAAAAACCCTGGTATAGAAAGTTACATGTATTACGGTTTTTAAGAGATCCGTCAAGGAATTATATACACTTGGGCAAGGCGTCGACACCATGTCGTCACGTAGTTTTGGACGCGACACATTTTTACGCTACCGTGTAGACACTGCGCCCACTTAAAGTTGAAATTGGAACCGAAATGGTGATCAAAATGTATACCAGATAGTGCCCAAAATATCCACAAAGGATAGTCCAAAATGTACATTTACTTTCACTAAAATGTGTCCACAATGTGACTTTGGTTTCCGGTATGTTTGTAAAGTGGGGCTTCAATACGACCAAATTGTTACTGATGTGTCCAAAATATTTTTTTATGTTTCCTTTACGTTTCTAACACTGAACTTAAATATACCCAATGTTAGCCCGCTTTTTTCCCCAAAATGTTACCAAAATGCGTCTTTGTGGTTGCAAAATCGACACACTTTTATCCAGTTTGTGGCCAAAATTATATTTGTGTGTCCATTTTATATAAAACTAAACTCATTACAGATACAGAATATATTTATACTTAAAACAATTTAGTTGCACAATGGACACGATATATTAATTATTATTTTTGTTTCCAATATGCCTCCATATGAAAATATATAATAGTTAGGTAATAAGTGAGCCTAACTTATTGGTGCACTCAAAATTTCTGATAATAGTAGATAAAGTACTTCGAAAGACCACATGCGCGTTAAAAACAATAAATATTTTTAAATAGTTAAAACTATTGCTATTTCGCAGTAAATTTTATTTTTGAAATTTTTAAAGAAAAACAGGTGTTAATATATTATTTTATGATTTCCAACAGCACATTGTGAATGTTTTTGGTTAAAATGAGCCAGAAATTTAAATTAAAGATGATTTTATTCTTTTACGCCATTGTTATCAAATTGGGCATTGTGGAATTTTCTTAACAAAACATGGGGTCTCAATGATTTGTTTCCAAAAATTGCCTAACTAAACTAAACTAACTAAGATCCGGGGGAAACATTTAAGAGTCGTGTTTTCGATATTTTACCAAAATTCTACTTCAATGTGTCTTTTTAGCCATATAGGATGTATTTGGCTTTCGTGTACAGGGTGACCCCTTTTTGGTACTTTTGCGGGGCATTTCCGTTATTTTTATAGATAGAAAGTTGCGGTTTTTGCGACAGTGTGCTTCTTTTTCGTAAAACTAAAGATGCCGTTAACAAAATTTTCACAGCCCTTTTAGTTTTTAAGATACAAGGCTAAATTGAAAATGTGTTTTCAGGCACCCCTCGTATCTCAACTATCAGATAACTTGTCGAAAGTGTGAAAACGGATTCTTATATAACTTTTCCCATAGAACACACGGTTCGGAATTAGTATACAGGGTCAGGTCAAAAGTTATCGGACCCTACTTTATTTTTTTATTTGGAACACTCTGTATATTTATAGACTATAAAATTAGCCATTTTTACCTTTTCAAAAATATATAATAGTATGCACTTTTTCTCAGACACACGCAGATAAATGACAATTTTCTGAAATTAAATGCATAATTTAATAGTTGGCTATGGCTATTGTTCATGACAACAAACAAAAATAAATGTCAAATATTTGTCTATCTCATCGGTTTTTGGATCGACTTTTGGTTTATAAACGTTCTTTTGGTATTTTTATTTCATTGGTATTTATCAATTTCTTCGAATAATGGCAACGTATAAAAATTATGATATGCTGATATACACAGTAATGAAAATTCTGAAGAAGCCTCGGAATTATATTATATATAAGGTAAGTAAGCTAATTATGGCTATGAAAATCTGTATTATCATTATAAGTTTTTGCGTGTTAGATATCCAGAAAGAAGACCTTTTTTTGAGATTTTTGCTCGTTTAAAAGCAAATTTACTTGAACACGAATCTGTTCACCCGCGACCTAAAACATACAAGAAAGAGGACAGGGAAAGACCGTTTTCCAAAATACCTTTTATTAATAATGTCTGTAAATCGAAAGTTTGTCTAGTATTGTGATGGTGTATTGTATTTGTCTTATATAATGTGATATTTGACAGTGGCGGCTATTCAGGTGAAGTAGGTGAAGTGATTCTTCACCAGGAAAAATAAACAAGTAACCATCTAACTATATTTATTATATATCTCTTAAAATTTAAGTTTTTCCATTCATTTATTCACCTAATTGGCAAAAAATAAACTGTACATCTGGAATAAATATTTTACTTGACCGTTATCGGCATGTCTTTTTAAAACTTTCAATCGAACTTTATTATAACAACTTTGCAACGCGTTCGCGATGACGTGGAGCACATGGAATAATGTTGGCTGTTTTGTGTTATATTTATTTATGTTGTTGTTACAACTTTATTTGATGTCGGTTTTATTAATTTACATTATTGATGAATCCGATCACGGATGTGGTTTGCATTTTGTTGGAAACTCCATTTAATCGATGGAAGGAACAAGATCAGAGTTTTAATAGTCATCCTGGTTTTCGGCGTACAAATGGTTATGTAGTAGTCAAATATTACAAAAATTTTTTTGCTGGCCTTGTTTACTAGTGTCCAATAAATATTCAGTGTGGAATAAGGAAGGATTTGCAGGTATGTTAAATATATGAAGGCCTTTATACAAACATGATGACTCGGCGGAGCATTTAAAATGCGAATTAATGCTAAAAACATTTGTAAAAAATCAAAGCAGTATAGATAACACTTTAAAAGAAACTGCTAAACTATATAAAATACATTTTAACGAAAACGTCCGATTAAATAGACTATTTATGTGCTTGGTAATTGACGCACATTGTACCTTGCAAAACAAGTTACTCTTTCGCGGCCATGATGAGAGCCGCGAGTCAATAAACAGGGGAAATCTTAAAAAGCTTTTAGGTTTATTAATATCGAGAAGTTCCCAAGAACTAAAAGATCATCACGAAAAAATTTAAAATGTTTTTACTGGTGACTCGAAAACTATTCAAAACGAAATAATCGAATGCATTTCTGATTATTTAAATGATCATGTAAAAAATGAAATAATGAACACACAGTTTTTTTCTGTGCAAGTGGATGACACCACTGATATTACGCAAACCTCCCAGTGCTCCATAATTTTAAGATACGTTAATTCAGAAGGTTCAGTAGTAGAGAGATTCTTAGGATTTTATAATGTCAGCTCCGATAGAACGTCGGAGAATTTATATTTTCTATTGGATCAAATTTTGGACCAATTTGACTATAAACATAAATTAATAGAGCAATGTTACGATGGCGCAAGTGTGATATCTGGCGATCTAAATGGCCTTCGCAAAAAAAAAAGAAATAGTGCCGCAGGCTGTATTTGTCCATTGTCTTGCGCGTCGTGTTAACCTTATTATGCAGCAAAGTTTAAAAATATTTCTAAGAGTAGAATTTTTTTTGCAAGTCTTAGTGGTATTCCCTCATTTTTTCATCACTCAGCCAAACGAACGTATGCTCTTACATCTGCATCTAAGAGGCGTATTGCAATATTTGTGTGATGGTGTGTGAACTGTGACAAATCTGATGAAAAATCTTGCGAGAGGATTTTTAGGTGAAATGAACAATTTTAAATTCACGTTTCTGGCATTAGTGTTTAATGACATTTTTTCAATCACGAACATACTATTTGCGTTCTTCAAAAAAAATCGCTTGACATTCATTTTTGCATATCCAGTATAAAACGCTGTCGTGAGGGGCTCTGTAAAAAAAAGAAATGAAAATTTTTTTTTATACCATGTTCGATAAAGCAAATTCTATTACAGAAATAAATCATTACAAACGTGAGCTTGCTAAGCTTTCACCTGAAGAAATTAGGGCTAAGTATAGAACTCTTTTTTATGAAATATTGGACCATATTTTAATGGAATGTTTGGCAGATTCTGCTAAATTTTCCGAATATAGTTTAAATTTTCCGACTGGCCCGTTTGAAAATTTGTTACAGTTATATGGGGAAATATTTTTAAAAAGTCAAAGACAAAGACTTAAAAATGAGCTTGGTCTTATTTTTGCCAATGACAGTAATTGGAATATATCGCTGCAAGAGCAAGTGAAAAAAATTAATGAAAATAAAGATATTTTAACCAAAGCATATAAAGTGTTTTCCCTTATTTTGATAATACCGTCGACAAGTGCTTCAGTGGAAAGAAGTTTTTCTTGCCTCAAACGTGTAAAAACTTATTTAAGAAATACAATATCTCAAGAAAGACTTACTTCCTAGGCAATATTTCAATTCGAAAGGAATTTCCGGAGGAGATTAGGGCAACTCATCCATTTTATGAGGATGTTGTAAATAAATTTGCTGCTATGAAAAATAGAATTGATTTAGTATACAAAATTTAGGTAAGTCGTAAAAAATATTCTACCCCTTCCACATATAAAAAAAATTATTGCGATATTTTCTTGCTTCATTTGCACTTCACTTACTTTTTCACCCGCGAGCCGCCACTGATAAGCATATGTAGTAGCAATTTAAAAAAAGCGAGCGGTAGGTGGAGTTCGTTTCTTGTTACCGTGTGTTTTAAAATAAAGATTATTCAATACTTAAATATACATTTTAACTTTTGCGACTTTTTGAAGAAAAACATTAAATATTGTATTATTAATGATGTAAATGATAGTCTCGGATGATAAAATTAAAGAAATGTTTAGTAATTTAGTTTTAAAATTTAGTAAAACGAATCTATCGATTTTTTTGTGTAAGCGTTTTATTGTTAAAATGTTATAGGTTGTTACACAATTTGACTCCCCAAAAAAAAACCTTAACTAACAAGTGAAGTTAAATAAAAGCTTGTAAAATTCGAGAAAACCGAGAAACGAGGGTACAGTGTATGCGAAGCGGTGTTCCTAATTTTTTTTTCTAGAAAATAAGAACTTTTCGCTAACGCCAAGTGCTATCTTAGAGGAAATTAATCTCCTCTCTGAACGGCAAAAAACGCAGAGTTTTCACGGAAATAATTTCGCCAAGCAAGATTGATAGTGGCCGCTCTAGAAGAGTATAAAAATTATCCGTCCGTTCGGTGGAGCAGGGTGACGGGATTACCCGACACTCTTTTAATTAAAATACCTGTTGTTCGGGAGACCATAAGCCGTGGATTAATCCTTAATTTATTGTCTGCCATGTAGAGTGCAACGTTGCGGACGCGCCATGAATAATTTGTATTGCCGCCGACCGGTGTCTATTACGGCATCGTGCATCATATTAATGTGGTGTCAACAAGGGTCGACGTGGCGTTTTCGTCAGTATTATAGATATATTTTTAATAATACGATTTTACATAATGTTGGTCATCTATAATCTTAGAATTGCTTACAATTTTGTAATTTTGCGCCACAACGAGAAAAAAATTTTGAGGATTATCTGGAATGTATTTTATCTGCTCCTCAAAAATTGTTTTGACCACAATTTCACGGCCACGGTACACTAATATCTTCGATTCCAAAAATACAAAGGACTAGGCACACGTTTGTATGGAAAATGGCTCTGGGTTAATTTTCGTAATGTTTTGATATATTGTATGTAGTTCTCATGATTCTGAAAAAAAAGTGTCCATGGGCTTAATGGGATCCTATGGCTAGTTTTCGAGATATGGGATCTTGACGTCTTGAGAAAATAATGTTCGCTTGTATTTAAAGCCTAAACAAGTTTTCGAGATACAGGGTCTTATAAATTTTGGACCATATATTATTAAATGTTTTGTGCTTTTGTTTTTAACAAAAAACCAGTTTCTAAACTTTTAGACATTTTGAAAAACCGGCTTTAAATGGCGATTCTCTATTCTACTATCTATCCTATTTTGATAATAAGTCTTGAGAATTTTCTCCTTGAGCGGAAGAACTAGCTATTTTGCTGAATTGAGAAGGCATTTCCATTTGATTTCCAACATTATTTTAAAACTCTTTGTATCACCTATTTAATATACAAATGTCAGATGTTTCCCATTACATAACTTTTCTTATTATATACAGGAAAGCAAAATACAACAAACGTTCATAATGTGCTAAGTAAATATAAGTAAAGGGTCGTCTTCAGGGGCGTAGTGATGCCGCTTCGGGCCTGTGTTCCATGGGATCGCCGGGTCCTTTACCCAATAAAAAACGAACGAACATAACAAAATCACAAAAAATTAAAATCAGTACAAGCAACATAACAAAAAATATAAAAAGAAATGAAATACCTGATCTAGTTACATTTTTTTTCCTCGCCTTGTTATTTGCAAAAACCGATACAATGGAAGACAGGCCTATTTTCCTCGCAATTTGGTTCTCAATTGACAGAATTGACAACCCCGAAAGTCTTTCCTGTCTCATTGTGTTACTGAGAAAATTTTTTATTAATTTTAACTTAGAAAATGATCGTTCGGCTGTTGCTACCGATACAGCGATACTTAGGAAAATGTAGCAAGCCGTCAAAATTTCGCTAAAACTACTACAGGAACTAAAATTTTCAATCAAAATAAACTCCATTAAGCAGGGGCGTGCGGTGAAATTTTAAGATAGAGAAGCAATTTTTAGAAACTTACCAATGACGTCATCATAAAAACGTCGATGCTGCGACATATTTTGGAGAAGTTTATTTTCAATGGACAACAGCGAGGTATGCGAAAGTCTCTTCTGCCCCGTTGAATTTCTCACGAAATTTTTTTTACGTTTAAGTGTTGAAAAATTGCGTTCTACTGATGAACTTGTGTCAGGTATTGTCAATACTAATTCACACAATTTCGACACTTCGGTGTAGGCATCTTCCAGCTCCTTGTCTTTTAAAAACTGCAATAGTTCCTTTTGCGCTAATGTCATCAGTTTCACTTTTAGTTCAGATCGCAGTAACACTCTGTCGAAGAACTGGCCATAATGAAGAAGAAGAGATTTAAACGCATCTTCTGGAAAGAGCTCGAGGAATTTAAAATCATTTAAACCGTTAAATCTATAGTTCATTTGTTGCTGAATTTGATCGATTATTTCATAAAAGAGGCGTCTGTATGATGTTTGAACATCTCCCACCTTGTCTGTTCGAAGACGCTTGGCCTGTGGCTCTACATTTAACGTGATCGTTTTCTCCCAAAATAGGTCAAAGTGATCTCTTTTTTGGCTTAACATGGACTTAAAATCATTCCATGATTATACTTAGCCCTAATTTCTTCAGGTGAAAGCTTAGCAAGCTCACGTTTGTAATGATTTATTTCTGTAATAGAATTTGCTTTATCAAACATGGTATTAAAAAAATGTTCATTTCTTTTCTTACAGAGCGCCTCACGGCAGCGTTTTATTTTGGATATGCAAAAATGAATGTCAAGCGATTTTTTTTGAAAAACGTCAAATAGTATGTCCGTGATTGAGAAAATGTCATTATACACTAATGCCAGAAACGTGAATTCAAAATCGTTATTAATTTTTCATCAGATTTGTCACAGTTTGTAATAAATTCAAAGACGTCTTTTAATTTATTCCAGTCTTGAACAATCACATTTACTAACTTCGAATGTGAAGTTATAACAACACCATAAATAAATGTAACACAAAACAGTCAAGTTAACTGCAAAGGAACTCACCGGTTGCAGCGAAATCCGCGAAAATAAAAGTAAACAACCACCGCAAACTAAACGACAAGTGGGTGTATGGCGTTGTATGGCGCTGGGCTCGACGTCATCGGATACGCGTTGTCATGGCAACATAGTAAGAAAATCGTAAACTGAACATAGCACCTCCGCCAAAGTCAAAGCGGTTTACGCCACTGTTATAGTTGTTATAATAAAGTTCGATTGAAAGTTTTAAAAAGACATGCCGCCAACGGTCAAGTAAAATATTTATTCGAGATGTACAGTTTATTTTTTACCAGTTAGGTGAATAAATGAACGTAAAAACTAAAATTTTAAGAGATATATAATAAATATAGTTAGATGTTTGCTTGTTTATTTTTGCAGGTGAAGTAGTACTTCACCCACTTCACCTGAATAGCCGCCACTGATTTGTTTCTTAGATAACCAGAAAGAAGACAACTCGATAAAAGAACACTTTCAAAAAAGTAAATCTGATACAATCCTATTACAAAGAAAATAGGGAAATTGAAGAGATCAGTGTTTTAGCTGCTTTTGCGATCAATCCGTCAACTTCCTGTCAAAAAGGCAAGGATGCTAAGCTACGAGCAGTGTCTTTGAAATGGCTGTAATATATTTCAGAAAAATGTACAGGGTGTTACTTTTTCCCAGGTCGCGACCGCTGTTGCCTCCCTCCTTCTACTGCGACGCTACTAGCCATTTTGACAATAAATTTAAATTTCTTATTTTGTTCTGTAACTTTTTGGTTTCTAGGGTTTTTTCGATATTTTTTAACGTATAGAACTTATTTATCAAAATATCCATTCATACATAGTAATGGTGTAGGGAACACAAAAGCATCGTAAAATTGCCATGTTAATGCATTATGACTTTAAAATTAGGTAGGTGTGAATGGACACTACTAAATAATTTCAAACGGTACAAAAGATCCAAAATATCTAAGAAACCAAAAAGTTACAAAACAGAATAAGGCATTTAAATGTATTGTAAAAATGGCCAGAGGCGTCTCAGCAGAAATTTGGAGGAGGGTAGGGAAAAAGTAACACCCTGCAGATTTTTATAAAATATATTATAGACATTTCGATCGCATTGCTCATAGCATACAGTGTATATGAACTTTCAACCCTAAAATGAGCTAAAAAATTACGCCTTGCATTTTTAGCCATCGATTAAATAACAGCTTCTTTTGGAATTTAAAAACGAATACCCTATATGAAGACTACTAATAAAACAGCTAGAGTAAAAATAATGAAAAAACTGTTTTGGCAAAAAAGTCCATAATTCACAAAAGTTTTATCGCAGCTGATGTATCGTAATTATCTTACGTCTAATAATTCCAAAATTATAGCAAAATCTGTCGAATACAGTTCTATTTGGTAAATTCTAGCTAACTTTTGTTATACTATGTATCCATATTTCTTAATACTAATGATAACGGTATAACTGTTGATAGTAAATTAGATGATAAAGATTTGTTTTATATACAGGTTGTTAAGTTAACGCTACAGTTGTATGAAGATGTCAAAATTTTCGTAGAATCGCTGTATATTGCAAATAAATAAAAATATCAAAAATTGCTGAACATGCTAAAAACAAGAGTACATAGATCAATTCCAGCAATGGAAAATGGATAGAGTTTTACTCTAAATCTTATTTATTCATTTTTCACTTTTATGCGCCAACATCTCGGCTTTACCATGTTTTAACATTTCTTATCGAAACCGTTTTTTTTTAATCAAACCTGCTGTCATTCTAATTGCCCCTCTTCCGTTGAAATTTTGATGGTTACATTATACATAATGGGATTTTCATTAACTATTTATCGAGTTAAGATATTGTAGGAAACATCAAAACGCGTTTTAATTCTATATATATATATATATATATATATATATATATATATATATATATATATATATATATATATATATAGTGACCCGTACTTTTACACGAACAAATAGTCATTTTCCTTTCACACTGTATATATTGTTCATTGAAACAACTTGTGTTTCTAGCCCAAATAAAGTTGGTTAAAGAAAAATGTTTAAGGAAAAATACATGTACCATCCTTGGTCATGTGATTCCAAATGCCAGCGGTTGCGTCATGGCCATCCATTTTATTCGGACGTGGCATATATTGCTTAGCCTGATGAAACTTTACAGTTCACCTATTTAGGGAGGTTTAATTTATTACTTCCATTCTCCGACACCCTTGGTGGTAACGTGGGGGGCGGGAAAGGGGGAGGTAGCAGTCGTGGCACGTCCGCAGTGGCTACAGAGACACACATCATCACACAGGAAAACAAAACCGCAGACAATGGAACGTCTAGTTGTAGCGCGGCCGAATTTGAAATTGAGTAATGGTGTTTTGCTAACAGAGTCATGCTGTGGTCGAAGTGTGTAATCTGTTTTAAGGAGGTTGTTTTTACTTTATATAGTAAAAATAATATAATAATAATAATAAGATAATTAGAGGTAGTAACATAAAAATAAGGTACATAAAAGAAATAAGAAAAAACAGAGGAAACAAATAAGAAATCATGGTTCTTGGGATTAGACAGTGTCAAATTTGAATTACTATCCGACGTTTCGCCTTCGACTGCTCGAGGATTTCTCAGGGATCTTTACTTTACGAGATCTAAACATTGAATTAGCTCGAAGAGATTTAAGCGGGCTTTTATACCCGACTTGTGCTCGCTGAAGCGTTACTTTGTGTTAAGATCAGATTCCACGTGTGATGTAGAGCGTAGCCCGTATCTCTATTGACATTTTTTGTATGTTTAAAAATTTCAATAGATTCTCTAATTTTTCGTTTATAAAATCCTGGAATCGTTCATAGAACCTTGGTTTCCCTTAAATTTATAATATAGCCATTGGTATGCTGGTGGTTAGCTACAGCGAACAATTTGTTTCTTTTTAATACATCGTTCATGTTCCTTAAGTCTAGTTGATATTGAGCGTCCTGTTTCTCCCACATACACTTCTCCACAGAAGCAAGGGATTTTATATACTTCTTCTGTTTGGAAAGGTACAATATCTTGCGGAGAACGCAAGCATTGTCCAATCTTCTTATGTGTATTGAAGATTCTACGGATGCTGGACCGCCGAAGAAATGGTCCTATTTTGTCTGTAGTCCCATGTATGTGGGCAAGAACAACACTACCTAACGGTGGCTCTTCATCTTTCTCCTTTGGCGGAGTTGGATTACTATACCTTTTAATTCCCTCTGAGAGCTTCGGTCAGTTTCGATGTTTCAGACAAAGGGTCACGGTTCGGCAAGCACAAGTCGGGTATAAAAGCCCGTCTGACACTGTTCGATCTCATTCAGTGTTCAGATCTCGTAGATTAAAGATCCCTGAAGATGGCTCGTGTAATCGAAGCTGAAACGTCGGATAGTAATTCGAATATGACACGGTCTAATCCCAAGAACCAAGATTTCTTAATTGATGAAAACCGTGAAAACATTCGTTCTATGTTAGAAAACAAATAGTTAGAGAAAGCAATGTACGGTCACTAGATATAGAAAAAGAAGTTTCGAAGAATAAAAGACAAAACCGAAGCATTAATCCTAGCTGCTCAAGATCAATAGCAACACAATATTATAAGAAAACCATTCTGAAAACAACGGAAACATCTAAATGTCGATTACGTAAGGAGCACGAAGAGGACAATCACTCCTATCATGTCAGGTTGCCTGATTTTAACAAAACAGGATTACCGGGAGACACGACAAAGTATGTAGTCATCTGCACTATATGATTTAAAATTTTGTGCAAGACTGGTTGTGATAAGACTTCAAGATGGTGGAACGAATAAAATGTTTATAATACTGGAAAGTTTTAGCGTCGCTAGATGCACAAAAAAATTCCGCCGGTCTGCCTGCCAAATTGAGCTATAGCTAAAGAACTACTTGCCCGATTGACTTCAAATCTGGGTCAAAAGTTAAAGGTTTTATGAACACAATGGCGGCCTGGTAAAATGTTAAAAAAACGATGACTGAAAAACTGATTATCCAGATTACCTCACATTTGGCACAAAAATCAAAAAATTAGTCTACAAACTATTTGTTTAATTCTTTTTAAATTATCTGTAGCGTAGGTAGAAACTGGTAAAATATTGGTAACAATCCAATATGGTGAAACAAAATGGCGCCCAGTAAAAATGTTTGAAAAAAAAGTGTATGTATATGTGTAGAATGGCTAAGTGCGGAATTAAATTGGATCACACTTCACTATTCCTAAGAAAAGGAAATATTCATATCGAGGGAAGTTCTGAGTTTTTTATTTTCATTTGTTTTTATTTTAAATTAACAGATCTTTTAATAACTTTATTTGCAGTGGTTTGTAATAAAATAAACGGATTCGTACCAAAATTTTGCCAATTTATATACAGTGTGGCCATTTAAAATATGATTATTTTGACACATTTAACTTTGACATCGCTCATTGCCGTGCGAGCCTAGAGGGGCGATAATGGTACGATTTTTAAGAAAAAGATATTAGGGATTTTTTTAACGGAATTTTGATTGTCGATTCTTACTCAGCATCATCAGGAACCCCCTTATACCAAATTTCAACAAAAGAAGTCATTAGCTCTGGGAAACAGGAGCTTTCAAAAAATGCATTTGTTTTTCATTTCAAAGGCAGAAATCTTTAAAACGATTGTCTTGATGAAGAAATTTTTATAATTTTAATGAAAATAATTAAGGAACACAATGCAGAGCTGAAGAACTCGAAGGCA
The DNA here is from genome assembly GCA_030620095.1 of Kuschelorhynchus macadamiae. Taxonomy (NCBI): domain Eukaryota; kingdom Metazoa; phylum Arthropoda; class Insecta; order Coleoptera; family Curculionidae; genus Kuschelorhynchus; species Kuschelorhynchus macadamiae. The sequence continues at coordinate 52,369 of JAUTXW010000328.1, forward strand.
CTGGTTTAAGAGATTTCTGCCTTCAAAACGATAAAAAAAAACAATTTTTGAAAGCTCGTATTTCCCATAGCTAATGACTTATTTTGTTAAAATTCGGTATAACGGGGTTCTTGATAATGCTGAGTAAGAATCGAGAATCAAAATTCCGTTAAAAATCTTTTTCTTAAAAATCGTACCATTTCCCCCCTCTAGGTTCGCACGCCAATGAGCGATGTCAAAGTTGAATATGTCAAAATAGTCACATTTTATATCCATACACATCACCGAAATTTGAAACTAACCTGGCAGTTAATTCCTGAGTTATTAGGGTGTTCCGCTTTTAAATGAGTCACACTGTATATGTGAAATTAGATTTTTTTTCTGATTTGTGGTCCACTGGATAAGACGTTTTTAAAAATTGTTTTTTTTTTTCATTTTATTAACCAGCTATTTTGTTCCGTTATATTCAATTTTTACTAAAATGTTACCAGTTCGCCCTCATATAACTTTTGATTTTTTACTAAAATTTGAAGCAAAGTAGGCAAGTATTGTTTGAGCTAGGTCGCGCACTGTCCAACGGAATTTGGTAAACATGTTTCTCGGTACCTAGGAACTCTAAAATGACCCGCAATCACGGGTTGTGATTAATAACACGTTATATATACAATAACAATAAACAAATTTAGAAAGTCGATTTTCACCTTCTTCTAATTGTCGTTGGGGCTGCCACCTTTTAGACGAAGTTAACCCGTTAAAAATTTTTTAAAAAGGTCCTTCAATTTATACATATTTGCAACTACTTACGCTGGAGATCGAAATACGACCCTACCCGACTACAAGAAACGGTAATAGGCGTTTGTTACCTCTTATCCAATGGTACTAAAAGTAGTGGTGCGGATTATTATGTTTGATGTGTTGCCAAATAATAAAACATATTGTGAAGTTTTATGTTTTCAAAGACGTTTACCCCGGAGATTCTGGCGTTAAAACTAAGTGCCGTATCGATTTGAAATTTCACAACTGTATGTAATTCGAATGACAATACAATAATGTTCTACTACCGATTTGATCAGATCAGTACCAAATGGTACCGGTCAATTTTAACCTACCCTTAATTATCGTAAAGATTTGAAATTTTGCAAGTGTATAATTCGGATGGCAATTTTATATTTCGGTACCAATTGATACCGATTGATTTTAATCCAATGTAATTCGAATGAAAATACAATAATTCGGTACAATCGAGCTGATCTAATCAGAACGGTGGTACCAAATGATACCGATGGTACCAGCTAGTATACCCCTCGCGTTTGGACTCATTTGGTTTGCTTTGACGAATTTAGTACATTAACAGTAATACGTAATATTTTATGACTAAAAAGTAAAAAATAAATCATAGTTTAAAAAACACTAGAATTATTAAAACTAGTTATCAATAACGCATTAAAAAGTACAAATTTATGTAAAATATTACGAAAAGAAACGTAACGTAACGTAAACGTAACCAAAAAGCGCCCCACGCTTTTTGGTTACGTTTCGTTTCTTTGAGAAGAATGTACTTTTAATTAGTTTCGACAAAGAGGCCCCACGTTATTTGGCATAGTCATTGAATTGTCAAGGATAGAATGCATATATGGTAACAAAATATTTGAAATAAATGACATTATTTTGTACTTTTTGCATTTCTGACAAAAGTGTCTTTTCTAGTTTTTTTTTAAAACTATAATTTAATATCTCCTCATATAATACCCCACTTATTATTATAATATATGGATTATATAGGGGAAGTATTGTAATCGCAAAGATTTTCAAAAAATATAAATTGGGTACCATCTAGTTGGTACCATATTATGTATTGGACTCTTCAAACCAAACGAAATAGCCCAAACCCGAGGACTTTACTAGCTCTTACCAGAGGTACCATTTGGTACCACCGAGCTAATCAGATCAACTCGATTGTACCAAATTATTGTATTTTCATCCAAATTACATCGGACCAAATGAAATTATATGGTTTAACTTATGTTTTTTTAGAATTGGTTGAATCATTGATTTAGAAACTCTGACGTAATCTTATATTTTCCTGCAAGAACTAGTTGCAGTTGTTTCAACAGAAGCAAACACATTTATTTCATACTTGTAAATTTTTAGGTCCAGGTTTAGAAAATGACCCTGTTGGATTAAAATATATAAATGTTTTACTTCCCTCGTAAATGAAAAGTACCAGATTTTTACGTTTGAAGGTCCCTAGATGCCGAAAAAAATATTTTCTCAATTCCGTCGGTCTGTCACTGTAAGTGTTCGCGGCATAGCTAAAAAACTACTTAACCGATTGAGTTCAAATTTTGGTCAAAAATGAAGGATCATATGGGAATGACCTGGTACCATTTGGTTAAAAATCCAATATGGCAAAACAAAATGGCGGCCTAGTAAAATGTTAAAAAATGTATTACTAAAAAACTACTTATCCAATTTATCTCAAATTTTGTACAGAAATCAAGTTTATAAAGAAAATTAAAATTTTGGTACGAATCCAAGATAGCGGAACAAAATGGCGGCTTAATAAAATATTTAAGCCTGTAAAAACCAAGGTCTGTAAACTCTAATTAGAGTTTACAGGCCTTGTATAAAAACTACTTAATTTACTGATTTCAAAGTTTGTGGCATAACCCTTTCAGGTTTTACATTTTACATAACACGTTCTAGGGTGCCTAGATGCCAAAAAATATGTTTTATCAATTCCGTTGGTCAGTCTGTCGGTGTGTCTGTCAGTTCGCAGCAAAACTACTTATCAGATTGCCTTCAAATTCGTACGAGGATGACGTGGTAATATTTTGGTAAAAATCCAATATGCCGGAACAAGATAGTGGCCTAGTGAAAAAATTATTAATAAAAAACAAAAATCAAGTGTTACGTAGGAATGAACTGCAAAACTAGCAAAACAAAATGGCGGCATAATAAAATATTTAAAAAATCAGCTTGAAAAAAGTATATTATTAGATTAATTTCGAATTTTACGCAAGTATTAAGGATGATATAGAGATAAACTAATAAAGTTGCGTAAAAAAAATCTTATTCAATTGACTTTAAATTTTTCAGAAAAATTAAATGTAATATAGGAATAAACTAAACTGCTGTGCATAATAACTTCAATTCTAAAATTTTTGTGTAAAATTCAAATTGCTGTAACTTTTCAGGGATGAGAGATATTGGGCTACGGTTTTCAGTGTATTATGGAGATATGTTTTGAAAAAAAGCCCAGTATTATGTATTTTTTCAAAGTGCGTTTCATTTTATTATACAGGGTGTGAGATGACACCGTCTTATTTTTTTAAATGTTTGTTAAGAGCGAGAACTTGTTACAGCAACTCTTAAGTTTTCTTTTTTCGACCAAAATGATCTTTGGCAAGATGCAAAAAAACAATTTCTAGCGATTTGTCGTATCTTCACTTGTTTTCAATATACAGGGTTTTTTCGAAAAAAACGACATCGTTACATTATTAACACTTCAACACGACACCCTGTACATTAGTCGGACATTGGTCACTTGATTTATCATGGGTATTTATGCCTGTAATCATATTCATAGGAGCAATGTATACATGGTGTAACATAAGTAAAAGAGAAATAACAAAATTGGAAATTAATATTTTGGTTGAATTTCGTACACTCCCTAACCATATTTGGGGGTATGATGAGAAACGGCAAGACAGAGTTATTTATCACTCGTGGGACTGTCAACGTCGAAATTTATAGAAATGAATGTTTAATAAATATCATTCTACCATTTGCAAATAATTTTGGAATCGATTTTATCTTAGCTGATGACAATGCAAGGCCCCACCGAGCTAGAACCGTTATAGAGACTTATTTATAATGTGTTTAAATAAGCTTGTTTTATTTCATAAAATACAAAGGGTATTTGAAGTAGGTATTAAAAAAAGTGAAAGGTCTACTTATTATTTTCAAAAAAAAAGTGTATAAATCTGGAAATAGTGCCAATGCATTTAAAATTGTCTTATTATGCCAAATTGGCTTCGACTTAATTCGGTGATTAGTGGGCTATTTTAATTATTCCATTTTATAGCACGGCAATAGCTTGGCAGAAAATTGAAATGTATGGTTTCTTAATATAAAACACTCAGTATATCAATATCGAAACATAACATGTATCATATCTTTTTAGTTTTTGGCTGAACAAACCAAAAATTGTGAAAAATTTACTGGAATATCAGAATGTAGCCGTTTCTTAATTAGTTATTAAATAACGCCCTGTATATTCAATAATAAATGCATTTAAGACAAAACCTAAAAAACCGTTTCGACAAAAGGATTAATTATTTTCAAAAATTCTCACAAAACTGGCGAGCTTTCATTATTTTAGATTTGACAAGAGATTCAAGGAGGGAGTGTACGAAATTCAACCAAAATATTAATTTCCAATTTTGTTATTTCTCTTTTACTTATGTTACACCATGTATACATTGCTCCTATGAATATGATTACAGGCATAAATACCCATAATAAATCAAGTGACCAATGTCCGACTAATGTACAGGGTGTCGTGTTGAAGTGTTAATAATGTAACGATGTCGTTTTTTTCGAAAAAACCCTGTATATTGAAAACAAGTGAAGATACGACAAATCGCTAGAAATTATTTTTTTGCATCTTGCCAAAGATCATTTTGGTCGAAAAAAGAAAACTTAAGAGTTGCTGTAACAAGTTCTCGCTCTTAACAAACATTTAAAAAAATAAGACGGTGTCATCTCACACCCTGTATAATAAAATGAAACGCACTTTGAAAAAATACATAATACTGGGCTTTTTTTCAAAACATATCTCCATAATACGCTGAAAACCGTAGCCTAATATCTCTCATCTCTGAAAAGCTACAACAATTTGAATTTTACCCAAAAATTTTAGAATTGCAGTTATTATGCACAGCAGTTTAGTACGAATTCAACATGACCTAACAAAATGACGGTGTGTGTCTATGTTAAAACTGCTTACTGAATTTATTTTTATGCCTAAAAACCCAGTGTGACATAGGAAGAAACTGGTAAAATATTGGTAGGAATCCAATACGATAGAACAAAATGGCGCTCAATAAAAATGTTTGAAAAGTCAGAAAATATGTTACTAAATAACTATGTACTGAACTAAATTGGGTTACACTTCACTATTCTTAATAAAAAGAAATATTTATAATAAAGAAAGCTCGGGGTAAAGTTAATTAACCATTTTTTTTTATTTCTTGTCTTGGCCTATTAATGAAAAATACATTTTTTAATTAATTTTGGATTTAATATTGAAAATAAATTTGACTTAATATTGAAAATATATTTTTCAAAAACGAGAAACAACATAAAAACACAACTTGGGTTACATCTAAGCAATATTTTCAATTTCAACCTGATCTGGTCACAAACGAAGTGGTTGTGAAATATTGTTTGTGGCATCTTTCGTTTCACAAAAAAGTACCACAATGCTTCGACAATCAATAACAAATCCGCACGCGGATGACCTAAACAACCATTTCCCTGAATATTCAAGGAGAGAGGAGCCAAACTCCCGTTAACAATATTATTTATCCCCCTACATCGATCCGACAAGAGACAGGTTAAGACTAATATCCGGAATAAAGAATTAACAAAAGGTCTTTGCTTGTCGCAAATCTCCCGCGTTTCGTCCCACCGCTCGTAGCTAATGCCATCATTGCATGCAGCTCGGGGTATTGTTCCTCCCTGCAGGCCGATTAATAATTGTCACAAATTCAATTAGTGAGTAATTAAAGCTCAGGTGGATGGATTGCTGAATGACGGAGCTTAAATTACACCTGTCGAAATGGAAAAATAATGAAATCTGTGTCTGATTAATTAGGCGATTCGTGGAAGTTATTAGTCTATGTTTTGCTAACCGTAGAGTATGTAACTAATCCAGTTGTTAGTCGAACTGATATTGTAATTCTTTGTTTTGACTTACTATATACTGCATCCAAAGTAAATCCTTAAATTTTTACGGTTTGAATTGAATCACTGTAACAGCTGCAATTCGCGTCGTTGTTTTTCGTCATGTTTTGGTATTGGTTAGAGTTATTTCTTAGTTAATAGTCTTTTCTTAAACAGACAAAATGACGCCAAATCATTTTTTTGTTGTTTTGGGTCCTGTCACAGAAAATATAGCTAGTGTGTTTAGCTATATTTTCTGAGGTCCTATTAAAAACAAAAACTGCGTCTATCCTTTTCTATTTGACGTTCTATTTCTGTTTCGGTTTAGAGATTTGAAAGTTGAATTAGTTCATAAGATATGAAAATAGACTATAAAAATGGGATTGACTCGAAATTAAATACATCCGATCGGTTGAATCCGAAAAGTCTCACTCTCGGACCTCTATCTCTATTATTAATAAATTTAATTTAATGTTGAAAATAGAACAGTGGCGACTGGTGGATTTAAGAACGGGTGAAGCGCAACGTAGCAGCAGGCAAAAATAGCGCCGCATGATGTTAATTATCCATAGCTTTGGAACGTTTTTTAATACCTAGGGGAAATAATATGAATTTATGAGATTTTAAATATATTTTTTTGAATTGAAATATTGCCAAGAGAAGTAAGTCTTTCTTGAGATATTGTATTCCTTAAATAAGTTTTTACACATTTGAAGCAAGAAAAACTTCTTTCCACTGAAGCACTTGTCGACGGTATTGTCAAAATAAGGGAAAACAATTTATATGCTTCGGTAAAAATATATTTTTATTAATTTTTTTCTCTGGCTCTTGCAGCGATTTATTCCAATTACTCTCATTTAAGTCGTTGACTTTTTGAAAATATTTCCCCATATAACTGTAACAAATTTTCAAACGAGCCAGTTGGAAAATTTAAACTATATTCGGAAAATTTAGTTTTGAAATCTTAATGTCATTTCCATTAAAATATGGTCCAATATTTCATAAAAAAGGGTTCTAGACTTAGCCCTAATTTCTTCAGGTGAAAGCTTAGCAAGCTCACGTTTGCAATGATTTATTTTTGTAATAGAATTTGCTTTATTAAACATGGTATTAAAAAAATGTTCATTTCTTTTTTTACAGAGCGCTTCACGACAGCGTTTTATAATGGATATGTAAAAATGAATGTCAAGCGATTTTTTTTGAAGAACGTCAAATAGTATGTCCGTGGTTGAGAAAATGTCGTTAAACACTAATGCCAGAAACTTGAATTCAAAATCGTTCATCTCACCTAAAAATCCTTTCGCAAGGCGGATTGATTTTTAATCAGATTTGTCACAGTTTCTAATAAATTCAAAGACGTCTTTTAATTTATTCCAGTCTTGAACAATCACAAAAAACAGTCAAATGAACTGCAACGGAACTCACCGGTTGCAGCGAAATAGGCGAAAATAAAAGTAAACAACTACCGCAAACTGAACGACACGTGGGTGTAGTGTACTGCGCCTGCAATTCACTGAGAGCGTTGTATGGCGCTGGACTCGACGTCATCGGATACGCGTTGTCATGGCAACATAGTAGGAAAATAGTAAACTAAACATAGCACCTCCAGCAAAGTCAAAGCGGTTTGCGCCACTGTTATAGTTGTTACAATAAAATTCGATTGAAAGTGCGCCAACGGTCAAGTAAAATATTTATTCGAGATGTACAGTTTATTTTTTACCAATTAGGTGAATCAATTAATGTAAAAACTAAAATTTTAAGAGATATATAATAAATATAGTTAGATGTTTGCTTATTTATTTTTCCTGGTGTCTGCAGCAGCAAATTTATACCGCTCCCATTTCTATTTGGCTTACGGATGTTCACCATTGCGTTGCCATACCAACTGCCGTAAACAAATCGCGAAAGCCGGCGGGCGGGGGGAGTCTGATGCGGAATTTGTTACTTCTGATTGTGATTCCTCAACGGGTCGCTCTTATGAAAAGATGTTCAGCGCGCTACGTTTTTAAGTCATTATTATTTTTTTGTGTATATAACGCACTAGTTTTGAGAGAAAATAATGGTATAATTAAGTAAATAATGCATATAAAACATACTACATTATTATAATAAAAATGTAGATTATAAAATGCCTAATATTTTAAAAGTATTTTTATTTTTAAGTAAATTGATTGGAAAATGTAGGTGAAGCGGCCCTGGCGAGCCGCTACTGAAATAGAATTCCGGACAGTGAGCGCTAAGTTGTTGCCCCAAAAATGGCTGTAAAAAATTAAAAAAAATATGTTATTATTAGTTGGACACTTGAAGGAACAATATCCCGCTGAAAAATTCTTTTTCATTGTTTTTTCTTGAGTTTTTTTTAGAGTTTTCGTTTATATTTCATGTCGAATAATTGTTAAACAAAAGCCACTAAAATTATATCGCTTCGTGGAGACTTTTGTCATAGCTATACTATATGCGATTATGGTATTGCGATGTTTTTAGTTATTATAATCTACTAGTTATTAATTAATGAAACTAACAAAAAACTGAATAACTAAAATTTGTTAATTAACAATACGATAATTTTATAAAAAATCAGTGAAAAAAATTTTATCAGAGAGATTAATTTCTTCCAGTAGTGTATAGAATATGTATTTTTTTTTTTAAATGTTTAAAATTAATTTTTAATTGTATTAAATTTGTTTTTAATTGTACGGTCGGTTTTAGGTCATCGTAACGGCTTAGCGCTCGCCGCGGGGAGGTCTATTTTCAAAATTAAATTAAAATTATTGATAACAGAGATAGTCCGGGCGTCCGGATTGGAAATTTCTTTCTCTTTAAGAATATTTTTTTAAAATTTGGTGTTGGAATTATTTGCAAAAACTAAACTCCTTTTTTACTTCCCTCGTAAAAGGGAAGTATTTTAATCGTGAAAAAAATCACCCCCCGAGATTTTTTTAGATATTTACGTTTCAGGGTCCTTATGTCGAAAAACATGTTTTCTCACTTCATTCGGTCTGTCTGTCTGTTCGCAGCATAGCTAAAAAACTATATTTACCGATTAACTTAATTAACTTAAAATATTATCAAAGGGTTCGCAATAAATCAGACCAAAACAGTGTGATATACTTTTCTTTTATTACGATTTTTTTTTATTCAGCAACGTTTCGGCGGTCGTTTACCACCATCATCAGGCTAAAATACATACATTTTATTTATAAATTTTAAATTGTAAATACAAAGGACAGAAATATGGAATGTCACTACAAGTAGATGTTTTGCTTTTTTTTGGTGATAGGTTGAAAAAGAATAAAATATTACGTACATACATTTAAATTCAAAAACAAACAAACGTAATTATAGCTAATACACGTTATATGTATATTGTTATTATTAGTAGGTAAACAAGAGAAAGGAAACAGAGACCAGTCTTTTGTTTTTTTATATATCTTATAGAAAAACATGTATTATTATTAGATATTATTTTTTATTTAAGTTTAATAAAGGCATCAAACCATGTAATACATAAACAATTATTATCATACCTTTTTTTTTGGGAGGTGTGCACCAGTTCAAAGCATACCTTTTGTTGTTCTAATTAGTATGTGGAGTCATATTTCGGTAATACCTATTTCTTTATATATATTTTTGTTATTTCTATACAAGAGACACTCTCTGCAATGTACGAGTTTCAAACTAGCTGTAAACAGCATATTGGAAGAATGTGATTTGGATAATTTGGGTGGTGTTTTTATTTAAATATTAAAACATTAGTGGGTTGTCAACTGTTTTGCGATTGAAAAATATAAAACTATTTGTTTTTTTGGTTTAAACAGCTTAACGCCAGATGTCAGATCGGGATTTTATTTTCAGAGATTAATTTTATTTGGTTTATGTAATGTATTAATCTGTTTTTTTTTTGATTGATAAGAAAGAAAAAGGAAAATATGTTTTGATGTTAAATGTTTTATTACATTAGATGTTTATAAAATGAAATTATGTTATCATAATCAGTTTTTTGACTAATATTGTTTGGAAACTTGTGAATGTATAACGTTTCCAAAATTAGTCTTTTGATAAGATTTTCTTCAGTGTGTAATATTGAGAAATTGTTAAAATCAAAAACATGTAATGTTGTTAGAGAGTAGTTGCATCAGCCTGAATGCGAGGGGTTATTTTTACGAATATTATAGTTGTGTTGATAAAAGCGTTATTTTGTGTATTGTGATGTTTCTCCGATATATACAAGAGTAGGGTTAGCTGTTTAAACCAAAAAAACAAATACTTTTATATTTTTCAGTCGCAAAACAGTTGACAACCCACTAATGTTTTAATATTTAAATAAAAACACCACAGGTGTCTCACCTGTTCAAATTATAAAATAAATTATCCAAATCACATTCTTCCAATACGCTGTTTACAGCCAGTTTGAAACTCGTACATTGCAGAGAGTGTTTCTTGTGTAAAAATAACAAAAATATATATAAAAAAATAGGTATTACCGAAATATAACTCCACATACTAATTAGACCACCAAAAGGTATGCTTTGAACTGGTGCACACCTCCCAAAAAAAAAAGGTATGATAATAATTGTTTATGTATTACATGTTTTGATGCCTTTATTAAACTTAAAAAATAATAATAATAATACATGTTTTTCTATAAGATATATAAAAAAACAAAAGATTTGTCTCTGTTTCCTTTCTCTTGATTACCTACTAATAATAACAATATACATATAACGTGTATTAGCTATAATTACGTTTGTTTGTTTTTGAATTTAAATGTATGTATGTAATATTTTATTCTTTTTCAACCTATCACCAAAAAAAAACAAAACATCTACTTGTAGTGTCATTCCACATTTTTGTCCTTTATATTCACAATTTAACATTTATAAATAAAATGTATGTATTTTAGCTTGATGATGGTGGTAAACGACCGCCGAAACGTTGCTGAATAAAAAAAATCGTAATAAAAGAAAAGTATATCACACTGTTTTGGTCTGATTTATTGGGAACCCTTTGATACCTTGCACAAAAAAGACCGGAAACTATACAATTTGGTAAAATATTAGTACGAATCTAAGATGGCGGGACAAAATGGCGGCTTAATAAATAAAATATTTAAAAAATCAGCCTGGAAACCTGCTTAATGGACTGATTTCAGATTGTGTGCCATAACTAATTGCGGAACAAGTAACTATTCATGCATGGATTCGTGAATTTATCTAGCTAACAATCACTAAATTAATGTTTTTAAGATTGGATGAACTTTTATTTTTATATACTCTAACTAGATTGCTTTTTACTGTTTTAAACTCTAACAAACGGTAGATAATTTCGTTTGTTCTCGTTAAACTTCTAAGCAATTTAGTTTTCGTAAAAAATAAAAGTTATCCCAAAAAAAAGCTCTTGTGCTTTTACCTAACATTTATTAAATATAATCGGCAAAAAGATGCGCATTTAATGAAATGATAATATACATGCGGTTCCTTTAAAAAAATAGAGGTTATGTATATTTTTAACTTTGATGAGTTTAAAATTAAAATTTTAAAAGATAAAAATGTCTACAACTTTTGTATTTAAAAATTCTGTGTATGTCATTTAGGGCTGGTATGTTCATCTCAGTATAATTTTATTCGGTGGATATTTTCCATGGTTCCAATTGCCCCAACATTCGTTTCCACGGTAAATATTCGAAGAATAAAGTTATTTGGGGGTGAACATACTGGCCCTTAGTTTAATAATCTAATAATTCACTCTATCTAGATGTCAGAATATAAACCAAAACCTTCTATAGTTTATACAAATTCAATTGGAACAGCAAAAAACAACGAAACAATTATGCCACACTACCAGTTGATTGTAAACGAAAGGCTTTGCCAAAGGCGTGCTGTAAACGGTGTTCTAATTGACTTTGAATAAACTATACATATATTTTCGTATTGCCGAATTAATAAATTATTCATTTTTTTCATATTTTTCAGATATCCTCAGAGGCAAATTCAGACAGGAAAGTAGCTAGATTAAGTACCGAACATTCCGTAAGTAACGGATTATCTGATAATTCAAGAGGATTAAAAATAAACGTCATACAAAAGTACAAGGTGAGTTATACAACCAAGATATCTCCGTTATTTGTATAGATAGAAAGTTGAGGTTTTCGCGACAGTGTGCTACTTTTTTTGTAAAACTAAAGGTGCCTTTAACAAAATTTACATAGCCCTGTTAGTTTTTTGAAATACAAAACTCAACTATCAGATTGACTTATCGAAAATGTGAAAACTGTTTCTTATATAACTAGAACCCGTAGAACTCAATTCCGCTTTCGGAATTAGTATACAGGGTCAGGTCAAAAAGTTCTCGAACCCTACTTTATTGTTTTAAATGGAACGCCCTGTATAGATAGATAGATCATAAAATGTGTCTTTTTTTTACCTTTTCAAAAATATATAATCTTATGCACTTTTTCTCAGAAACACGCAAATAAATGACAATTTTCTGAAATTAAATGCACAATTTAATAGGAGGCTATGGCTATTGTTTATGACAACAAACAAAAATAAATGTCAAATATTTATCGGGTTTTGGATCTACTTTTGGTTTATAAAGCAGTTTATAAACGTTCTTTTGGTATTTTTATTTAATTGATATTTATCAATTTCGTCGAATAATGGCAGCGTATGAAAATCATGAAAAATATGATATGCTGGTATGTTTTATACAGAGTAATGAAAAGAAGCCACAATATTATATTTCCAAAGATAAGTAAGCTATTATGGCTATGAAAATCTGTGTTATCATTATAAGTTTTTGCTTGTTAGATATCCAGAAAGAAGACAACCGTTTTTTGAGATATTTGCTCGTTTAAAAGCAAATTTACTTGAGCACGAATCATTTGTTCACCCGCATCCTAAAACATACAAGAAAGAGGATAGGGAAAGAAAAGAGATAGATGTTTTGCGATATATAGAAGCAACACCTTCGTCCTCTTGTAAAAAAATTGAGAAGGAAATTGGTGTGCCAAAAACTGATGGTCAGAGGATCTTGAAGAAATATAAGTATCATCCATAGAAATTTAATATAGTGCAACATTTGCATCCTGCTATCGATGCTAACGATTTATTTGGCAGACTTGTTATCTGGTCAAACGAATGCTTTTATTTGAGTGTGCATGGGAATTTTTAATCATCACAATACCAGAACTGGCATAGTGAAAATCAGCATTTAATGTTTGAAAGGGCACAACAAGGCCGCTTAGGAGTTGGGGTGTCATGTTTTATTTTAGGCAGACATATAGGTTATAGGATTTTTGAAGGAGGTCTTACAGCACGTAGATATCTAGAAATCCGTGAGGAAGTTATTCCAGAACTACTTATATATAATATTCCATTAGCCCAATATAATGCTGTTGTTATTTGCGTGTTTCTGAGAAAAAGTGCATGCAGTATTATATATTTTTGAAAAGGTAAACAAAAGACAAATTTTATAGTTATAAATATACAGGGTGTCCTATTTAAAAAAATAAAGTAGGGTCCGATAACTTTTTGACCTGACCCTGTATACTAATTCTGAAGGCGGAATTGAGTTCTACGGAAAAAGCTATATAAGACACAGTTTTCACATTTTCGATAAGTTATCTGATAGTTGAGATACGAGGGGTGCCTGAAAATGTATCATTTTCAATTTAGCCCTATATCTTAAAAACTAAAATGGCTATGATAATTTGTAAACCTCAACTTTCTATCTACAAAAATAACGGAGATTCCCTACAAAAGTACCCAAAATGGGACGCCCTGTACAATTGTAATATTAGGTGGCATGCGGCTAGATTTGGTGCGGCATTGCCAGTCACGCGATTTATCTCTTTTTCTTTAGAAATATTTTGTTTTTTACATATTTTAATTCCAATAACTGCTAATTAGTAGTTCCGTATTGGTTCTGCTTATTAAAGCCATTTTTTAACTTAAACCTCAGGAAAATTAGGAAGCAAGCTTTTTAAGAGCTCTTATGAATTCTGCGAGTTCCAAAAAAATACAGTTCGGAAAATATAAACCATAAGAACGATTCACGTTACATAGCAACGTGTTTACATTTTTGAAATCTATAAAATACATTTTCTCGTTCATTTAAAAAAAATAGGGGCTTTGCTGGCGCGACCTCAGTATAAACATTTTTAACTTGTAAAAATGAATATAAAAAATAAAGAGTAGAATACATTTTCTAATACACCGCCTCGCAAAATTAAGGCATAATTTAAAAATTTCAAAAATTGACCATATAAATTTTTTTAAACCGACGCTAATGCATCTAAATTATTTTATGATATATTTTCAATGTTTTTAATCACCGTTTATGTTTCGAGTAAATAAATGCAATATTTTTTTACAATTTTTAAAAATAATCAAAATTGCTTTGTATGAAGTACTGCATCTACAATTTTTGGGGCCCTAGGCCCACTTAAGATTACGGACTCCTATCGGCCCTATCCAGTAGAAGCATTGCAGCCAGTGCCGGATTAATAATTTTTCGCCCGAACATATTTACGAGTCTCAAGCTCCTGGGAAGTGACGACCAAAAAAAATGTCCTCACTTTCATGTAGCATCAGAAGCCTATCCCCTTCTTCAATATAATAAGATATAAAAACTACGAACTTTAATGATGAAATAAAACAAGAAAAATTATATAAACCACTTTTGATGCAGCGGGAAGGCGGGCCTTCTTTCCGACGGACCCTAGACCACGGCCTCACAGAGCTAATGGGTAATGCGGCCCTGTTTGTACGCTTGAATTGGCAAGGTTCAACTTTCATATTATTAAAATGGCCCAGAAGAATGTACTGCTGCCATAGCGCTTGTGGACGAAAGCGGTCAATTTTTCAAATTTTAAAATTATGCATTAATTTGGGGGGCAGTGCATATATTTCACGCTAAATTCTGTTTGAGAAATAAAGGTAATTAATAAAAATAATATTTTAATGGGGATTAAACATGTTATTGGAGTAAATGCTTTCTTCGGTATACCGTTTATACTAATTTTAAGGAGTCGGGTTTTTATTTTTTTTTAATAATTTATTCTCGTTATCTTTTTAATGTAAAAGTTCTTATAGGTACTTTTTTAGTACAAATGTACTTATATGGATTTTATATATTTCAGTAAAGTAGTTTCTTTTTTTCAGCATTTGGTTCATCTGGCCACTTTATCAGATGGAGAACTGGTCGCTGTAGAGGCAAATCCCTTAAGCATATTAAAAGTATTACCACCGGCTTTTGCTCAAAAAACATTTGGATGTAAATAAAAATATATTGTTTTTAAAAGTATTAGTTTATTTGTAGCGTCCGCTGCTCCGATTATTTCTGAAGTTCATATTCACCTCCATGGTTACTTTCACGTATATAGGGTGTCCCATTTATAGAAGCACCACAGCCCCTTCTCTCCGTCATTTTTTAATTTGATGGCTTCCCGTAAAAAACACGTAAATTTTTTCTGAATATGAGTTGGCGACATAGTTAAAATCTTATGAGCTCATTTTACTTAACGGCTTTGATGGTTTCCTGAAAGATCGCCAGTTATGAATACTACGGACGTTTAAAATTTGTATGATTCCTCAAAAATCACATAAATCAAACCACTATTCCTGTAAAAACCTCACTTGTTAACGACAAATGTTTTTCTGATGGGAAAATTGTACAATTCTGTTATATTTATTTATGAGGTTACGTTTCGGCTGTTAATACAAGTCTGTTGTTTATGTCTATAAAAAATGGATAGTTGTAAGATTCATAAAAGTGTAGTTTGTCGAAATTCACGTCCTAAGAGGTTAACATTCGTTTACAGTAAAGGCGTTAAAGATTCTGCGTAGATTGGCATCCAAAATTCTGCAAGATAGTCACTGGGCAGGTAAAATTATAATTTTAATTATTATGGTTCAAAATACAAGAGTTCTGACCACACTACATCACAACTTGTTACGTTCTGGACGCGCGTTTCGCTAACCAAGTTAGCTTCAGCAGATAATATAAAAGTTTATATCATCTGCTGATGATGCTAACTTGGTTAGCGAAACGCGCGTCCAGAACATAACAAGTTGTGGTGTAGTGTGGTTAGAACTCACGTATTTTGATCTATCTTCCAACACAGGTTCCAGTGTTAGGACCTAATTATTATCGTTTCTATTATTTCTGATAAAATCATTTGTTTGTAGGTTTGATATCATTTCAACCTCAGAGCAAAAGGTGAAGTCGAATTATACATTTAGGTAATATGCAAGATCAGGTTCGAGACGGAACAGATAACAACGATCTTGTGGATGAGGATCAGCCTCTTCTAAGAAAAAAAAATCAGCATATAGCCAGTTGCAAATATAAAATTCTAATAAACTCTCGTGAATGTCCAGTATGTATTAACGCATTTTGCAGTTTACACGTTTCTGAGGACATACTTAGGTAAACAGATTTACGAGGCAAGCGTGGCAACAGGTTCTTTAAAACTTCACCAGAACTATTTTCAATCGTTCCAAGACCACATTAAATCATTTAAATGCATACAGTCGGACTATTGAAGAAGGGATAATCCTAATATACTATTTGCCAGAGAATTTAAGCGTTACAAGATGCATACAATGTTTAGGAAAATCCACGTAAAAAGTTATGTCAGATTTACTGGAATATATTTACAAAAAAAATATATTAAAATTTGGTGTTCCTAAAAGTAGCACCTGTAGAACTTTATGCACACGTTAAATATTTGTAAAAATGAAGAAATAAGGAATGCACTTAAAATTGTCAAAAAAACTGTACAGATCTAAAGCTAAAGAAAAGCTTCAATAGTTTGCATCTATTACACTTGTGTGTTCAGGTTTGTTCAAAAGAAACACGCAAAATTCATAACTTTTGTATGGGTCATTTTTCACAAAAAACATAGAACTCGTGAAGTGGTTTAAATGGTTGTTCATCTTTTTATAATATTTTTCAGCCCCTTCCTTGTATTCCGTTAATTTGTAGGCACCCCAACTTTTTTTTTTAAATAGCAACCTAGGTCATGTAGGGGCTCTATGAGATGGTCTTCTAAAAGGGAATCCAATAGTAGCAACAAATTAAGGGTCTGCTTATTTCGTTACAATAACACGAATCCACATACATTTTTTAATTAAAATTAATATTCGAGGGGGATCCTTAACACTCATCTGATTTCGCTAATGTAACGAATTGTTGAAAGTGATCTCCATCTTCTATTTAACATGCACCGAGTCTGTGGTTAATACTATTAATCGCACTTCGGATACTTTAGGCTGGTAAATTAGTACCATCCATCCTGATTTTATCTTGTAAGTCCTCAACGCTGTTTGGTCTATTTTTAAACACTCTCCTTCAAATACCCCCATAGAAAGAAATCCAATGGTGTAAGGTTCGGAGACTTTGGTGGCCATTCAATGGGACCTCATTGATCTATCCATTGGGAAAATTTTCGTCCAAGTACCTTCGAACATTTATACCGAAATGCGGTGGTGTGCCATCTTGATGAACCATATTCTTTAACGGGGAATATCTGGATCACCCATCGTTAGGAAACATTACTGCTAATGCGGGTATTAAATCAAATGAGAGGAAATCTAAGTAACTCTTAACAGTAAGATTTTCTTCCAAAATTCCTAAAATTCGGTTATTTATTATATTATTATATTACCCCACACACTGACTTTTTGGGGATGTTGTGTTTGTCCCTGACGTATTCACTATGGATTTTGATCAGACCAGAATCGATAATTATGTGTACTGATCATTCCATTTAAATAAAATGTAGTCTCATCGGAGAAGATAATATTTTGGAAAACTATGTTACATACATAACGTACATAATTTTTTTCATAGAATTATTATCTCATATCAAAGTCATCTTCAGGAAGTTCCTGTACATTGTATAACCTGCGCTTTATACGGGTGGTACTTCTAGCTCTTTAATAATTGCTGTACAGAAGCTCTACTGACATCGTTATTTAGCGTTAAGGTGAAGAATATGGACTTTTTTGTACCGTAGGAGTATATCAAGTTTTTTGCCTGCAGTTAAAGCGGGTGGTCGGCCAGTTTTAGGTAAATCTGTAACTGTCCCGTGCGCTTCCATGGAGAAGATCGTGAATACTTATATAAGAAATGGCGCACTGTATAGAAATCCTATACATCTAACTTCTAAATCTAAACAGAGGTCAACTTAGGACCATTATCGGGGTCCTAACTGGACACTGGCTGGTGAAATATTACTTGCATAAGATTGGACTCGACAACGATCCATACTGCAGGTTTTGTGCTGAGGTAGGTGAAACTACCGAGCATCTAGTCTGTCGATGTGACGCTTTAGTCAGCGCCAGGCTGCTTTGCTTGGGTGACACCTATGTGGAACCCGAGCTTGTGGGACGTGCACGACCTGAAAGGGTCCTTCCCTTTCTAAAAAGGAGTGGGCTCTTGGCCTGACATTCCTACTTGGGGGATAGCACAATGGGCCCCAGTGAGCCTAAGTGCTGCCTTTATCGGGCTCGCCATCTATGTCTATGTCTGTCCCTTGCGCTTCAAATCTGTGAAATATCCTATTCGCACTTGATGCTTTTCATTGAACAACACACAAACTTCATTCAAAAAAATTGGGGCTATGGCGAAATAATAAATACCATTATCGTTTAATCAATCCCCTCAAGGTAATTCAATGAGATTTTACCAAGTCACTGGATAGGTTGATGGAGTCTAATAATTGATTGTAACCAAGGTTTTTCCTCATTCCACCATAAGAATCTACTTTGATAGTTAATTTTAATTAAAAACTTATGTGGACCTGTTTTACTGTAACAGAATGAGGAGATCCTTAATTTGTTGCTAGTATCGGATTTAGTTTTAGAAGGCCTTCTCATAGAACCCCCACATGACCTAGGTTGCCATTTGAAAAAAAAAGTTGGGGTGTCTACAAATTAAGGGGTTGCAGGAAGGTGGCTTAAAATATTAAAAAAATACGAACATCCATTAAAACTACTTCACGTGTTCCAGCCTTTTTGTGAAAATGATTCATACAGAAGATATGAATTTTGTGCGTTTCTTTTGAACAACCGTGTATACACATTTTTGTAGACAAAGGGAGGGTATCCTTATAAAGGAACTTCAGAGTAATTGGGTAAAACTAATCTGTTAAGGAACTTGACTAGACATTTCGTGTTATCTAATTGCTCTATGCGAAACTAAATAGGGTTATACTTCACTAATACAAATATAAGGAAATATATCAAACCGCAGATTTTAATTCATAGTCTGTTTCAAAAATGTAAAGAGTACTAAACCCACATTACGTATGCAAAATACTGCTTACAGGGCAACCGACCAATAATTTATGCCACTTACATAGTCTGGCATTAATCTTATAGCAAATTTTTTTCTTTTCATCAAATGCAGGTAGTACCACCCGGTTTTGGGTCAATTTATGCGTTTTTTCTATTGTTATCCATTCATAAAACACTGAAAACAGTACGCCAAAGGCGTGCGGTTGGATACTTATGGAAAAAAATAAATTTAATGAAATTTTATTTTAGCAAAATAAAAATTATTTATACTATGTGTATATATATATATATATATATATATATATATATATATATATATAGATATATAGATACAATAATTAATATATATTGTTATTCAACATTTAAATTATAATAGGTTATATTCTTCCGCGACAGTCATCACCTCTTGACATTATAATTGAAGGGTCGACCGTCTGATCGATCAGGTTGTCAAGATCCCATATTTTCTCCTACTGCTTAATCACATGCTGGACTGCTTTTCGCTTCTCTGTTGTCACTTCTTTAATGGCTAGATCAAACAGTAGCTTAACATCTTTCATTTTAAATGTCGTGTTTTGTCTTACTACAAATCCTTTCACTTGCGCCCACATAAGTTCTATACGATTTAGTTCGCAATGATGTGGTGGTAAGCGAAGCACAGTTACATAATATTTTTCTGCTATATCTTCCACGGCATATTTCATAAAACGATTTTTTTGTAAAGTTGCTATGGCTATACTCAAAAAATAATAATGAGTTAAAAACGTAGCGCGCTGAACACCTTTTCTAAGAGCGAGCCGTTGAGGAATCACAATCAGCAGTAACAAATTCCGCATTAGACCAATACCTTCTAAATAACGAGGCCTACCAGCTGAAATTAAAATAGGCCATAGTCAAAATCAAAAGTCAAAATATGCTTTATTGTTATAACAATACAAGTTAGTTAACAAAGCTGTACGACTAAAACACTCCCCAGTAGTTATAATATGGGAGCGCCTCCTCCTCCTCCTCTTCCTCTCTCTCATGTCCCTCATTCTTAACTTCCTCCCCTTTTATTCTCATTCGCATCATATTTTTAATTTTTTCTCTTTGTTCTCCCACATTTGATTTTGCATTCTTAAGTCTTATAAATAGGTGCATCATGATCATTTTAGTATGCCGAGGCACATTTACTAAGCTGTGCTCGAGTTGCGTAAAAAGTTATTTTTGAATTTTTCCACCAATTTTGTATAAAACAAAAAGAAAAAATGTGTCAAGTAATAAGTGAATTATGTGTAATCGCGAAAAATTAACTACAACTATCAGACAGTTAAAAGTTAAATATGTCAATTTCTTTGAAGTGATTTCGAAAGATGAATACACCAAGCTGTTTTATCCACTGAAACGAGATTATTTGGAAGCAATTGACTGTTGTGATGATTATTTAGAAGGAATTATAAGCCTTACTACGTTTTTCAATACATTTGGGAAATCATACTTTGTAGGAGAATTAAGCCACCTAATAGAATTTATAGGAGAAGATTGCCAATTTATACCTGCTATTATTGCAACCCAAAAGAGGTTTCAATTATACGAAGATAAAAAACAGGTATTATCAAAGAAAGTTAATCCTATTCGCAAGAGACGTCCCCCTACATATTTAAAATATTATGTTAAATAAATGAAATGGCTGAGTTGCTGATTGCAGTTAAATTATTAGAGGAGAAATTTAGTAATCTTTCAAAAACCTATTTCTCATATTGTATGGCAAGTGGTCCGGAGTGGATAGACTTTTATTGTAATCAATCTGAGGAATTCGTAAAGGCTGCCCTCTGTTGCAACAAATACATTGAAACATTAAATTTTTTTCAACTTATTCAAGATCTAAAAGATATTGGCTTTGGTTACTATTTAAAAGACTTGAAGCAATTTATTGACGAGGATACTATTCTTCAAGAAATTGAAAAGGAAGAATAAATTTAATAATATTTACAATGGAGCAAATGGTTACTGAAATGTATGAAGAGTTTATTATATCTGCTGCATACTTCCAATATTTATCAATTGTAGGCGAAGAAGACGCAGAAGCACAAGATTTGTCAGCATATGTTAATAATATAGATCGAATGAAACAATGTAAATTAGCCGCTAAATTTTGTAATGATTATTTAAAATATAAAAATGAGTATGAACTTTTAAATGAATTTAGAAAATTAGATTTAAGGTATCATATTAATTGTATTCAATCATGGTTGGTTAATGCAAAATAAAAAGGTAATTAATTTTTTTTTTATATTTTTATTCATTCATAAAACAATTGTCATATAAAAATAACACATTTGTCAAAGCACACATACAAGGTGATTTTGAATGATAGAAGCATTTTGGTTCCATTAGCTTTAGCGCTGGTTGTTCATCTATTTCAATCACATGCTTTTTAGAATATTTCTGTATAAAATCCTTTTTTTCGCTTCCTTTTACAAAAACAAAATCTGCTTTCTTCGTAAGTGTTTCAATTATTTTTGGGAAATGATGTAATGGAGTAAATCCATTATTCCAATGTATACAATGATAATTTTTCGTTAACCATACCGCCTGCTTGTGACAATCAGGTGAAAGAAACTCCATTGGAAAAGGCTTTTTAAAAATGTAATGAGTCATTTCATAACCATCAAAAGCTGCAAGCTCTTTCGGTATAAATTTATTTTTTTCATCTTTGAATCCTTGAATATCTATAACCAATCTCATATTTTCAAAGCAGCAAATTTTTTAATGAGACTTTTTTTACTTGAATAATTTGCAATTTCTTCTTTCAGTTGATTAATTTTAAAAATAAATTTTTCAATTTGTAGTTGTAGTTTTGATGTCATGATTAAAACTAAAAGCTTTTGAAAATTTCTTTAAATTAAATCGAAATATGAAAATAGTGGGGATAAAGTTTATAATTGTTTCACAATTTTAGTAAGAGGGTTGTAGCTAAATAATTTGTCATGTAAAATAAGACAATAAGCAGAAGTATCTTTTTTAATTGCATTGTGTGTCTCAAATTCAATTCTCATTACTACGGATCCCGTTTGAATTGTTTCTTTTTGATGGGAGCAATCAATATGTGTAATAGGACTAATGTTTTTGAATTGTTCAGGATTAAAAATGGGTTCATTTGGAACACCATAATAAGACTGTCTAAAGTTGGCAAACATTTCGTATAAAGCAGAAAATTTGTTTTCTTCGAAATTTAAGTACAAATCGTGATAAGGATATCTTTCAGAATTTAAATATACTCTAATATTTGACAAGGTAATATTGTCAAATTTACTCATATCTTTAACAATTTTCCCTTTTCTGTTTTCTTGAAAGCCAATCACAACATGACGAGGAGCTTCTAGTTTACTAGTTGTTTTTACCGGCCATGTGTGACGGGTTGTTTCGGTTAGAGAAGAATATTCAACAAGTTCCCAACTCCTGAATCCTATCAATATATCTTTATTTGATTCTAATATTTTTGATAGAGCAAGTTGTTGTGGCATATCAACTAGAATGTGAGGAACTTTCCAATAAATTTTATCGAAAGTAACCAATGGAGTGTCAGGAGCAGTAACAAGGTGTGCCGGATCTTCTTTGAAAATAACACCATCTAAATCATCAGTTGATCTAATAAGAACCAATTCCTGTTTCATATTCATAATAATTTTTCTGTAATCTTCAAAAAATCCTAAAAGCATTTTTAGTGGTATGGATACGGAGAATTTTCCATCATTATCAACTAAAATTGTATCACCTTCTTTCCGATGTGGAAACCAACCTGCATTTTCCAGTTTTAAACTTTCGTTGGTATTGTGAGAAAGGTAGCTTTTTAAGGTTGATGCTAATCCAACATTTCTTATTGAATCTATAGTAATTCCGTTTAGTTCATAGCGGAGTTCTCTGAACAAAAAGGCTATACCATTGTTAATAAATAGCAATTCTTTCTTATATTTACCTTCTGTATTAGTTAATTTTCCTTCGATATAAAGTAAACTATCTGATGGTAGAGTGTAAGCATCGAGTTCTTGAATTGGGATCCTTATTTCATCATTGTAATCGAATTTTGAAGAAATATATGGTTGATATGTGTGAAGCTCAGAACTGACGATGGAATTGTCTACATAAAGCTTTTCGTTTACGTTTAATATGTTCATTATTTTAAAACAGTGAAACCCAAGGATGTGAGAAATTTACGATTATCTCGTCTTAACTTGTTGGTGTTGGATTTGATACTGAACTGTTGTTTAGGCTTTTTCTTTTTATAAGTTGTTACTTTGTTGATAGTAGTAGGGGCAAGTCTCATCCCAAGGGCTCTATTATATCTAACAACCATTTTATATTTCACTTGTTTGTAAATGTAACCTTACTGTTATAGTTTCTCCTCTAAAACTGATAAGTTCTCCGTCTTGATCAACTATTTTAACTGTTATATTGTTAATTGCTTTGACGCTAACTGGAAAATACAAAATGGGCAAAGGAGATTCAACTATTTTATACCCTGGAGCTACAGTTGGATAAAACTGGTGAATAATATGAACAGGTTTACCATTATTGTAAGAACCGACACAAATATTACAGTCAATACAAATAGCATTCACCTTAGTTATTTTTGCAACATTATCTGATTCTTCCTCTTTCATAGCTTCTAGTATCCTGCTATTAAAACCCAACATTTTTCCTATCGAATCTTCCTTGGTAAAATCAATTATTCTACTACACATTAAAAAAGTTTTTAGAGTATTAACATTTGCTTTTAAAAGAAAAAAAATTTTTTCATTCGGAAATAAATCTTCTATACTTTCTCTTATGTATGTTTCTATATCTGTAATGTCATAAGTTCCGTCGGGAATAACAATTACTTTATTATCTATATAAAATTTATTATATCCTTCTTTTATATTGGGGATAGTCATAAACGTTTCAAAATCAGCTAAACCCAGGTAATATTGTTTTTCATCCTCTAAATATATGGGCGGATTAAAATCAGCAGACAAAACAGAACTGTTTCCTGATATGGCAATTGTGGTAGACACTGCAGTTTATTTATGAATGAGATATTACAATAAATAATGAGTTTATATATTTTTTTGCAAAAATTTTAGGGATAGTTGACCACAGTTATATGAATTAAATTTTTGTTTATTTTCATAAGTATAAAATACATCCACTTTGCCATTCGAATTAAAATATTTGAGAAGTTCTAAAGGTGGTTTTAAATTTCCATAACTATCAAAATATATTACATTTTTGTTATTTTTAATATAAGCAGTCCAATGAGATCCTTTATTTTGTTTTTTATCCAAATTTACAATACCACATTCTTTCAGATTAATTTTTTTTGGAAGTTCATCGAGCATAAAAACACCTCTAAAGCCAGTTATTTTTAACAGCTTTACATATTTAATAATATCATTGTTCGTAAGTGCTCTTTTTGGAAAACTTATTTTGAGTTTTTTTTTGTCTGATTGCTTTCATTTTGACGGATCCTCCTTTATAAGGTCTAATAAATAGTCCCTTTCCTTTATATGGTCTAATATATAATCCTTTACCTTCTTTAGAAGCATTTTCCATTGCAATATTATGTCTATGTATTTCTTCTAGTTGCTGTTTAGCTGCTTTAGCATCATTTACTGCCTTAGCAATTCCTGCCGCGCCTCCACCTAGTGCACCCAGGGCGCCAAGAATGGGAAACAAAAGAGGTAGAAATCCTCCAATTTTTTTGGGTGTTCGAATGATACGTTTTTTTCTCAATTTAAGTTTACCCCCTTTTGTATTTTTTAATC
This sequence comes from Kuschelorhynchus macadamiae, assembly GCA_030620095.1. NCBI lineage: Eukaryota > Metazoa > Arthropoda > Insecta > Coleoptera > Curculionidae > Kuschelorhynchus > Kuschelorhynchus macadamiae. Next base: position 77,387 of record JAUTXW010000328.1, read on the forward strand.
CCAAACCGAACTTTCTTTTACCCTTCATTATTCCTGCAACACTTAAAGCTGCAATTTTTTCACCAATAGAAGAATCTTTAGCTTTTACCCTATCCCAGGCTTTTTTTTCTAATATTTGGTCAGATATGTGTCTTTTTGATAAATCTTCAGTCTGAGAGTAAGATATATCATGTTCTTTGCAAGCGGAATCCAATGGATTTACACCAACGTCACCTCTAGTTAATCTTTTTTCCAAGTTGGTGCCGGGACCACAATAATTATATCCTGGTATATGAACTTCGAAAGGTAATTTACTAATTAATTTATTTACTAAACCAGAGCCTTTTCTATTACGTCTTTTAATAGTTTTTTTCAACTTATGACGACCCACAGTCATTGAAGTTCTTTTTATACTAAAAACACATTGACATTTTTCTGGTATAAATACTTTTACAGCTAAAAATATTTACTAGTGTGATTAAGAATGAGGATTGAAAAACAAAAATTCTCATTACCAGTAAATAATCATGACGAAAAAATTTTAAGTAAACAGTTGAGAAAACATGGTGACTTATTTTGCGGTGGTTCAAAAAGAGGGCTTATAGTTGGTTGCAGTGGTAGCGGTAAAACCAACGTTATGCTTACACTGCTCGAGCATCCTAATGGAATTAGGTTTGAAAATGTCTATGTTTATTCAAAGTCATTAGATCAACCAAAATATGAATATTTAAGGAAGTTGTTAAAGCCTATGAAAGAAATTGGATACTTTGAATATGATAGCGATGAGAACATTATTTCACCTCATGAGATAAAGCCAAATTCCGTTATCATTTTTGATGATATTCCTTGTCATAATCAATCTATTATTAGGGACTATTTCACGCATGGAAGGCATAGAAACACCGATTGTTTTTTTATTTTTCAAGGATATTCATCAATCCTTAAACGTCTAATTCGAGAAAATGCAAACTTATTAATTTAATTATAAATTTTTTTTAAACAGGACTGTTTGAGTTTAAAACATATATATAATGACCACTGTATATTGGATATGACATTTGATCAGTTTAAAAATATTTGTGCTAACTGTTGGATGGATCCATATGGCTTTCTTGTAATTGACAAAGATTGTGAAGTAAATCACGGCAGATATAGGAGTAAATTCGATTCCTTTATATATTTATAAAAGTAAAAAATTTGCAGTTTTATTTCATTTAAAACTTGTACAGCATGGATAAACGTTTAGCTCGAGAATTAATAAAATCGAGACAAGCCGTGAAGCAGAAATATCAAAGCTTGAAATTAGCTACTTCTACTGCTCAGTCCGAATTAGAACAAACTTATAGACCAATAACACAACCACTTAAACAGCTAATTTCAAGTATTGGTAAATCCGAACCATTCGATTTAAAAGAAGAAAGAGTTTCAAAGTATGAAGAATTCAAAACACCTACAAAGCTTTATAAAACATCAACTCCGACGAAAAATATTCAGAAAACAGGAAAAACTCCGTTACTCCCTACAGAACTACCAACATTTTTAAATGACAGTAGTATCACTTCTTCCTCTCCTGTAGTACAACCATTGTCATCAACTGTTATAGCAGAAACTTCAGATCCTTCTAGTGACACAACAACAAATTTAAACTTGTCAGACATATTGGAACAAACTAGAAAAACAATTCAAACCTATGTTGGTACACCATCATATAAAGATTACTTAGCAGATTTTCATGAATTACCCAGATCATATATTGATGAGGGTGTGAAAGATACACAACATAAATTTGACCATTATTACGGAATAGTTCATGACCTCGAAACGGATAAGTTTTCTTTTGGTTTAACACAGATACCGGTAGAAATTATTGGAAAGGACATTAAAGTGGGAGGAATAACGTACACAGGCACGCCAGGTTTATACGAATTGCTTTTCAAAAAAGAACCGATAGGTTATAAGAAGGAAGATTTAGATAATTACATGAACATTCTAGCTAAAACAAATGTATATCGTAGGAATTTTGATTCAAATGAACAAGTTCAAGGAAATACATCACACAAATATGTTACAATAATAGGACCATATTTACAAAGAAAGGGGATTACAAAGACAAAAACCTTGCCAAGATTAGTTACAGCATTTAACAAACCACAACCTCCGTTTAGAACAACTAGAGCCAAATCTACAGGAAAGGGATTAATTTTGAAAACAAACAGATCAAATACAGACTATGTATACTGGAATAATGTAAACGAAATTGTTGATAGGCTACGTTTATTAATTTCATCAAGTGATGCGGGAAATAATGCTCATAGTAACGAGATTATCTCTATTATTGAAGAATTAAGAGAAGATAAAGTAATACTATAAATAACAGCTATCAAATATAATCATATTTATTGTTTAATGAAAGCTCAACATGACAGTTGATAAATTTGGACGCCATATTTCAAAACAAAATCAAGAGAGAATAAGTGACATTAATAATTTAAAAAGGAGATTAGGTGAAAATGAAACAAATAATGAAATCTTTGCTAAAAAGCTTAAGGTTTTTGATGAAAATTTTTTAAAGTATGAAAACCAGATTAAAGTATGTTATACCTCAATTGAAAACGTTAATAAACAGTTGCTAACGCTAAATCAAATAAGTAAAGATTTGCAATTTTTAAATGAACATGTTAAAAAGGAAGACAAAAAATTAAGTGATGATATCAACAAAATTAATAAAATAATGGAAACAAATATAAGAGAAGTAATAATTGAAAAACACAAGGAAAAAATTAAACAATTAAGAACTTTTATAAAAAGGTTAGATGATGAAAAAAAAAGAAATCAAAATAGCATTCTTAACAGTAGAACAATTGACCAACTCACTTTGGAAGAAAATCAACAATATATTTCCTTGGAAAATATAATGTCCAGTGTAATTAAGAAATTAGAACAAGAATTAAATAAAACAGAGGAGGAATTAAAAAATAGTGATAGTAGATCAACTACTTTCTTAACTGGAGAGATAAAAAAATCCTTTAATGCGTTAGAAAAGGAGATTACTAAAATTAGTAAAATTTTAAATGAAAAAAGTTATACAATACAAATTGATAAATTGAATGAATGGGAAAAAACATATAAAAGTTATATTTCGAATTATTACAAAACATAGAAAGTGAACTTCCTTAAAATTGAATAAACAAGTTTGTTGTCATGACAACCGTTAAACAGCAAGTCGTTAATGAATTACATAAACCTGCTAGAAAAAACTACAAACGCAGAAGGGTGGTAGTGAAAGGGTTAAATGATCTTTTTCAAGCTGATTTGGTTGAAATGTTACCCTATGCCAAATTTAATAAGGGATTTAAATATATCTTGATTACCATAAATGTATTTTCTAAGTATGTTTGGGCCGAACCGTTAAAATCTAAATCTGGAAAAGACGTAACAGCGGCAATGAAAAAAATATTAATCAGTGCAAAAACTCCACCAAAAAACTTGCAAACGGATAGAGGAAGAGAGTTTTTCAATGTAAATTTTCAAAATTTGATGCAACAATTTCGAATTAACCATTATAGCACGTTTTCCAATTTGAAAGCGAGTATAGTAGAAAGAGTGAACAGGACTTTAAAGAATAATATGTGGAAAATATTTAGCATTCAAGGAAATTACAAATGGTTTAATATATTAGCGGATATTGTAAAAGATTATAACAATACAAAACATTCTTCAATAGGAATGAAGCCAAAACAAGTAAATAAAACAAATGAAAATAGAATCTTGAAATCTGCATTTACTCATGCTAAAACGTTAGATATAAAATCTCCAAAGTTTAAAGTGGGTGATCACGTACGAATAAGCAAGCATCGAGAGGCATTTTCAAAAGGTTACACACCAAATTGGTCAAATGAGATATTCCACATTAAAGAAGTTAAGATGACAAACCCTTGGACATATTTAATTCAAGACGAAGATAATCAGGACATTCTGGGTGGTTTTTATGAGCAAGAATTACTAAAAGTAAAGCATACCGATGTGTATCTTATTGAGAAGATTTTGAGAAGGAAAGGAAACAAAGTTTATGTGAAATGGTTAGGACTTGATAAAAAATATAATACATGGATTGATAAAAAAAATATTGTTTAATTAAATTGAAATTAAATTTTAGTTAAATTTGTTTTATTTCTGTTCCTCACTTTATGCTTTAGCTGATACAAATTACAAAGTCTTAATGTGCTAATTAATTTCAAATAAAATTCACATTTACTAAACTAAAATTTTATTAAGTAAAACATCAAATACAATTTTTATTAAAACGTGTCAAATATATTTTATTTCTATGTTCCTCAGATAATATCGAATCTAGAATAAGTTTACAATCATTTATTCTTTTTTCAAAACGGAGTCTATCTAAGTACCACATCTGAAAGTTACTCCTACGGGCTTGTCTGTAAGCAAAGCTCCACTTCACTAACACATGCACCTTATTGTTCTCTTCCAGAAAAGATATTGTTTTCTTCGTAATATTTTCTTTTTGATCCATTTTCATTGTTTTCTTCGTAATATTTTCGTTTTGTTCCATTTTGCTTCAATTTGTTTTCCATTTGTTCAGGATATAAAGCAAGTAATTCCATCATAGTTGAAACATTTTCACTGTTAGGATTTTCTGTTGGACTTATTATATTATAAACATGCGTACACAAGTCGCCACAATCAGATGAAATATTATTTTGAAATATTTTGAAATATGTATTGAATTCTTGCCTTTTAAGTATAGATAATCTATAATCAATAATTTCCTTTAATCGCCACAAATTGTCCAAAGACTCTTGTCCTAAGTATATGAAGTGTGGGCCTTTTGTAATTTGTAGAACAGGGGTATCATTTATTTTCTGAACCTGCAGATGAATGTTGTTTATATTCACACTGGTTTGATCAACTTGAGGAAAGTAGAAATTGTTTACAATAATTCCTTGATGAACACAAATGTCTTTCCAATTTTCTTCGGTTAGTGCGATTGAAAATCCAGTTTTTCCACCAATTACAATTTTTGGAGAAAAATCATTTAAACTAATGCCAACAAGAACAAATTTTGACAAAGAATTATTTAAAAAATAAATTTTTGAATTAAGAAGCGTTTCCAAAGGTTTATGAACCACGGCGTTGTTCATAATGACTAAACGAGACTGAAACATATTGTGTTATTCTTGTACTTAAATATTCTCATCCCCACTTTCTTTAAAGTTTCGTTTAAAATGGATTAATGAAAAAATAGATTTCCAGTTTGAAATTTATAATAAAGATAAATAATTAAAATGGTAATGTATAAAAATAATGCAAAGTTTAATGTAACACTAATGATGGAAAAGTAATAATTTTTGAATCCGTCATAATAATTGGTACAGTTGGGGGTTAAAATTTGTAACTGATTATTTTTAAACTCTAACCTTTCTATCCAATTTGTATCAAAAATAGATCGATTTGGATAATGATACAAAATTTTAAAAAATTTACTTGCATTTTCATTTCCATTTATTCGTTCCATCCAACTAATTGTACTATTGTTAATTAATCCAATTTTCATAAATTTACAATATTTACTTAGAGTGACGTCTGTTTTATTAGAAAAACATATTTCACACTGTGTTACGCCAGGGGGATGATGAACATAAAAAACATTTTGGAAAATAAAATAAAGAAGAATAAATTGAGATCTACTGATAGTCATTAAAACAAATTAATAATAATATTCCAAATTTATTAACATTAAGCAGATACTTTCACCACGAAAGCAAAAGCAGTTGTAAAAAAATAACAATAAAATACTTAATTTAAATATATGTAAAAGTTCATAAATAAGGATATTAATAATACTATATAAAATGTGTAGCTTGAAGACTTATTTTGAATGGTTACAATTATTCGATTCCTATTTTTCCATAAACAGTTATTTAAATCACAATTCCTAGCAAATTTCTTATGCTCCACAATAGGATCATCATAACTTAACCAATCAAAAATTTCAATACCACAATAAAAACATTTACAAATATCATTGATTGAAGTATAGTAAAAGCCAGCTCCAGCTAACACTTCTGGTCTCAATTTTCCTTTCCATTTTTTAAAAGTGGAAAGTCGTTTTTCATATGTTTTAAAATAACTGTTATCAATTTCTTTGTCAAAAGTTTCTAAGCACATTTTGTGAAAGACTTATGAAGACTAACTTTGGTTTCAAAAACAACAAATTTAAATACCTTATAATATCTACATAAATATATCTAAATCTTCATGTTCTGCATTCCATTGATACAAAGCAATATCTTGGTGTCCCCAAGCTAATGTATTAAAACTATAGGGAATTTTATACCGCTTATCATCTTCGGAACTCAAAGCCAATTTATTAATTAACTCTGTAAAAATTGTATGTTGTCTAGATCGAAAAACATACATTGAACAAAAGGTTTTAGAATGATTTTCAACAACATCTTTATAATGAATAAAATCCAACTGCTTTTTAATTGCACTTTTTTTAACACCTTTTGCTTTTTTTGTTAAACTGTTTTCCGTTTTAATACAATATGCTTTTGCTCCAGTACCAAAGAAAGTAGTAATGGGTTCACCAGCATATTCATCTTTGAATTTTCCTATAACTGACTTTGTAATAGGCATTTCATGAATATTATTAAATTCATAATTAGATGTGTCAAATTTGTGAATATTTTTTATCATGTCAGAATAAATATTTGGAGTTGTGACTTCTAAAATAAACGAATCGGTATCGGTGTATAAAAGTGAAATATTTTCCTGATAAAGAGGTTTTAAAAAATTATAAAAGAAATCATACATGACAGTTTTAGATATATCTAATATTGAGAAGCCTACATATATTGGTTTATTGTAAGTAACTTGAATCTTTTGCATTTGAATAGCTACCAAGTTTTCAGAAAATATTGTTAAGTCCTTGAAATATGGTTTTGCAATTAAATTCTCAGCACCATCTTTTCTTCTATTTTTTTCCCACTCTGTAACAAGTCTTACGTCAATTCTCCTATCAACATTTTCCATAGTCTTGCCATAAATACTATTATTTGCCAACTTGTAAGTATTACGATCAAATTCATTCTTTGAATCATTTCTTAATCTTGAATTCAAGTCTATATATTTTTTCAACCAATCAGATTGAGAAAACTGTAAAACTCTATGAACTTTAGTTAACTTGAGTCCATGTTCCAAACATTGTTTTAATAATTGATAGTGAATAACATATTTTGATTTATCATTTAAATTGGGTATTAATTTTATGCATTTAGAATTTGGCGGTTTAAAGTTTTCTGGACAAAACGGAAAATCGTTATGATAGGAATGTAGACTTGTAGGATATTCTAAATCAACTTCTAAAACATATCCCTTATTAGATTTTTTAGAAATATTCATAATATTTAAATCATTGATTTCTTTATCTGTTAACCAAACAAAATCTCCCGTTGGAATGTGCTGTGACATTGCATAACCATACAAATTTGTTGCATCATAATAAATTATGTATTTAGTTGGCTTTAAAGGATCAAAATTTAAAAGAAATGGATTATTAGCTTCAGATTTTCTACAAATGCAAGAGCTCACACCACCGCGAACGCTTTTTTTGAAAAAGTGTATCATATCTGGATCAGTTAACAATTCTAACTCTATTCCAGTATAACGCAAACACGCCTCCCAAGATAAACCTGGAAAAGTGTAAAAATGAGCTGGATCGAGCTTATATGTGGATAAACAAGTGCTTCTAAAATTTTCAAAAATATCTGCCAAAAGTAAAGTATCAGAGAGTAAGTAAACGTCGGAGTATTGACCAAGAGATTCACATTTAAACAATTGCCAAACCTTTACAGCTCTTTGGTATTCTGCATCACTGATGTGCTCATCCGTTAAAGTATTATAAAATTGGTCTTTTTGAGGTAAAGTTGTTTCTTCTAATTTTAAATAATCATCAATATAATTGTAAGGAAATACACCTTTTTGCCGAATAAGTTTAAATCTTTCTTCATCATTGAAAATTTTTTTTATTTCCTTACATTGTTCATCTTTTAAGCTTTCAGAGAGTTTTGATAAAGAATGGGATAGAAATTGAAAAGAATCAATAAACCTTAATGATATATTTTTTTTCTTAGCCTTTTGTGTCTTTTTATCAAAATAGTTATCCACATGAATAAGCTTTTCAAATGAAATATATTTTTCCTTGTTTTGTGCGATAACTGTTAGTTGTTCTTTGTTTAAGCATAATTTTTTAAGAAATAGATGAGAATCATAATTACGCAAATTATGCAATATAACTGGAATAAAGTTAGGTATTCTGTAATTTATGTTGCAGAGTGAATGAGCTGGACCTCTATAAAGACCGGTTATATGACAATGATCTGCAACCCTGTCATTTAAAAGAGGTTTATTACAAATATGACAAACTGTTTCATAGTTATGATAAATTTTGTCCAGTTCGTTCAAAGGAATCATCTTTTTAGGAGTCTTTAAATATTTATTGTATATGTTATACACATCTCTTTCTAAAGAATTTATAAATAATGTATCACAATTTTGACCTCTATATTTTTCAAATTTAGAATAATTATCGTCGAATGAACATTTAATGTAATAGGCAAATGAATGTGGAATATGTTCATATTGTTTTAAGGTGTATGAAGTATTAGGATTTTTATCAACATTGTCATTATTTAAAGGCTTTAAAATGCATTCAAAATCTGCATACACCACGAAAGGAACTTTCATTTGTTTATGATAATTTACAAATTTCAAAATATTATCATATGAATAGTTTCCAAACTTATCTTTTATTAATTCTTTAGAAGGTAGGTTAATTCGTAAATGATCACAATCATAGCTATTGTGTTGTAATAAATTTTCTTCTGTAGGGAAATATTGTAAACAACCATCGCAAATATATTTTTTTCCGTGATGTTTAGAAATTTGTGCAGAAACTAGTTTTGATAAATCTTTAATATAGCAATAATGAAAAGTTTTTTCATCATCATCACTTATTAACAATAAATTGACATGTTGATTTTTTTTATTCGATGAATAATAAAGTGGACCAATTACTTCATACCCCTTTTTAGGATTTATAATTTCTAATCCATATACATTAATAGAAATGTTATTTTTTTCTTCAAAAATCTTAATGTTCTTTAGCAACATTGGAAATTCTATACCTGACATATCCAAAACAGAAGAGTAGTGTGGGTAGGATGAAGTTTCAAAATCTAATCCGCTTGGTTGGTGAAGAGCAGACACAACTGCCCAGGCGAAGCAAAAGTTGTCATCATTCCTAATGTTGATCACAGCTTGACGTCTCTTGATCTCTTGAGGAAGTTCGATAAAAGATGAGGCTCTCAGCGGATTGTGCTTGTTAACATTAATTTCCAAATGAAGTAAATTCATCAAAGCCCATCCTGCAACGTAAAAATTAAAAAATTACTTTTTTTGTTGCTGTTGTAAAATCGAAAATAAATTCTTTACCTGAATCTCTTTCTGCAAATTCGTCAGCTTTCTGGTCAATAATGGTGCAGATTTGCTCTAACAGTTCTTTTTTCTGATATCCCTGGCAAATGACTTGGAACGGCGCATTAAAAGATTTGACATCATAGCTGTCGCTGCTGGGGTTAAAATAGAAACCGAACAGTTCCATATTTAGCTTGATACATTTATGTTTCTGCAGTTCTTGATCTATTAGATGTGCAATTTTGTATTCCAAATGTTGAAAATACTCTTTCACATTTATGAAGTTTTGGTGTGAGGAAATCCTATAAGATATTATTCGTTCCCTGAATGCTGACTTGATAATTTCAACACCTTCCTCCAAGCCTATTTTGGAATTGTTCTTGTGCACACTAGATCGAAGATGTCCACCCCATAGACTTTGGTTTATATTTTTCTTGCATTCTTTACAATATTTTACAATATTTGTAGAATCTATAAATTAAGAAAAAAATATTTTACAAAATATAACATGAAAAATAAAATGTTCTTACCTTTAACAAGCTTTGGTTTTTTCAACCAACTGTTGAGTTTTGTGGAATTTCCGTTAACATGTTTTTTATTATGTCGCAATAAATTATCCTTTCTAGTGAAGACTTTATTACATGTTACACACTTATGCATTTCTGAAGTTTTCTGGATAATAATAATAATAAAATTAATATTGTGCATTTCTATTTAGTTATAGTCAAATTTTGAAAAAAGCAATTGCATTTTTGAAGTTCTTTGTATAATAATAAAATTAATATTGTGCATTTTTATTTAGTTATAGTCAAATTTTGAAAAAAGCAATAGAAATTAATTGACTTTATGAATCCATTTCTTCAAATGAGTCAACTAATTTGTCAAAGGCCTGTTTAACATAATTCACCGTACTTTCGTCTCCCTTTTTAATTGTGATCAAATTAGTTAAATTTTGAATAGCGAAACCCAGACACTTAAGGTTTGCTATTTGTTTTTTATTTTTTTTATTAATTTTAAAATTTTTTTTAATGATAAATGATGGTTTCGAAATTGAATTTTGTTCAACTGGTGAATTATTAGGAGAAATATCCGAAGTTAAATTTGCATCAATTTGTTTTTCTTGCGGATCAGAATTTACAATAGCAAATGGTGAATTAATAGAAGATATAGCCGAACTTAAATTTTGATCAATTTGTTTTTCTTGCGAATCAGAATTTACAATATCATATGGTGAATTAGTAGGACAAATAGCCAAACTTAAATTTTGATCAATTTGTTCTTCTTCCGAATCAGAATTTTCACTAAACAAAAAGGGAGAGCAAATTGGTCTCGGAGAATTAATTGGCGATTTTAATGTTAAATAATTTGTATTAGATTTTTGAAAACAAACAATATCCTCATCGCTAGAATTTTGAGTTTCGTCAATGTCATTCAGTTCTTCAAGAGTTTGTTTAGTTTTTGTTGTAATTAAGTCCGATTTGTTGTCAATAATGTCATTAAGATCGTCAAGAGTTTCTTGTTGACTAGCTGTAAATAAATATTTTTCGTTGTTCTGTTTGTTGGCATTATTTTGAACTTGGCTATTATAAATAATTTCATTCAAGTCCTGAATAGTTTGTTGTTGACTAGTTGTAAATACGTCTGTTTCATTGTTTTGTTGGTTTGCAAAATTCTGCATTTGAGTACATGTGTATAAGTCAAAGTCATTGTCAATAATTTTGCTACTCGATGCCAAAAAATTGTCCATTATGAAAAAAAATCGTAATAACAAATAAAATGCCACAAATGTACATAAAAATGTCACCAATATATATAAGAATTAAATCTTGCCAAATAAAAATGTTAGAAATAAAAATAAAAATTGAAAAATTACCAAATAAACACAATGTAAACACCAGAAAACTCGCGAGCTCTGCACAGTGTGAATGCAGAAATCAATTGCATTCGTCTCTTCGCTGAGGCGATTTTATATGCAAAAGTTAATCACATGTGTCCTACTTAAAGTTGAACGACAATCTCTAAAAACCACTTTCCCAAGCCGATCAACTACCTTACCCCCCTCCCCCCTCCCCCCCGTCCCCCCGTCCCCCCGTCCCCCCGGACCCCTTACTTTCCGAGACTCAAATCCCGGCTCCCCAATTTCGGGCTACCCTCTTCAGGTTAAGTTAAGTTAGGTTAGGTTAGGTTAGGTTAGGTTAGGTTAGGTTAGGTTAGGTTAGGTTAGGTTAGATTAAAAAAGAAGAAAAGAAAAAAGGAGAAGGAAAGAAAAAGAAGAAGGAAGGAAAAAGGAGAAGGAAGGAAAAAGGAGAAGGAAGGAAAACGGAGAAACATATAAAAAAGAGAAAGAAGGAAGGGAGAGAAAGAAGATAAGGTGAGGGTGAGGGGGGTTGGGGGAGCGGGGGGAGGGGGGCGAAGCCCCCCTTGGCCCCCCCCCCCAGGCAACTGACAGGGAAAGGGACAGTGAATAAAAAAAAAAAAAAAAAAAAAAAAAAAAAAAACTTATGTATTGCAGGTAGTAAAAGTGGTGGTTGATGGGATATATACTTAAGAACATCCACTCGACGATCATACAGTAACATTCGCTGTAATATCAGTTGTCGCTATTATTTTAACGTATAACCAAATTTTTTATCAAATAAATCGATCTAAATCCAAAGTTCCTAACAATGGCAGAAAATATGAATGGAAACGCTGTCCAAATTGAAGAAAATAATATGGAGATCGCCGCTCAAATTGAAGAAAGAGAAGAGATTTTTAATAACTTGGAAGGCGATTCCATCACTTATAAACATTCATTTTTGGACAAGTCATCTAGGCTTGTTAGAAGATCATTCTTATGTAACATCGATATTAATTATATTGAAGAGGAGGAAGAGGAAGAGATGGAGGAAGATGATCAGGAAATTGACGAAGGAGTGGATATGGATGGACAATTACTAAATTTAGGAACCGAGGGTGACGTAAAAGTAAGCAAGTTTAGGGCTAGTGAATTATTTAATAATTTTGAAGAAAAAGATGTATGTGTTATACAAAGCTACTCTAAAATTGAAAGTCGAAGACTAGGAACATTTGCTATTTGCCTTCCTTGTAGTGCAATTCACATGAGATATTTACGGAGAGGGGAATCCGATCACGTGAGCTGCCACTACAAAAGAGCCTATGTTGTTAGTGCTTCTGATTTACATTGTGCTATTTGTAGGATACATCTTTTTATACTAATTCCTGAACATGCTTGCTTTTACTGCAACAAAAATGAAAAAAAAGAAATAGAAAATTATATTGTTAAATATTAATATTAAACATAGTTTGTAAATGTGATGGGTAGATTAGTTTAACAATATTAATTTTAAATATAGGTTAGGTTAGGTTAGGTTAGGTTTAATATTAAACATAGTTTGTAAATGTGATGGGTAGATTAGTTTAACAATATTAATTTTAAATATAGGTTATAAACGTAATGGATAGATAATGTCAAAAATATTAATTTTAAACTTAAATTGTAAAGATAATAAGAATACGTCAAGAATATTAATTTAAAAATGTCAAATGTTACTATAAGCGGTTATATATTTTCAGTGCTATATGCAAAATACTTCTTTTTATTCTAACATCTGACACTGTATTTGTAAATGAAATAGTTAATCATATGTAAAAAAAGTGTCGATTATGTCTACTGCCACTAGAAGCACTCATATATTAGCATAACATTTTGTTAACGCTTGTTTCTGTATTCAATTGAGTTTTCTCTTACTTGATGCAAATTATATTAATATTATTAGTATAATTAAAAAGTAGTAGATTAGGCTATGCCGGTCCGACAATCAAAACCGTCATTTTTACATGTAAATTCCCATAAGAAAATTTAAGATTCGATCTGCAAAAGTGGTGCCATTTTAGGGCGTGGCACTTTTTGTGTCAACCCATAACAATTGTTTTGTTATGTAATGTGAAAATTAGTATGTATTAAAAAACTTGTTAGATCATTGTTGTCGTTTCAATATAGGAAAAGGAAAAAATGTGTGTCAATTATTATATATATATTTACATTTACTTTTTTTACAAAATTATTTGTTACCAGAGTTTTCACAAACACAAATTATAAAAAAAATATTATCCTCTTTTTAAAATTACAACAAAATGATGTCTAATTACATCTTTGAAGATTTGTACCAAATAGTAATATCTAGTGCGACATACAGGACAATTGTTTACCATTATAGAACAACAATTTTCATCATTCCATCTTAAAATACATTTTAAACAAAAAATGTGGGAACATGTATTTGGTCTACATGAATCATAATATTCGATTATTTCAAAACAAATAGCACAAAACACTTTTTTCTCTTCACTCTCAGTTTTGTTCAAATTTTTTAAAACAATCCCATTATTTTCTTCTCGAACTAATGGTATATTTTCTTCTTGAACTCCTGGTATAATTTCTTCGAGGCTCTGAAGCGGAATGGATCGATTTCTTTCTCCAACTGATTCACTCATTTTATTTTAATATTATTATTAATAGATTTATTCAACAGATTTTTTTCTTTTAACAGTCACTCGTACCTTAACATACTAAAATGATCTTGATGCACCTATTTATAAGACTTAAGAATGCAAAATCAAATGTGGGAGAACAAAGAGAAAAAATTAAAAATATGATGCGAATGAGAATAAAAGGGGAGGAAGTTAAGAATGAGGGACATGAGAGAGAGGAAGAGGAGGAGGAGGAGGCGCTCCCATATTATAACTACTCTCCCCAAAATCTAAATCAAAAACATTACAGTCTAAAACATAAAAAAGTAACATAGAATTAAAATTTAAAATTTACAGTGTTAACAAGTATTTAAAAACCACGTATACAACCAAAGCAGGAGACTGACACAGGTAAAATATGTCATTATAAAATTCTAAAATACTATAATATGCGTAATACGTGATACAATAACATACGTCATCAGATTTAGGCCGACACTCGCCTCCCGTAAGAAATGCATTAAAGTATAGACCAATGCGCTTTGCTTATGTCGTATCGTGATAACTGGCCATTAGACGTACTGGCCGACAACCAGCACTTGCTAACAGAAAACAAAACAGTGTGAAACGTGATGTCGTTGTTCATGAGTTAGAGTAAATAGAGTAGCTTTGTCTCCATTTTTAGTGAAAATTTAATTATATTTATTAGTTTTTGTACGTTTAAATTCCCGTAAACATGCCGTTTAAGTATTGCGCGCCTAACTGCCGGGATAATTACAAAACCGGACCAAAAGTTCACATGTTTAGTTTCCCGAAAGACAGTGATTTGCAAAAAAAATGGCTACGAGCAATTCCGCGGGATGATTTAGTGCCCAATAAAAACTATAAAGTGTGTGAGCTACATTTTTCTAAAAGTAGTATAATTTGGGATATTTCAGAACAGGATCCGAGAACAGGTAAAATTATTTCAGTACAAAAAAACCCCGATTAAAAGAAAATTCTGTACCAACGTTTTTCCCAAATTGCCCTAATTTTTTGTCAAAAAACGTTCTTGACCGCAAAAGTAAAGATGAACAAAATAAGAATATTGATGAACTACATCTTTTGCAAGCCATAGAGCAAAGTAAAGAAGAGTTCAATTTACACAGAGAGCTACATGTTTTCAAAGTTTTGAAGAGTTTTTAAAAGTATTTCGAAATTTTAATTTAAGGAAAGGTGGTTTTCGGTAAAGGATACAGATAAAATAACTTTATTTAAACTTGAATATACTTCTGGTCCCCTAATAACTTGGGCAATTGTTATAAATAGCGGTTTAAAATTAGAAACTTTATATGGTCAATCTGTTTGTGTTTCAATAACAAATTTAAAATCAAAATTTTTATCTAGCAGTTTGGATGAAATAGAAAGTTTAATTGACACAATTGACAATATGATGATGTCAATACCCATAAATCTTGATAGCGACATTCCTGATCCTAGTGAAACTCGTGATTTACACCATACCAAGTCAAGTCAAATCCCCAGTACTAGTGAAACTCCCCATTCAGATAAAGTTGAGTCTGACAATGACAATATAAAAAAAATTAATTTGTGACCGATATTCTTTTAACCTAAAAGGTTCTGACGAACTCACTCAAAATCTAAAATTTCTCTCAGAACAGTTAACTTTGTTAAGTATTTCAAAAGAAAGGTATCGATATTCACCAAGCCCCATTGTGTTATGTTCAACTTTGTTTACAATAAGCCGTCATTGCTATAAATATTTGCGAAGTCATGCTCCTATTATCTTACCTCATCCTAACACAGTAAAATCTATTTATAATAGATTTTTAACAGATCCTCATATCGATGAAAGATTTTTTTTTTACCTATGCTCGTAACATTTTTCAATATTTAACAGATAAAGAAAAATATGTTACATTACTTTTTGATGAAATTCACATCGAACCCTATTTGGATTACAAGGCAGGCAATACCGTAGGAACATCTGTAAATAATAGAGATACCTTAGAATCAACTGCAGTAGCATTTATGATCACTAGCCTTACAGAAGTCATCCATATATCTCCTGTAACTAAACTTAATTAAAAATGTTATATACTTTTATCAAGACCATTATAGAATATTTAGAAGAAATTGGGTACATAGTATTTTGTACAGTTAGTGACAATAATGCAGTAAACAGTAAAACAATAAGTAATTTTTCACCCCTTAATCAACTCAGTATAGTATTCCCACATCCTATTGACCCAGTAAGACCCTTATTTTATCTTTTAGACATTGTTCATTTACTGAAATGTATCTTTAACAACTGGCTTAATTCAAAACCTTACCAAACATTTTCTTATCCCAAAAAAAATGTGCTTCCTTTTCTGTGATCAAAAACCTATACGAACTAGAACAAGACAAACTATTGAAGCATGGTTATTCACTTAGTTTAAAGGCTCTATTTCCATCATCTCTTGAAAGATAAAACGGAAAATTAGCTCTTAAAATCTTTAATCCCTTTATTATAGAGGCTCTAAAAGGTTTTGTTAAAAATTTGTCACATTCACAAGATACTGCAGACTTTATTAGTATTATATTGACATGGAGGAAAATTGTGAACGTAAAAACTCCCCTTAAGGGAAAACATTTGTTAGATAAATATCAGGAACTTTTTACCAAACAAATACTAACAGCCCCCAATGATGATCCTAAATGTCGTTTTTTGCTAAAAATGCAAAATTGGCTAGATACTGGAGTCCAACTAATTTTACAAATACACTTACTCAACAAACCCACACTGTATTAAATCATACCATTCATGGGCTTCTTGATGTTACTGAATACTGTTTAACTGAGCTTAATATGAATTATGTATTACTGGGCAAATTTCAAACAGACCCATTGGAAGGGCGTTTTGGAAAATATAGGCCATTAGCTGCTGGTCATTATCAGATCTCAGTTCGACAGCTATACGAATCAAAAAAAGACTTAGAATTCAGTCTATGTTATCTCTAAAATCTAGACATTATGGGGACATTAATATAAATCAGTTCTTCGAACCTCCTGAATGTGAAACACAGTCATTAGACACCAATTTAAATTCTGAACATGTTAATAATTTATTATCTAAAATCATAGTTACACAGTCTGATACCGAAGCTATACAATCAGAACTCCCAGTAATAACCTATTTAAGTGGATATGGCTGCAGTATTGTATAAAAAAAAATAGTTGTACATTTTGCAAAGAAAACTTAACTCTTAATGAACCTTGTGTTGTAGAGGATTCTTAAGTAATTCCTTAAGTCGAAGTGCTCTTTTAAATCCTCGAGAACAAGTAGTAGATGTAGTTTCAACCGCATATGTTATATTTAAAAAGCTAATTGATGAATTTGAAGATACATTTTTGGATATTTAAGTACAACAAAAAATCTTTTCTTTGTGAGTTGTTTTTAAGTTATTTTAATAAAAATACACTTTTAACAAACATTTCTTAATAATTATTGCTCTGAACATAATCATAATAATTTATTAAATAAAAACAAAAAAAGGAAACTACAGACTTTTAATAAATAGGTAGTTATGAAATTAAAAACTAGCCCAAATTTCGCATTTTTGCATTGCTAGGATGTATCATCAATACAATCTTTTTCAGAATTTAGCAAATAACAACCTATTATATTCTTGATCATTTAGACTCACCACAGCACAGGCATATGCCACTTACTCAAACTTGAAACCGTACCCGATTTTGCTAATATAAAATAATAACCTATTATATTCTTGATCATCACCACAGGCCTATACTACTTACCTGGACTTGAAACCTTACCCGATTTTGATAAATAACTCGGCTTTGACAATTTACGAATTGGCTAAAATAGGACAATTAGTAAGCAAAAGATCCGGGCAAACGTTGTCGGGTAAGAACACGTAGGGGTTTAGTGGGTAGGGGCTTTACCGAGTCCCACACTGTTCTGTAGTGCCTTGTGTATAATAGTTCGTGCGTAAATGCATTCCTCGTCGTGTAACAAAAAAAAAACGAGTAATCGCTTAACTTAATTTTAATTCTATAGCAAAACCGAATAAATTTGACAGATTCAAAAACTCGCAAAATAAACCCTATAAATTGATGTTTATTTGCTGAAATTTAAAAAAAATGCTCATTTAAATATATCGCTGTATCCGTACCTTCTAATAAAGGTATTGAAATAACATAGGCCTAAATTTGATGACGTCACGCGTAAGCGCGTAGGCCTCGTTGTTTAGTAGGTATTGATCAGACTCCTCCCGCACGCTGGCTTTGTCGCTTAGATTTGTTTACGACAGTTGCTATAGCAACTCAATGGTGAATATCCGTAAGCCAAATAGAGATGGGAGCGGCTTAAAATTGTTGCTGCATGCTGCAAGCACTTGTTATAGAATTAATGTAAATTAGTGCGTTCGGATCATCGGAGGCGGAAGCAGTTATGCATCGATCGAATCGAATCGAAATTAGCTTTAAGATAGGTACATAACTTTTTTTTAGGAACAAAAAAAATATATTGAAAATCTTATAAATTCATATTATTTCCCCTAAGTATTAAAAAACGCTCCGAAGCTATGGATAATTAACATCATAAAAAGGTTAAAAAAATAGCCATTTTGGACGTGGCACCCCGAAATATTTTCGCCTGCGGCGTTGTGCACCTAAATACACTACACTTCACCCCTTCTTAAATCCACGAGCCGCCACTGTCTGAAGCGCAATTTGTCAACTGTTGATTGCGATTCCTCAACGGGTTGCTCTTATGAAAAGGTGTTCATTATTATTTTTTGAGTATATAACGCAATAGTTTTGATAGAAAATAATGGTATAATTAAGTAATAATGTGAATTTATATAAAACATACTACATTTCTGTAATAGAAATGTAAATTATAAAATACTTAATATTTTATTTTTAAGTAAATTGATTGGAAAATGTAGGTGAAGCGGCGCTTCACCCGCATCCCTTGGCGCTACTGAACCATAACATAAAATAAAAAATAAAGCAACGAACGATATACATTTTGGGATTAATAGGTATAGGCAAACTTTCTATATATATTCAAAACTAAAAAAATAATAAAAAACAAAGACTACAAGAATCGTTTTCTTTGGCGGTAGACTAGACTTTTTTGTTTTTGTATCGACTATATAAATACTTATCAACTAGTTCTAAATATCTAAAAATTACGAGCATATCTTTACCCTTAAGATTGGAGATATATTTTAACAAAATTAGTTTTATCTAGCCGAACTTTTTTCGATTTGGGTATAGTTTGTTAAGCAATTTTGTAACGAATTTTTCGAGATCCTTATCTAAAATTTGAAAGTTTTTGTAAAACGAATTTTGATATAACTATTAAAACTTTCCCCTTCCAAAAAGATTTTTTCCCCGGCGTGAACTATGAATTCAACACTTGTTAAGCCGATAATAGAATCGAGAGTTTTAATTGAAATATGTTATAAACCAATACAAATTGTATTCTCTTTCCATTAGAGATTGCCTTTGTCCCTTACAGACTGGTATTTTTCATTAGCGGCAACAGAAAAATGTCGCACTAGCGCAGCGCGAAGCTTAAAAGGTTTTAGTTGCTGAGCGAGAGTAATTGAAGTGTAGAAAATCGCGAAAAAAGTCCTTTCGCCTCTGGCGAAACCGCTTCCAGACCGATGAGTGTCTATTGTTTTACTGGTTTAGTTGTTAACGACAGCGATATCTTTTTGGTCCCTTTTTCGAACGGATTTATTTTGACTGCTGAAAAGGGGATTATTTTGCGCCACCTTTCGTTTGTTTTGGATTTTAGATTCGAAAATTATCCGTTATTAGCTTTTTGTCTGTCTGGCGCTAGACAGGAGACTAATTTTTTTTTAGTTGTAGGATCTCGCAAGAAGAACAAGGCAATCAGGGTCTCGGCGAACTGGAGATAATTTTTTCTTTAATGAGCAACTCGCGGCGGGATAATAGAAATCGATGTACCCTGGATATGACAAAATGAATTGCTTGCAAAATCAAATTTTAAAATAACATTTAAAGACTTTTATAAGTAGTTATATATAACATGTTACAAATTCGAAGGGATATCATTGGCATATCAAAAACGTTAATAGATACGAGGTTAGGGCAAAGTTGCCGAATTTAATGACAAATAATATGTCATTAAAGTTGGAAAATTCGGACTACTTCCAAAGATATCCATGAAAAACCGAAAATCGTCATTTTCCTTTTTATTTTTTACTTCCCTCGTAAAAGGGAAGTATTGTAATCGTGAAAATATCACCCTCCGATATTTTTTTACATCTTTACGTTTCAGGGTTTCTACATGCCGTGAACCATGTTTTTTCAATTCCGTCGGTCTGTTTGTTCGCGGGATAGCTAAAAAACTACTTATCCGATTGGCTTAAATTAATTAAACATTTTGTACGGTAAATAATTTATATTTCGTTTTTCTAAATATTTCAGTTTGGTTACGTATAGTTTTATAGGTTATAAACATAAATTTGAAAATGTGGCATATTTTGGCAGTACTATAGCAAAAATAAGATGAATAAAACTACTCAATTTTAGTTTAATTTTGAAACAAAAATATGATAATAAAAGCCTCCCAATTTATGTTGTCTTAAAATGTCATCATTTGGCATTCTTATATAGCTATTATTACTATAATTAAACTTAAATACTTGCTAAAATATTTTTGGTTGGAATTTGGGAAAAATGCCTACTTATTGATCATAATCTGACCTCGATTTCTATTGATTAAAAATAACATATTCTGGCATTTTAAACAGCTATGCTTACTATAATTTAACTTCAATACTTACTAGAATACGTCTGGTTATGTTGTGGCAACAAAATTGACAGATATTTCTACTTTTTGGCCATCCAATATTACAAAAAAAGCTACTTTTGGAGCCAAAAAATCTAATTTGAAGCGAGCTTTCATGGCTAGAAAAAAAAACCAAGAATTTAGACAAATCTCTGGTTTTTATGTGTCTTTTATGGCCAACTGTTAGACAAAAAAGTTCATCAGCTAATTTATGTCACTTGGGCAACCAAGTTTAAGAACATTAGAAGATTTAGAAGTTAGATTCAGCGAGACCGGGAATGTGGAAGAGAACAGTTGTTAACAAACCTGTTCTCAATTAGGAAAATCAGCTACTAGTTTTACTTGCCATTTATAATAATCCAGTTGAAAGTACCAATTTTCGGAGCGAAGCCGTTGGTATGACTTACACGTCTGTGAAGAGAATCTTGCAAAATCACAAAGTGCATCCCTACCGTTTTTCATATCACCAAAAGTTACTACCTGGTGATAAAGAAATAAGAGTAGATAACTCTGACTTTTTCAGAAATGTGTTATTCACAGATGAGTCTATGTTTAGGAACCGATAAACCGACATAATATAAGGTACTACAGTCAACATAATCCTAATTGGGGAGGAGAAATTGAGAAACAAGGAAGATGATTCATGAGTGTATGGCGTGGCATTTTAAACGATTATGTTATATATTTTTTCCAAGATAAAACTGGTAACATATTACTTTACTTTATTTTACTTTATTAACGGGAAATCCCCAATTGATTTACAATTAACAATTATAAATTATAATCTAACAATAACTAAATATAAGTATATAAATAAATACAAAACCAGGAGATCACAAAGCAGATCACAGGGACAATCATTGCGTTTTCAGTTTTTCAGTGGCATTCCTAAATTTATTGAAACTGCAATGTAACTCAAAGTTATTATTATTGAACTCACGCTGCATTCGTGTCAGCGGGCAAAACTTGCCATAATTTGTTGAGTGATAAGGTATAGAGAAAAGATTAGTATTACGCGTACGGTGCCTGGTATTAAAATTAAGTGTGGATAAGAGATATGGACAGTCGATGTTACCCCTTAAGAGCTTAAATATAAAACACATATCTGGGAGGAAGCGCCTAGATTGCAAGATACACATTCTCAACCTGTCCCGGATAAGACAATAATCAACACGATATTTAGACTTTTTAAGAGGATCAACGCCGATATTATTAGAAAACGTGAACATTCAAGTTAGAAACAATATGTGGTATATTTGGTGGATCGATCCTGTGGCCCCCTAGGTCTTCGGACCCAAGTCCTTTGGATTCGTCGTCAATTTTTTTAAATGTTAGGCCCAAGCGAAATGAAGGAGAGAATATAAGAGAACCTTAGAGCTGTTAACAATGAAATGTTACATAACTCGCAAGAAAACTTTATAGAAGCATGCATATGCGCTTAGCCGCTGAAAGAGGCATTTTTGAAACCCAGATTTTGTTTATAATAAGTTTTGTTCCATCGTTCCTACTCGTTAAGTTTTTATAGTTTTAATAAATTGTGTTCCTTCGATATTTAATGCCTATTCGTTTAGTTATTACAGAATATGTTGCCACTTCAGACACAATTAATAATCCGTCTCTTAGCCACATTAATTATTGATGGTGCTTATTATGGTAGGTACGAGGAGAAGTACCAACTTTCGTATACTCTTGGAATCAACCACCAGATAGCTCTTACGATAATGCAAATTAGCCAAAATACTGATTTTGAACTATTTATAGCTCCAAAACTATTAAATTTAGAGATGTAACATCTTATATCAAAAGTGTCTAGAAATCTCGGGAGAACCGAAAAATGCAATAATACACAGGGTGTTCCATAAAGAAAATAACCATAATTTATTTGCGTAGTTTTTTTTGATGCTCAGTTGTTTTTATGATAAATTGCCCTTATTCCTCTCCAACATCCCTACAACTTTTGTGTCTACCATTTTTCAATATCTTTTAAAATAAAGAAACTATAAGGGTGTTTACCTTTCGTTGGATAATCCTGATAGTAATAAAAATTAATTTTAAACAATTTGTTGTACTTATTTAACACATTTTTATACATATTATAGGTTCTGAAATAAGGTACCACGCCACCTTACGTGGTGCACCCTGGACAAGTAGATATTAATGATTACGTTTCGCATTATATTTTTATTCTAAAAACAAAACGAACATTTCTAAGTAATAGTCGTTCATTTGGCGGTTTCTGCCAGCATTCCAGACACATAGTGTTCTTATGATATTTCATTAAGAAGTTCTTTCTCTCACTGGGATGATAAATGTGCGACAAATTACGTCGAGGCGCTGAATTGCAGTGACGTTCGAGGAGTAAATTAAAAACTCTTAAGCACCCACGTCATTTAATTTTAGTTTTGCGTATTTTGACACGATGGCTATTATTACGATTACTTAGATACCGCTTTTTAGGGATTCTTTTTTAAGAAACTCGTCTATGTTTACCTTAATCAAATCAACCTTTGCCGCCGAGGTAGAATATATGGTCTCAAAATATAGTTTCTAAAAATTCCGCACCAAACATTAATATAAAATTCATGTTTCAAATGCCAATCTCTTGGGTCAATATAGATTTTTTTCTTTTCTATATCTCACGAATAGCTAGACTCGTCTGGTAAACACTGCTTAATGTGTAAACAATTCCTTTTTTGTGTAAACAATTTCTTTTTGTCTATGAGTAGACCACGAAGTCCGAGAACATAAGTACTAGATATCGGAAATAGCTAAGGAAGGCATAATGGATGATGATAACACAGGCCAACACACATTTTGGTGCCTGCGATTTTTTAACTGTTCCTGGGTAATTTTTGGATGCAGAATGTAAAAAAGTTCTCAGATTTTGTCTATCAGATCTAGTTTTTTATTAAAATAAAAAAAAAATTGTGTATATATTTTAAGTTATAACTGTTATAATATATAATATTACTATTGCCAGTTAAAAAACAAAGATACATGGATTTAAGTATTTATTCCAAAAACTTAATTTACATAATTACATTAGTCTCTAATCACATAAAAATTTTCTTTTATACGACTTTCTGGAATGGAGTTTACTAGGGCAGTCTCGCTGAAGGCTCCAGCAGTAGTCCGCCATCATGTGGCTATCCCATCGTCCTTGATAACGATCTTCCATAGTTTTAATATCCTCATGGAATCTTTCCCCCTGTTCTTCACTACAATCACCTACGTTTTCTGGAAAACGATCTAGGTGGCTGTGGAGGTAGTGAACTTTTATACTTATGTTACAGCCGAGAATATTAAAATTTGAAAGCATGGTTTCCATTAATTCTACGTAATTCTCTGCTTTATGATTGCCAAGAAAATTTTGTACTACTTGAACAAATGAACACCAAGCGTTAGATTCAGTCTCGTTTATCGATGTGGTGAATTGTGGATCTTTAACAAGTTGCCTTATTTGAGGACCATCAAATATACCAGGTTTTAGTTTTTCCGTGCTAATGCCAGGAAATTTACGTGACAAATACCCAAAACAATTTCCATCTCGATTTAAAGCCTTCACAAATTGCTTCATTACGCCTAGCTTGATATGCAAGGGCGGAAGTAAGATTTTTTCTCTTGAAACCAAAGGTTCGGTGATCACGTTTTGTTTGCCTTGAATCATGACATCTCTTGAAGGCCAATTTTTGTTAACCCAGCGCTCATTTTGAGCTTTGCTGTCCCAAAGGCACAAAAAACAAGGATATTTTGTATAACCACTCTGCTGTCCAAGGAGGAAGTTAACCATTTTTTCTTCGTATTTAATTTTCAAAACTAATGCAATTGTTTCATATTCTTCCTTCATGGTAGTAGAATGACTAATAGGAATTGAGCCATATTTGTTAACGTTATGTAAAAGAACACACAACTACGTTTTGAATTTTCAATAAAAAGACGCCAATCATCTGGAGTGTATTCAGGCAAACCCATTTTTTCTAAGAGCCCTTTTATATTGTTACATAATACCAAGTCGTTTTCCTGAGCGAAAAAAGGCATCAAATCCTTATCTCTTTTACGATAAAATGTAATATTAGTATCTGGACAAAGTAGATTTTTTCTTTTAATCTGGATGCAAGTAATTCAGCGGATTCCTTTGAGAGATTCAGGTCTCTTATAAGATCGTTTAGTTCTTCTTGATTGAAACACTGTCGTTTTCTGATTGAATTCTTTGAACTTCGTCAGACGTTGATGTTTCTGTGTCATCTTCTGTCAGTTCGGGTAGACTACTGAATGATGGAACGGGTATTTCTTTCGAATGCGCTACAGGCCTTTTTGCAGAATCTAGATCAGGATATGTCCATTTGTGTCTATTATGTCTATCTATGCCTTTAATATTAACGAGACAAAAATAGCAGTCGTCATGATGGTTTCGCGGTTCTCTCCAAACCATTGATACACCAAACTTTAGGCACTTCCTCTTTCCAGTTGTCCACTGTCGCAGATTTTCAACACATGTTTTACATATGAAATGTGGGGCCCAAGATTTATCTTGATCTCCTAAATGAACGCCAAAATAGGCAAGATAAGCTCTTTTTACAAAGTCAGAAATCGTTTTTCTGCTCTCTTTCAAAGTGTATTCACCACACACATAACAAAAAACATCGGGATGATTTACACAGCTACGTCTGCTTGTGGATGCCATTGTTTCAGTTTAGTGTCTTGATACTACAAAACGACCAAAATTTACACAAAATGATAGCACAACTTTACTTGGGAAAACTCAGTAATATACTAAATCGAGTACAGCCAAGCAGGTATAGAAGGATCGGGTCATAGGCAATTACAGGTATAAAAGTAATTAAGAGCAGTGTATTGAGTAGTTCCTAGTATAGGAACATTGGGTCAGGGAAAATTCCAGGTATCCATTTGGTTAATTAGATTCTGGGAAATTTCTATTTTGACGATTAAGTACATATTTATCTCTTTATTTGTTGTCCTTTATCAGAAAATTTTTTTAATTAAACTGTAACCTGTATCTCAAAAACTAGAGCTGATAGAAAAAATCTGGTGGCATTTTTGGAATCAACACATTAAAAACATCTAAAATCAGATGTTAGATTTCCGGCACCAAATTTTTGTTTTCATTTTGTTACTCTGTGTAACTCATCAGAGACATTTCAACAGAGATAGATCCCCCATAGCTTTTCTTTGGACAGAGTCAAGGATGCAAGGATGCTAAGGTTTGAAGGAGATGCGGCTCCCCACATATGCGAGTAACATTCAAGGCTGGTTCTGATTTGCGAAATGTAAAGCGTATACAAGTTGGCAGAAGAAAAGTATTTTCGAGATAGGAAAAGGAAACCCTCTTTCTTCGCGGTTGCTGGAAAAATTGAGGTGAATTCCACAGAAGATCTTTCTGAAGAGTAATACCAAAAAGGCTAAAGGAATCTTTGATTTCAAACATCTTATTATTCATTTCAGTTGTGTGCGTTTTGGGAGATAATTTGTGATATGATGTAAACATGATCGTCAAACTGGACAAGGATCTTTGCTCTGCTTTGCTTCTACAGTTTTATGGAGGTCCTCGGTTAGGCATAAAGTTTTTATCCTTACCCACTCTACGCCTATCATCAATTTACGTCCTGGAAACAGATCTAGGAAATTGTATATTGGAGTAGAATGTACTATGGTGAAAAGGCTTGCTGGTACAAGAAAGCAGAACATTGATGTGCTGGAGAAATATGATAGGTGTCAATACTGAACCCTGTGGAACGCCTGCGTTGTTTTTGTGAAAGTCAAATGAAAGACCACAGGCAGAAAGTTTGTTAAGAAGTTGGAAAAGCTTTGGATATGTCGAGGACGATATGTTGGGCTTCCTCGTGGGATTCGATGGACTTGTTTCAGTTGTGAGTTACGAAGGTAAGAAGATCTGGTGGTGACCTTTGATGGCGAAAACCGCATTGCCTGTCATGGATTTAGTTTTTCAAGGTAATTTAAAAGATTGATATATTTCTCCATTGCCTTACTCATAATTGGAAGTAGGGATATGGTCTGTAGTTAGAGGAAAGAGTTTTAGGAAGAGTTACACGAGTACCAAAAAACGCATAATAGGCAATGCCTAGTTTTTAGCTTGTTCATTTTCTGAAGCAGGGTTGTTAACAGGGGCATGCAGTCCATGGAAGCAAGGGAAGCAGTGCTTCCCCAAAAAAAAAAATTACAAAACATCTTCTAAAATGTAATTTTTGAAATTGGAAATCATTAATTTGGTTTATATTAAAACTGCTAAAATATTATCTTAATTATCAAGCCCATAATAAGTGCGGGCTTGACTCCACAATAGAAAATCGAATAGAACCTATGCGGGCCGCTTGCTTCTCTGCAGCCAAGTCTTGTGTGCTTGATTTCCTGTGAATCGAGCCAGAGGTTATTGAACTTTCCACCGGCTGTTTGCAATTTTTGCATTTCAGTCGCGTGCTTTAAGTGGGGGCGGAAGCTATCGTTGGAGTAGGTTCTTTGTTTGAACGGCTATCCGTGTGTTGTGTGATACGTACGTCGAGTCGTGCATAGTGCCATATGGAAGACAATAATACGGACGTGGATATGCAAATACCGTCAACTTCGGCTGTCGGTAATAACGTTGAAAATGTTGGAGAATTTAGTAAGAAGAGTGTGTGTGAATGTGTGGTGTCTGTCTTAATAATAAAGGGATTTTCAACATTAACCTTCGCTGATAAGCTTCAAATAATTTCCAAAGGAAGGACAAAACCGCCTATGAAAAATTTAACCATAAAAATGAAAAACTGTATTAGACATTTTTATCCGGAAAAACAATACGAACAATTTAAATGGCTAACAGGGTGTGAAAATATAAGTAAATTATTTTGTTGACCATGTTTACTTTTTGAAAATGAAAAAGGTCTCTGGAATAAAACTGGTTTTTCCGATTTAAACAATTTCCATAAAGCTGTAAATCCTTTTTTTTCCAAGTCAACAAAACGTACACAAGCTTTGGACTCCATTGTTCACAAACGATTGTCCAAACTGGAATATGCGTCAACAATTTGGTGTCCTTTTTATAAATTACATATTGACTGTGTTGAGTCAGTTCACAGAAAGTTTGCCAAAGCATTGTAGTTGAGAGCTGAGAGAGCCTATCCCATTAGAGGTTTTTCTCATGATCAATTGCTGCGAACATTTTTGCTTATCAACTTGGTCGAGAGACGCTTGTGTACTATTATTTCTGAAGAATTATTGTCAAAGTTAAATTGCTTTAAGCTTCTTTGGACGAATGAAGAAACTTAAAGAGTAAAGAAATATTTATATTACTAGGTCTAATACTACCATTCGGAAATTTTAACAATAAAAAAATCTGTGAATTTTTAAGTGCTAACCATAAAATAAACAACTTAAAATGATTAAGATAAAGCGCAGAAGGCCCTGGTGGCGCGACCCTAGAGATTGGTAACGTCCATAAAGCGAATGAAAGAGCAAATAGACCGTCATAGGCGCAACGAATATATTATAATACCTAATATTTATTTCATTAAATATAGTCGTCATTTACGGCGGTTTAATTCTTGAAGGATATTGTACGAAAACTTGCATTTATTTGGCGGCCCAGCAGTCGCCTGTATCTAATAAACCAATTTTGATATATTTCACTTGCCATCCAGGATGGTGAAAAACTTTAACAACACATTTTGAAATTGAAAAGAAGTAGGGTTAGGTAATAAGCTATTAAAATGAATTCCAAGTTTTGTTTGAAAATACGCTACTATAATAATTATTAGGGTTGCCAGTCTTAAAATGTAAACAATATTTTCTGAGTACGCTACTGTCCATTATTTTCTCTCCACGCCTCGTCTTTGGTTTTTACTAGTTTTCGCTTTAGGAAGTTTGCTTTAAACGACATCAATTTTTCAACACAGCCGCTCTTTCTTTTGTCAGTAATCTTTATGATTTACTGTTAGAAAGATTCGGATAGATAATTTTATTGTAAAAATTATTAAAAATAAACGTGCCTTTCTTGAACTGAAATGGGGATTTAATACACAAGGAAAAAGAGCCAATTTGATGACCAAAATTTATTGGTGTTAAAAAATCGTTTAAATTTGTGTTAATTAATAATAAGTCCGGGCCGTGGCTTACTATGCGTTGATGCGCCGATTTGCAAATCTTTGCAAAGTGTGGATTAGGGACGAGCGATATTAGATTTTACCTGTAGGCGGTCTCCCCGAAAACTTTTAAAAGGAAGTCAGGATTTAAGGTTGCCGATTGATGGCGGTAGTCAAAAAGTTTATTGAGACTAATAAATCGATAACTATCGAAATATCGATAACTAGCGACATCTATCGATGACTATGGATGGTAATAGCTAACTATCGGTAATTCCTAATTTACGTATTGATATTTGATATATCGATAACTATCGATATATATCAAGAAAAAATTCGCATGTGGATGTCTTTAATTAATTTTGAGTTCTGAAACAGAGTTTTGGCGCACTCATGCAGATTTAACTCTAGTAAATTCATCAACTTGAAAACTACACATAATTTGAGAAAACTGTTTTACCCATCAAATTGATATGTGGCACATTTAGAATGCCTTCCTGGGGAGGAGGTAACAAACTAAAAAAAAGGTCCTCGATGTCGCTTTTGCTAACATAATATAAACCTAACATTGTAACAGCTATGAAAGAAAATCAACGACGATTGGCGACTAAAAAAAAAAGTTCTGACTTTTTTGGTCGTAATGTCTTGTTTCTAAAATAATTTTTGACTTGAGTTACTAGTTCTGGAGGGGGTGGGAGGAAGGCATTTGCCCCTTTTGTCCCTCCCTAATTTTTTCACTGTTCGACTCTGGATTGATCTTGATAATGATGTCATCCGTGTACGAATTATAACGTCATACACTTATTTTTTGAACTCAATATCCCTTATATAGAACGAAAGAAATTCAGTGTACCGATCTCGTGAAGTGAAGATCCCTGAAGATGTCTCGTGCAATCGAAGGCGAAACGTCGGAAAGTGATTCCATTTTGACACGGTCTAATCCCAAGAACCATGATTTCTTAATTATCCCTTATATAATTATAATTTTGAGATCAGTGGAACAATCTAACCAAATTTTATATTACATTTCCTCGGTATACCTTCATCTGTTTTCGAAAAAATGACGTCTCACTGTTGTCATTTTTGGCCACTTAGAGCTCTCTATCGGCCAGACGGTAAAAATAATAAATAAAAGTGATAAAATAACTTACATTTTACTGATATCACTGGCCGACAAGATTTTAATAACACAGGCCAGCTCATTATTTTCACAATGGAAATACCCTCCCAATAATAAAAAAATATTCGGAGAGCCCTAATTTTTTAATAGCCTAATTAAAACCTTTTATATTCGCAGGAAAACAATTTTATTGTGGGGCGGCTAAAATGGGTCCATTTTACAACGGAAAAATTACCTAGACTGGGTTGTTTACAACATTAGACATAAAATAAACGTTAAACGTCACTCTTCTGTTAAGTTTCGAATTGTGTGGTTCTATGTATATCGATAAGCAAGTGTATGTGAAGACGAGACTATTTGGTGTGTTAATTGGGGATTAAGATAAGCGGTGGGCTCCCCACATGTGCTGTGTTAGTAGTGCTGTAGTGTATCATTGGTGCAGTGGATGAAGGGAAAGGGTATGCCTTTTGCAGTTCCAATGGTATGGCGAGAACCCACCAATTATTCTGACGATTGTTATTTTTGCCTGACAAAGACTGAAGGTTATTCCAAAAAGGGAAAGCACAATATAGAATATCCAAATTTGCAATCTGCCATACGACCTGTTCCTCATAATGCAAATTTGCCAGTGCCGATTGCGCCTTTAAATTGGCAAGCTATTGATTTGGGAGATAATGAAGATAACGCATCATCAGGCAGCTCAGAAGAACAGTGCACCGATCCAACTTTTACCACAGGTCCCAGTTCCGGCTAGCCACATTTGATTGTTCAAAGTGAATTAAATGATTTAGTACGTGATTTATGATGATGGTTATCCAAGCAACAGTCAGAACTTCTGAGTTCCCGTCTTAAGGAATGGAACCTATTGGCCAAAGAAACAAAAATTACGAATTTCAGAAAAAGAAATGCTATGTTTTCTGAATTCTACAGTATGGAAAATTCGTTGTGCGCGTGTACTGATATAGACAATTTAATGCAGGAACATGATATTGAACATTCTCCCCCTGAGTGGCGCTTATTCATAGACTCATCTAAATATAGCTTAAAAGCTGTGTTATTGCATAATGGAAATTTAAAATCCTCTATACCAGTTGCCCATTCAGTTGCCATGAAAGAAAATTATGAAAATATGCGCACGATTTTGGATAAAACAAACTATAATAGGTATAAATGACAGATATGTGGGGACTTAAAAGTTATAGCGATTTTAGTGGGACTTCAGAGGGGATTTACAAAATATTGCTGTTTTCTTTGTTTATGGGACAGTCGTGCAATAAATCAGCATTATGTAACAAAAATTTGGCTAGAAAGAAGCGAATTTCAACCAGGATCTCAAAATGTTAAATTTATACCTCTTGTTGATCCCAAAAATGTCCTTTTGCCTCCTCTTCACATTAAACTTGGGCTGATGAAAAACTTTCTGAAGGCTTTGAATAAAGATGGTGATGGATTTAAATACCTAAGGCAAGTCTTTTCCCAGTTAAGTGATGCCAAATTAAAAGAAGGCAGGAACTCCGAGCATGGAATTCATTTGTTAATGTAGTAAGAGGATATTTAGGCAACAATATGGATGAAAATTAACAACAATTAGTTAATGAACTCTTAGATGCCTACAAAGCGCTTGGGTCCAGAATGTCATTAAAAATTCACTTCCTCCATTCCCATCTGTCATTTTTTCCTAAAAATTTGGCAGCTGTTAGTGACGAGCAGGGTGAAAGGTTTCACCAAGATATCAGAACAATGGAAATTCGGTACCAAGGACGATGGGATCCAGCCATGATGAGTGACTACTGTTGGTTTTTGAAGAGAGGATAGGACATAAACGGAAAAAATAAAGTTTACTTAGTGTTTTAAGTTAATATTTTTCTCGTTTGCTTTTCTCTTAGATGTATGGTATGTTTAGTAGGCGAAAACTGTAAACATAGTCAATAAACAGGGTTAAGAATTTTCTGAAATCATTTTTTCTATAGATATTAAGTATCGTAACATTCGATATGGTTCTACAAATCTAACAAGAAAACCCGACGTGCTACAACTTTCTATTTGTCATTTTCGTATTCGGATAGGTCCATTCTATTAGATTATGCTATTCTGATTTGTGTTACAACAAAATTTTTTTTTTGTCGGCCAGTGTATATATTGCATGGATCTTCCGGTTTAGCCGGAAATGTCAAAAACTGACACTGGTTTCACGATGAACACATTTTCGTCACATCACACAAAACGTTCCTGCTTTCCTCTTCTTTTTTTTCTTGAAATACAGAAATGTTGATTTGATGAGCTGATGGTAAAATACTTTATTACCTATTTGTTTTTTTTTGGAATTTTTAAAACCGAATATATGCAAAAGGATGCCATTATACAAATAGTGCAGAAGTATTAATTATTGATTTTTATTTATAAAATAAACATGTTCGTATACAACAAAATTGCGATTTAATTTATCCAGAGACATTTCGGTAAGAGAAAAACAATGAAATTTGATCAAAAATATTCTTCTAGTATTACATGATATTTGCCCACCCATAAAAGTCGGCTACGTACCCTTGCATTTTTTAAAACTTCCAAGTTGATATAAATGATTAGTACATGAGAAATCTTATATAAGTTTATTGGTATAATTAAAAATTTTTCTTGATTTTAATAATAAGAAAAAAACATTAACAACATAATAGCCACGCTTTTTGTTTAATAATTATATATAAAAAGAGACTAGCTGATTACCCAAGAAAAATACAAGAGTAGGGTGGTTCGTATGGGAGTGTCAGCTTAGGACTGATATAGAGGGGACCAAATTTCTCCAAAGAGTACTCTTTGTTAGCTCTCCAGCCGACTGTTCCTAAAAATATAATAAATATAGAGGTCGTCTATTGTTAAGTGAGATAAGAAAGTAAACAAGAAATTATGCTTAAAATTAATTTTGGCTACTCGAAATATATTTTTTTAAGTATTATATAATATATATTCATGAGATAAATGATAAAAGTATATTTTTATGGCATGTATGTGCTTAAATGCTGTTGTGATTTTTGCTTGAAATGCAAGAAAATATAGAAAAACACGAAGGTTGCATCGACTCATGAACCGGTTAATCGCGATACCTTGGATTTTTTGCCCAGAAAATGCCGAATGGTGTGCAGTATACTGAAAATGTGTTCCTGGCATGTTTTGAGTACAAAGCGAAGTTTTGGAAATTATCGTCTCTGTGGTCGAATTATTCGAAGGTCAAATCTATGCTACTTGTAAATAGCGACGTAGATATCATCAAGCATTTTAAACTTATTTAAAGCGACAAGGAAAGGTTTACCAACCCAAAAAATCAAAGATCTTGACTAGAGACCAAATTGAATAGTTTTTGATGTGTGCACCGGGTGATGAGTACCTTCTGATGAAAGTAGCTGTGAACAATATTTGGTGCTTGCCGAAGGGGGAAGCTTTGTCATCACCTGATTCTTGAAAACGTGAAAGATATGGGCACTTCATTAATGATTAAAGTATCAGATACCAAAAACAAGGCTCCACGAACTTTCACTATCGTTGAAAAATTTTATTTAGATATTTATGTATGTACCAGAAACTCGGTTGGAATTAACTCGTATGGAAAAATTCCTTCTACTATAGCAAGATTTCTGCAACTTCCAAATTTGATCCTCTATACTGGGCATTGTTTTCGCTGTTCTTCAGCGTGATTACTTGCTTACGATTCTGGAGGAAATTTGACGACAATTAAGCAGCGGGTGGAAATCTTCTATCATCGCTGAGGGGCTACATCGAAGATTCCTTGGAAAATAAGAACCCGAAAACTGCTTACAACATCAGCAAATGTTGCCTCACCGTCAATTATGAATGTTGTTGTTTCGGTTTAATCCTCCTCAAAACCATGGAGGGTGGTAGATTTGTGGAAGGAATTTGTTTTTTAAGTTGTTTAAATTGTACCACTAATATTAATGTTAATAAAAATAGAATATATAAAAAAACTAGCTTGTTGATTTAAGCATTAACATAAGTAGTAGAAGAAGGATTTTTAGTCAGTTTTTATCCATTAGAAATGAAAGTCATCACATACGCCACAATAAAAATTATAATAATAATGCAGTAAATACGTTATTTATTTAGTGCAGATCGAATATTTAAAAGATGATTCCTATCAATAAATTAGACAAGTTATATTAACAAAGGTTTCCAAATTCTTCAAGTTACAGGGCGATAAGAGTATTTTACAAAAATTATGTGCCGTTCAACATTTTACAGATTAAATAAAGTTTATGAAGGTATCTTCGCCAATGTTTAAACCTAAAAAGTATAAATTCCTTGATAATATGCCCGTTTATTTTTAATTTACATTTTTTGTATTTTTATGTTAAATGCTGCAGGTTAAAATAAAAAAATATATTTACATATACCCTGGATATTACACCGTTTAGATTTTACGGCCTCTTAGAGTCGATCCACGGGAATTTTCTTGAAAGAATTTTTTAATAAACGTTTTTGTGGGATAACTAAGAAAGGAAATCCCGAGTTTTTGTATATGTATTTTTTACTTTGGTAGAAAAATGGCGTTTTTGACAATTTTTTTAACACAGAAGTTCATTGGATGGGAAACAATTTATTCGTTTTAAAATTTCCGACAAAACTGCCATGGTTTCTGGCTTCTGTGTCTAGTATTCAATAAATAGCCTACAAATAACAAAACCCAAGAATTTTAATAAAAACTTGAGGAAAGATACTTGTAATGGTCCCTACTAAGCATACCAAATTTTAATTCAAATCTGCAATTCATTTTGAAAATTGCATCGTCTGTAGTCTTATTGAATGTTTTATTTTTTAAAATGAAGGCTTTTTTATTCTCTTCGCAACGACTCTAAAAAATATTTTTTAAATAGGAAATGTTATTTAATTTCTAAATCAAAAAAACAAATAAAGATCTGGTTTTTTATGTTTTAAATATTTATTTTTTTAATTAAATGTTGAGAAACAAGCTATTACACTTAAAGGGAAACGAAATAGCTACAAAAGTTTATTTTTTAACAAAAAAATGTATAAAAATATTCTTAAATGAAATAAATTTTCATTAAAATTAAAAATTCAATAAAAAGGATTAATATAAGGTGTTTAAATATAAAACTTATTTCATGTGAAAATAGAGTTATATTAATTAAATTTGTGTTTGCTTAAATATAAGCTTTTTTAACCATTTGGTTTTTTAATTAAAAAAATTCATATTTAAAACATAAAAAAACCAGATTTTATCAAAATTTTAATTTTTTTTTATTTAAGAAATTAAACAGAAGTTCTTGTTTAAAGTAGTTTTTAACCGTTAATAGTTCCAAAAACTAAAATTTGGTACGCTTTTTAGTGACTAATAGAAGTATTTTTTCACAAGTTTTCATTCAAATACATTAAAAACAAGCGAAATTATAAAAAAAATTTAAAAATCTGTATATAATGTGGTTTCTGTTTGTAGGTTATGTATTGGTCTGAAACCAGCGTAGTTTTGACGGAAATCTGAAAACGAATAAAATGGTTTTCTTTCGTTTTGGTCGGATAATACTCCAATATTTAACTCTTTGCCAAAAAAAAAATTGTTAAAAACGCCATTTTTCTACAAAATTGAAATAAAATATCATCCCATCAATATGCTTGTACCAAAAAAAAAATCCGAAGGGAAGAACCGTTTCTTTTTCACGAAAATTTCTGGTAGATTGACTCCACTACCTCTAGTTTCGAAATTGTCAAATTTCAAACATGAATATCTCGAAAATAAGAAAACTGAAGAGAGGCATAAGGTATGTTATATAAAGTTAGCCTAAAATTTCGCATAGGACTTAAAAATGTAATAAAATACAGGGTGTTGCATTCAAATAAATTATTTTTTTTAATTAATTTTTGGTGATGTTTTTTTAATTCGATTGTCAATTGTTTTTTAATAACATTTTCAAAAACATCACTAAAAAGTTTCGAATTTTTTTCTTATCTCTATCAACAACCGAGATACTCTGTCGTCGACGACAAACTGTCGTCTCGGTGGTATCAGTTATGCAGTTAGTAGGTATAATTATGTATAACGGTGATCCATAAAAGTTTAGTTAAAGAAATTTAAATTTTTCTATTTGAGTGCCTATATTTGGAACTCTTTTTTTTTGGTTAACAAACTTATTACATTTTTGTTAGTCCTTTTTTTATCTACATAAAATAAGAACATATCTGTCTATGAAAGAAAAGAACTGACGGCTTCTTACCTGAAGTAGTTGTTGGTACAGATTTCGAGGGCTCAATTTTCCAAATATTCGGTTCCCTAGATCCTTTAGCTTTTCTTTGGACGGTTCTTCTTCTGTATTCTGTTTCTGAAATACCACGTTTACTTGCTTCTTCAATAATGATCTGCAAAATATTGGTTTTTATGAATACTGTTTTACCACTAGTAATATTTATGTATTGTAAATTTCACGAACAAGGGTTTCGACTTAATGACTGCAATAAAATTCCCTTTGACGATCAGTTTCGTTTTAGAAAACTGTTGTATATATAGTACAACAGTTTTCTAGGATATTGTGTTTCTAATTTTTTTATATATAAAACGAACACTTAGTTTGAAGGTAGCATTTTTAATTCAGACTTTTCGGAAATTTTTGTGCATTAATCGGTGGTTCTAAAACAATATTTTTATTTTACAAAGGGCGTACCAATATTTGAAAAAATATTTAATAAACCTAACTGAAAGAAAAATTTTAATTTTAATTTATTTTTTTTAACTCACCTAAGAAAGTAATCTCTGGGGTATCATAAAAATATATAAACAAACAAAACATTCATTTTGAATATGATTAATGTATGTGATGTTTCAAAACTAAATGTCGTATACTGTGCCAGAAAAAAAATTTTGCTTTTAAGAGGCCGTTTTCACACCCCTAGGACAGCTCTCGACAGTAGTCGAATTGTAAAGTGTATCTACAGTCAATTGAGACAACCAAAAAACTAAATATCTGTCAACAGTCGGCGATTTTATTGTTAAGCATGGGCGGCGTGATAGAAATTTAAACTTATTTTTGAAAAACAGATTAAGTATTAGTACTTTCTTTTTATTATTTATTCACATTTAACAATTTTTTTCAATTCGTTTTTTTATTTGATCTGGTCAGGGAATGGGGGCGAAATAGCTAGGCTAAATGGAAAAAGATGTATTCTCCATAAATAAATCGCATAAAAAGTATTTTTATGGGTTTATGGGTATAGAGATTATACCAATGGTAACCTACTTGATAATATATTTACTTTGCAATTACACAGAGGGCAAAAGGAAGGGAATAAAAATTGAAAGTTTCGTTAAAGATCGAGCAGGTAATATGTCATTTTGGAGGGTATCGGGTATATATATTTCAATTTTAAAACTTATTTGATTTTTAAATAGTGGCTAAAAGTCAAATACTTCGTAAAAAATTGAATCGTTCAGAGAGGTTTTTGAATTTGCATATTGTATATTTCAAATTTCAAATCACTCTGATAAGTAGTTTTTAAGCTATGCTGCGAATTGACAGACAGACAGACGGATCGACCAAATTGATAAAACATACTTTTTGGCATCAAGGGAAGCTAAAACCTTAAAATATGTAAAACCTGAGAGACTGATTTTTTCACGATTACAAATATTTTATTTGGCCGCTATTTTGTTCCGCCATCTTGAATTAGAACCACAGTTTTAGTAGCTTATCTCTATACCACAATTAGTTATGGCACACAATTTGAAATCAGTTCCTTAAGTAATTTTTTCAGGCTGGATTATTAAATATTTTATTAGGCCGCCATTTTGTTCCGCCATCTTGTATTCGTAAAAGAAATTTACCGATTGATTTCTACATAATACTTGATTTTTCTACAAAATTTGAGATAAGTTGGATTCTGTTTTGTCATATTTACCAAAATATTACCAGGTCATCCCCATAGGACTCTTAATTTTTGACTAAAATTTGAAATTGATCTGATAAGTAGTTTTTATGCTATGCCGCAAACTGGCATTCAGACAGACAAACCGACGGAATTGATAAAACGTATTTTTTTGAGATATAGGAGCACTAAAACCTAAAAATATGTAAAACCTGAGAGATTGGTTTTTTTCACGATTACATATATTATTTTATTCCGCCATCTTGAATTCGAACCACGGTTTTACTAGTTCATCTTTATACCACAATTAGTTTTGGCACATAATTTGAAATCAGTCCGTTAAGTTGTTTTTCAGGCTGAATTTTTAAATATTTTATTAACCCGCCAATTCCTTTCGCCATCTTGGATTCGTACCAGAACTTTACCAGTTGATTTCTAAATAATATTACTCCATTTTTGTACACAATTTGAGATAAGCTGGAAAAGTGTTTTTTAGTAATAATTCACCAGGCCACCATTTTGTTTTGACATATTGGATTTTTATCAAAATATTACCAGGTCATCCCCATAGGACCCTTAATTTTTGACTAAAATCTCAAGTCAATCTGATGAGTACTTTCTAAGCAATGTCGCGAACTGTCAGACAGACAAACAAGCCGACAGAAGGACTGACGGAATTGATAAAACATATTTTTGGGCATCTCGAATTAGTACAACAATTTTAGTAGTTCTTTCTCTATACCACAATTAATTATGGCACAATTTGAAAATGAAATTAAGTATTTTTTTTATGCCGAATTTTTAAATATTTTATTAAGCCGCCATTTTGTTCCGCCATCTAGGATTCATACCAAAATTGTATCAGTTATTTTTTATGTAATACTTGGTTTTTGTGCAAAATTTTAGGCAAATTGGGTAAGTAGTTTTTAGTAATATTTTTTTTTAACATTTCACTACGCCTTCATTTTTCCCAATATGTTACCAGTCATCCCGTAATGATTCTTAATTTTTGACCAAAATTTGAAGTCAATCGGTTAAGTAGTTTTTAGCCATGCCGCGAACAGACAGTTCGACAGAAAGACCGACGCAATTGAGAAAAAATGTTTACGAAGGGACCCTGAAACGTAAAGATCAGAAAAAATCTCGAAGGGTAATTTTTTCAGGATTACAATACTTTCATTTTACACGGTAAGTAAAAAAGAAATTTTTATTCTATGACATTGACACTGATCCGAGATCTCTGAACAAGTGCAGGCGACGCAAATATTTTAAAATATATCTTTTTTGTGCATTTTTTGTTAAATCAACGTCAACAAAAATCTAACCAATTGAATTACGGATATAACCAATCAAACTGCTTAACTCTAATACTCCGCCCACAAATTTTATAAAGGGTCCACGTTGACTGAAGGTCCCCTGTTTGTACGGGGACCTGTCAACTGAATAAAAATAAATTTATTTGATATAAGTGGTGTTGCAAATTCAGCGTATCCCAAATTTTCCGCTGTCTCAATTGACTTTAGATACACTATACTTGGTGCCAAGCAG
Source organism: Kuschelorhynchus macadamiae (assembly GCA_030620095.1). Taxonomy (NCBI): domain Eukaryota; kingdom Metazoa; phylum Arthropoda; class Insecta; order Coleoptera; family Curculionidae; genus Kuschelorhynchus; species Kuschelorhynchus macadamiae. The sequence goes on from JAUTXW010000328.1 coordinate 116,814, forward strand.
TTAAATCACTCATTAGTGGAAACATTTTCTTTATATTATAGCAATTCCTTTAATATCAATAGTGGGATACTTACTTTATCAAAATCTAAATAAAAACCCCATTTGTGGAACCATTCTCTCCTTGCTTTTTCTTCAAGAATATTTTGGGCTTTTCTAAAACAAATTTAAAAACATGTAGTTTGAACTATTTAATTTTGTTTTTTGAAAATAGGAATAAAAATGCATATAATCTATTAATTTTGACTCGGTAGGTTGTGATAACAAAGCGAAAAGTAGGTCGTGGACACTAAAGTTGCTTAATAAAAATGTTGTTATTATAAAATTTTACTTTTGTTTATCAGCGCTATGATAAGTATTCAAAAGTAAAATTATAAATAAGTTGAAGTTTTTAATATGTTGTAGATATTGCAGTGGTTATTTAAAACAAAAAAGTTGGTGTAACTTTCGGTTAGATCCAATGAGATCTTTTGACATAATACTTTATTAGTCATCCTGTTTTAAATTTTTTTATGACATTTCGCCGATTACGTAAAAAAATTCTTAAATAATGAATTACATTTCCAACAGCAAATTGTGTACTTACAAAACTTCATATTTGATAACAAGATCGCACACACTGGTTGCCATTTTAACATAGATGTAAACTGAAACGTTTTTCAACTTAAGTTTGATCAATAATTTGGTATCCCTCTAGATGATCCTGCGCCTATTATGATTTCAATCAAGAAACAAGAAATAATATTTTATTAAGTTGAAAAATGTATTTATTTAGGTGAAGTTAGCCCTCAAAGTAGTCCCAACTCGCTCAAATTTAACCCCATTCTATAGTGCTCCTTAAGCCCACTACTCACTATTCCTTGATTGGTCAATTCGTTCATTCGTCCGCATAGTATGGAGCGTTCAGTTCATCCATTCGAATCATTGCGCGACGATTATGTCTTTTGGGCGGATAATCAAGTAAGCGAACCATTTGTCCGAATCAAATCTTTTGTTTTTTTGTGTATTTTCAAACATTGAAACGTATGAAATCCATGCGAACGTATTAAATGAAAATCGGTAAATTTCTTTTACCCGGAATTTCCTTCTGAATTGAATGAATCTTTCTCTTTATTATGAACACAGTAGAGTGATACAATTCAGTTCGGTAAATAGTCATTTAGTAAAATTATTTTTATTGGGCATTATTTTGTTCCACCATTTTGGATTCCTTCAAAAGTTTCTATCTATGCCACACTTGATTTTTGGGCATAATTTTAAATAAAATAAGTAGTTTTTACAGTTACCTTTTGTTCTGTTATTTTGACTTCGTACCCGTTTATGTCTACCTCTCATTTAATTTTTCTGCAAAACTTAAAGTCGACTGAATAAGATGAATATGAAATTAATCTAGTAAGTAGTTTTTTCAGGTTGATTTTTTTAAGTATTTTATTAGGCCGCCATTTCGTTTTGTTGCCTATGATTCATACCAAAAACTTACCAGTTCAAATTTGATACTTAGTTTTTCAGTAATAATTTTTTAACGATTCACTGGGCCGACATCTTTTTGCGCTATTTTGGATTTTCACCAAAATATTAGCAGGTCTCATCTCCATATGACCATTAATTTTTGTCCAAAATTTGAAGTCGATCAGGTAAGTAGTTTTTAAGCTATGGTGCGAAATGACAGAGCGACAGACAGACAGACAGACAGAGTGACGGAATTGATAAAGCATAATATTTGGTATTTAGGAATGCTAAAACATTAAGATATGTAAAAGCGTGATTTTTTCACTACTACAAACAGTGTGTTTGGCCGCCATTTTGTTCCGCCATCTTGAATTCGTACCACAATTATACCAGTTCATCTTTATACCACAGTTAATTATTATACAAAATTTGAAATCGATCCATTAAGTAGTTTTGTCAGGCAGAATTTTCTAATATTTTATTAAGACGCCAGTTTGTTTCGTCATATTGCATTCGTACCAAAATTTTACAAGTTAATTCCTTAATTGCATTTGAATTTTGTGTACAATTTGAAGCAAATTGGATAAGTAGTTCTTTAGTAATATTTTTTTAAATATTCCATTGGCCCGCCATATTGGATTTTTGCGAAAATGTTACCAGGTCATCTCCATATAACCCTTAATTTTTTACCTAAATTTAAAGTCAATCGAATTGGTAGCTTTTTTAGTTATGCTGCAAACAAACAGACCGACCGACTTCTCTTTTACGAGAGAAGTAAAAATAAACACTTTTATGAATAAAACTTTTTCATATTTTAGCAAATAAGCCCTCCTTCTGCGATTTCTGATACTGAATGAAGCAAAGTTATTGGCTATCCTAAATTTTGCCTAACCGAAAATTTGGTTTTTGACCTATAATTACTAAACGAACCACTGTTCATTAAATCTCTATATGTATGCATTTAGACCCCCTCTACATTTTTAGCGATATGACTTTTTTCGATAGAAGGCAGGGTTTTCGAGTCTACGAGCCGAAAATGTAGGTTTTGGCCTATAATTGCCAAACGGACCACAGTGTCCTTTATATTTACGGTCCGTTTAGTGATTATTGGTCAAAAACCAAATTCTTAAAGAATATCTCCTATGATGCGAACTTTTTCAAGAACACTGTATATGAGGTAGGAGTAAGTTTGCAAAAAAGTATTTTTAAACATAAAATATATATTTTTAAATAATGATCTTGTGAATTTCGGTACACAAAAGTATTAAATGTCTTCTTTTTAAATGTACGTTTTCGGATTAAAACTGGACTTTGATAAATACTAAATAACCTATAACTACTGTGGTAGCTGTATAAAAATAATCTCTAGGAAACTACAGTGACACTGAGGTTTTTTATCGTTTACATCTAAGATAATAATACATCTAGAAACCTTCTAAAGTGAAAAAATGTGCTTCAAAACATTATATATGAGGTTTTAGGAGATTAATTAAACAAATATTAACTATAACTAACTTTCTGATAAAAACCGGGCATGTATCTCAATTCAGTAATTTACTGAAATAATCAATCATTTGGTACCTAGGTGCAAATAGATATGTATACAAATTTTTTAATAACTTTTGAATCATTGACTCATATATCTGGAGGTTTAATGTGGAGGAGACCGGGATATCTGGGTTCTGCCAACGGCTTGTGCCTTCTAAAAGGAGGTATCCGAGAGTGTCTTCCTCCACAAGAGTCTGGGGAACAGATTTGTAGGAGCTCCGAGTTTACACGATTGGCATCGACAACGCATGTAACGCACTTGTGTTGTTCGACCGAGTAGAATACAGAGAATACTTATATTTTAGTTTTAGTTTTAAATTTGTTGTCAATTAGATCTTAGATCACAGAACACTGTTAAGTACTAAATTAAATTAGATTTGCTTTTATAAACTAGTTTTAGCGGAAGTGATTAACCATTCAGAGGTGCGTATTATTATTATACCTAAAACGCTTTCAGTTTTCCGTTACCCAACACTTAGGTATAATTAACATTATTTCTAGGAGAAACAAGATCAACCGGTAGAAAGGTTGGATCGCACAATAATTTTTTCATTGTTCACTAATTAAAGGCATAGTTTACACCATAGAGGTGAGTTAAAACACCTAAACTATGGACGATCATTATGATTTAATTTAAAAAACAAAATATAGAAGGAATCCTTGTGTTACGTATTAAGGGGGTGGCTTAAATTATAATTTAACTTTCTAATAACCTATTTTATAATTTCTAAAATTTAGAGAAGTTAAACAAAAAAAACAACTGCGGAGCTTGTTGAGGAAATTATAGCCTAGCTAGGGTGACAAGATATGTATTTTTTTGAAAAGTAAAGTTCTCTTTTCCAGGTCCATGAACTCTGTATTGTAACTATTACTATATGTAAGACAAATATACTCTATTTTGAGAAATATGGTCGTGTTTTCTAAGTTACTATAGACGTTAATGAAGTTCAGTTGCCGTTAACTTAATACAAAGGGTACGATTTTTTTTTAGTTTCCAGTGGGTTCATACTTTGAGGTAGACAGAGTTAAATTCAATAAAGTATATTTTTTTAATTAAAGAAAAGAAAAAAGCCATATTTTAGTAGCTTAAAATTGTTAGAGTGTTTATACAGGTTGTGTAAAAAATATTCGTTAAAATAAAAACTGACTCCGGAAGAAAAAGTTATAATTATTTATGTATTCAGGAAATATCAAAAAGAAAAACATATTATCATGCGAAAATTGAAACAGCAAAAAAATTTAAAATAATTTATAAAACGATGATTACAAATGTACAAATTAGGAAAAACAAAAGCTAATATGTTCGCCCTGAACTCTCAACAATTTCTGGTAATGGCCAGACATACTAGAGATAATAAATTTATGTGGAATACTTTTTCATTTTCTCTGCACGTATTAGATCTGGGATGATTTGTGGTTGATTTTTAATTGTTTTAAATGTGTATTTTAGCCTACTCCTAACGTTTTTAATAATATTTTTACTCGGAGATCGTGCCTTGACCGCCTACCAATCGGGTTTATTCCATTATGTTGATAATATTCGTTAATTATGGCTGCTTGAATAGGTTTTGCAACACTATCAATAAGTGTAAAAGTGCAGTATTTACCGGTTCCTTTCCTCCGTCGATCGCCGTTATTACATGTGTTTCCTGTTGTTTCACTTGTTTGTTTTGATCAGTACGTAAAAATATCGCAGTTTGCAGACACACATTTTGCCCTAATTCGGGGATGATGCTGTATCTAGTTATTAATGAACGAAGTTAAAATCTGTGTCTCTGCCTCACTCTTAACTTATCAAATTTTTATACAAAAATTCCAAACTATTTTTCCGATATCGCCTTGTAACACTTTAAAATCCTCACCCGTTATTATTGTTAAAATTATTTATAAATACACATTATTCTACTACTTTTAAATTTGTGTCCTTTCATTTCGTATTTTTATTATTATTTTATTACGTTACTTGTTAAAATTATTAATAAACATACATTATTCTACTACTTTTAAATTTAATTATGTCCATTCATTTCGTATTTTTATTATACTACTTGTTAAAAGTATTAATAGAGACACTTATTTAACTCTTTCTTTGCAAAAAGTAGTTAAAACGTCTATTTCCCTCGCATGATGCATGAACATGCACACAACATATCAGCAAAATCTACCACCGGCACCCTGACTACTAAAGTATGATCGACCTTTTTCGGAGCTCTCACAAATCTGTTCCCCAGACTCTTGTTCTTCCTCCCTGCCAGTTGAGTTACCTTCTCGAAAATACATGATGGTTTAGTCAAAGTTTAACTGAGATCGTTAGGGAAAAAACGTGAGATAAAAAGAAAAATACATTATTTACAATTTAAGGGCGTTTAGGTAATTCACTAACTACAGAGTGGCCCTAATCACTAATGCTTAGTAGCAAAATATTATAAGGAAAAATAAAATAAAAATAGAAACTAAAAGTTGTTATTCCGTTTAAAAATCGGCTGAGAGTTCCAAAATTAGAGATGAATTAAAGTAGAGATCACAATTCATTCACAAGTCACGTTAGGAGTATTCGCCAACATGGTTCCCCTATTTCTCGCATTCTATCGACCAATGTTTACAATAAAAAAAAAAACATTTGTTGACGAATGCCAGTGGCGGCGCGAGTATTCACTTCGCGCATAAGGAAATATTAATCGTAAAAAAATCATCGTTCCGGGTTTTTACAGATCTTCATGTTTTTCCATCACTGTCGATCGGTCTGTTCCGGTATACTTACTCGATTAACTTTAAATTTACTTAATTTGCCACAAAAATTACGTCTGATACAAAAAAAAACTGGTAAAATATTGGTATGAATTCAATATGGCGAAACAAAATGACGAACTGTTAAATTATTTGATGTACGAAAATGAAGAAATGGGCCATGCTTCATTATCGTTGACAAAAGGAAGGATTGTTACCTATTCCTTAAAGAGGCAAATAGGTATTTTTACAAATTTCAAAGAAATGATCGTTCCCTACTTCACTATCTAAAATCAAACCATTAAGTTAGATAAGTTTAAAAGGAAATTAGTTATTTATATATTATTAAAGTTGAGTTTTAAACTAAAATCGATGCTTTTAACACGCTTTTATTGGCTTCCTACTCATCTGATTGTATGTTTGTATGTCTGGCTCAAATAATCTTGTAATGGATTGTTCACCACTTCCACATTACCGATTATTTTCAAATTTGACATCCATACACTTTCGGATATAAAAAATCCGAATTTGTTTAGTCAACGTCAATCCAAAATGGCGACGCCAATACGGCCGACGAATTTTGTTACTTGTGTAGATTAAATTGAAAATGGGTGCCTAGGGAAAGTTAAGTGTGTCAGCATTTAAGAATTCAAAATAACGGTGTCAAAATGACAATTTCAACATGTCGGACGGATGATTTTAACATTTGTAGGGATTATTTAAGAATGCACAACAAAAATCAAAATATTTTTAAATGTGTTCAGATTATTTGTTGCGTATAGATTGACAAACAAAAATCTTTTTTGGCTTTTTCGCAACTGAATAAAAAAATATTTGACTTTAAATCAATTGAAGCAAATATTTAATATAATTACATACCTCAACATGTAGACTAGTCTGTCTACGGAATGTTTCGATACATAATATAAACAATATTATTTAAGCAAGCATAAGAAATTATATCATTTACCTTAAGTTTTTATAGACACATAGTAATTGTACAAATACTTTCATCCTATCGGGACTCATCAGTGCGCCGATCGTAAGAGAAAAACATTAAATAATAGAAAAGAATTGATTTCAAAATTTTAAAATGTGTCAGTTTGTTTGACATGTAACCTAGATATGAAAAAAATGATAGTTAAATAAGTTAAATATTTTTATTCAGTTGCGAAAAAGCCAAAAAAGATTTTTGTTTGTCAATCTATACGCAACAAATAATCTGAACACATTTAAAAATAACATTATAGATGGCTGCAAACTATCATTTTTTTCATATCTAGGTTACATGTCAAAAAAACTGACACATTTTAAAATTTTGAAATCAATTCTTTTCTATTATTTAATGTTTTTCTCTTACGATCGGCGCACTAATGAGTCCCCCTAGGATGAAAGTATTTGCACATTTACTATGTGTCTATAAAAACTTAAGGTAAATGATATAATTTCTTATGCTTGCTTAAATAATATTGTTTATATTATGTATCGAAACATTCCGTAGACAGACTAGTCTACATGTTGAGGTATGTAATTATATTAAATATTTGCTTCAATTGATTTAAAGTTAAATATTTTTATTCAGTTGCGAAAAAGCCAAAACAGGTTTTTGTTTGTCAAAAATCAAAATAGGCACCAATATAGCGAACGAATTTTGTCAGTTGTACAGATTCGGCTAAAATATCAGTATCTAGAAGTATTTAAGAATGAAAGTTATGAAATTTTAGTTAATATTGCAGACTAATTTTAAAATGTTTGCAGATTTGATAAAAAAATTCGGCATTTAGGGGTATGTAAGACTGCACATCATGAATTTTTGTCAATATGGCGGCGGAATTTTAACATTTATATAGATTTGGCTAAGAGAAAGTAGGCATCTGGGGGTATTTGAGAATACATATTATCGTATATTTTTAGTAAATATTTACACGAAAGTAGGAATGCCTAGATTGCGAGCTAATCTTAACATTTATACAGATTTGATTAAAAATCGATATTAAGTGTGCAATTCATACATTTCTAGTAATAAATATTCAAAATGGGGATGTCATCAATCAATCAATCCGATAAATTTTTTCAGATATTTTTACCCCACAAAATCAACAAACAAAATGTAAAGTCTTCAAAATAAAATCTATAAAAATACGCAATCGTAACCACAACTTATCACACGATCCACATTAAATACATCAACTGACAAACATATTTAAGTTTCGTCCCGGCTGTTGAGCCAAACTCTGCCAACGTAAGCCGTATATTACCTATGCCCCCTTATGCAAATTTGATCGGGTACACTCGGGAAAAACTGGCCGCCGGCGCCGTTTAAAACCACGAGGTCAACGCGGATCGCCAGCCGTGATCGATTCCAAGGTGCAAGGCATCGATAGTGTGTCGCGGAATTAAGAGAACGGTCAACGAGTTTATACGCTTAGAATAATTGAGGGAATTTCCAAACTAAAAAAAAATTAAAAAATATAAATTATGTATTATTTTATTTATTTGTTTGGGGGATCATTGACCGTTTGACCTAATGGAGGAGCCGCCACTGGCAATATTATAGCTAAATGATCTACAGAATTGAGCGGTTCTATGTGTTGGAATAGTCAGTTGGTTTTTATCCCGAATATTTATCGTATGGACTGAACTGCGAAATTTTTATTTGTCGTAAAGGTATGTAAGTTTTTTCTTTGAAATAACTTTATAATAAAAGACTTAACAGTGTAATGTTCTGCGATCCACCATATTAAGCCATCCCAAACTCTTGAGGAACAATGATACGTGATCTCTGCCTCTAAGACCACAAATGAGCCGGACATAAGCGTGCTGAATTAGTTGCAGTTGCCGAGCGTCCGCCTGAATTATGTTAGGCCCATAAACAACATCGCCATAGTTCAGATGCGAGAGAACCATAGCTTCTCAGAGAATTAGACGACATTTCTTATTCAGAAAATGTCTGTTAAGGTAGATTATTTTAAATAATATCTCATTCTGCAGTCCAAAACCAAACCCAGGTTTTTTGAACTCTCCTTCAAAGAAAGATGTACTCCATTCATCGAAATGTCGATGCTGGGTAGGCATCATTTGACATTCAGGTCAAGCAGTATTTTCGAGAGATGTAACAAAGAGATGACAGATCCTTAATAATTTTGTTGCACGCTTCAGTCAAGGTGTCTTCAAGAAAATGAAAAATAGACCTGCGTGTCATCGGCATACATACGATATCCACAATCTACTATCGCAGAACTTTAGGGAACTGGGAAGTATACAGAGAGAAGTGCTGAGTATGGAACCCTGGGGTACCCCACAAGTTATGTAGGAGGGTTCAGATATTTTTCCACACAGCTTAACCAATTGTGATCTGTTGTGTAAGTATGACTGTAAAAAATCTGATGAACCCTTCGAAAAACCCAAATAGTTTAAAAGAGCCAGCATCAAGCTATGATCTATGCGATCAAACTCTTCGAGTAATCAAGCAGGACTAATAATGTCAGTCTGCCACTATCTGATTCAATCTGGATGGCATCTGTGATCTTAGTTAATGCCGAAATACAGCTGCGATTATTGCGAAATCCTGATTGAAACTCAGTCAGCATAGAGTTTTCCTTCACGAGTGTCCTGATTTGACGGTCTCAAATTTTTTGTAGTACTAAACTAATGGGTCTCAGGTCTTGAAAGTCCTTAGGATCGGGTTTTTTAGCTAGAGGAAAAACGTGTCTTGACTTCCAAAGCGCCGGAAACGTGTTATGAGCTGTGCAAAAATTAAATATGTGTTCAATCACTGGAAAGATAAGGGGGCAATAGTAAAGGAGCATATTCGTGCTTATACCATCTAGTCTTTATCCAGAGGAGAGTGCGATACATTTCTAGTTCACTTGTCGATTCAAATGAAAATTGATTTTCTATTAACTTGTAATCTTCCAGATAATCCCTTGTCTTTGCATCCGGATTCAGGTTGGAAAGGGCACTTAAAAAATATTTATTTATCTTCTGTGGATTAGACAGATGCTCGCTCAGGGAGTTCATTATTGGGTTTTGTAGTAATTATGATCATGTTCTTTACCTCCCTCCAGAACACCTTGCCATGTCAGAAGAGATCTTATATCCAAAATAAACCCTTTTTTCTTTTCTTTCTTTTTACAATCATTTTATAATAAATGAGTTTTTATCGACTCTTTCGTCCACGACTTTCAAAAATATTTATTTATAACTCAATTTCTGAATGTCAAATGTATTTTTACCTTTTAACACTGCTTCTTAAAATAAATTTTAAAAGAGACTTTAAGATTCTTTTGTCAATGACTTAGTAATCTACTACTAAGGCCTAAAAACATGTAAAATAGTAATTTAATTTTTCTACAATGTCTCATCAACTAAATGAGATTTTAAAACGATTCTTTCGAAACTCTACCCTGAAGGGGTTAACATTAATTTATTATTTTATTAGAATGATATTTGTAAAAATTCCATTTAAATCTAATTGATGAATTTGCAAAGTTAGGAAAATATTTTTTTAATATTTTAGGTTGTCATTACATTACATTTTTAAAAATGTTTGTTTTAAGAGTTACACTTTGTATTTTTTTTTAAAGAACGGTATTTTAAATATTAACACAGGCGGCAGGACCCCTCGGAACGGCCCCGGTACCAATCTTTTGAATATTTGGCATATTATAATCTCTAGCAAGTGACAACGTAAAAAAACGTCAGGTGCAAAAGCTGGTTCAAGCAAATGCGATTAAAACAAGTCATAAGACTTGTACCACTTGTCCCTGAATAGAACTTTATCTATGTAGCATCATTTAACAGACAATACGAGTTGTTTTATTAAAAATATGATCAAAATAAGTAAAAAACATTTACAGATATGGAGATGATATTTTTTTGATAAAATACATAGATCTGATATAAAGTACAGCTTTGTTTATCGGTTTGGCCAATAAGTTTTCTAGTAAACGACTCATCAAACTCAATCGTCACTTCAGGAAAAAATTCCCCTAAAACTTAATAAAGATGTTAATTAGTCTTTTTCTTTAAGTAATAAGATATCGCATAGCGATAATCATATTATTGTCGACAGCTTATCGCTATGTACTTTAAAAAAGTTTTAGTGGCCAACATAAGGTACCTACACAGCAGACGTGATTGCAAATATTTATATGTTACGCAAGCCACTGTATTTTAAAATGAAGAAAATCATATCAATAAGTTTGATAAAAATTTCGAAACCATTTTTTGTAAGTAATTTGTTTTTTATATTTTAATTTTAGATGAAAAATATGTATCTTGAACCAATAGTAAACGTAAAACTACCATTGTAATAGAAGGTTAAATGTTTTATTAATTTTCAGTCGAGAAAATATAGTAATCATTAGCTATATTTCAAAAAAGAAAAAATGGACATAAGCAAGGGAAATTTTTTTTCACACTATGTTATAGTTCTCGAGAATCAGTTACAGGTAACTCTATTCCAGTAGATAGTTATCTGTATAGATTCTATCGGCATGTTTCCATGTAATTGTTAAACTACTACTTAAGATAATCCTGCTCTGTCTTTTTAAGTGCTATTCAATAATCTGTTCTTTTGGCATTCTCTAGTTCATAAGCATGTTATGTTCAGGCAGGGGCGGATTAGGAATGAATGGGCACCTAAGGGAAGATTTGCTGAGCGCCTGTTTCCTAATATATATATTTTATGATATTTTGTTATTATTAAAAATGAATTAATACTTTTAACGCAAATATTAGTTTTAAAAAAATTACAGTTAAGTAAACGTTTTTCTCTGTGCCTTAAAGCCAGCAAAATGGTTGATATTTTTGTTAAAGACCAATAAATGAATGAAACTGTCTGGCCAATAAAGAAACAGTTCGTGGAACAACACCCAGTATAGCGTTCTATATCTTAAATCACTGGAACCTTGCAAGCATGTTTAATGTTACATGTCCTTTACATATATTTAACTGTTTTCGGAAAAATGGCGTCTCAAAATTGTCATTTTGGGTTGTTTAGGATCCTTTAGTATCGGCTGAAGGGTTAAACTTAGAATGAAATAACTTGCCCTCCCTCATCTTACTTCGAAAAGTTTGTACATAAGTATACCAATTCAAAATCAAGTGTTGACACTCAATACTTGATTGTGAATTGCTATATGTATGTGTTTTACTACGTCTTTGTTTTGTAGATATATTTTAATCGTTTTATGTGTTTTGTCATCAGCAGAGACGCGTAACAATCACTGTGGAAAGGATAATAAAGATTTGCGCTAGGTTAGAAGAAAAAATTAAAAAGTTTAAAACAAAAAATATTAATTTTTAACAAAGCTCACAAAACATTGTCAAACAAGACAATAGTCTTTAAGACAACACACAAAAACACTTACAACTAAATGCTTATTGATAATTAAACAAAATTTACTAAAATATATTTACAAGACAAAAGGTAGTCTTCTTTTCTGGCCATTTGAAGATCTATCAATTACTTTTTCAGGGTCGATTATAATATCTCTATTTATATACATAAGCGCCAATCTAACTTTCTTGGAGAGTAGTTGACCTAAGCCAGGTCTTTAGTCTATTTAAGGGGGAGCAGTATTATGGATCATTTGCAAGCCTTCCGCCGCAGCAATATTATGTCAAAACTATAAGAGATATGTATTAGCTTCAATGTGATTTCAATAGGGAAATATGTATAGTTGGGAGCTAAATGCGATTTTTTATGTACAAATCTAATCTAGAACTATAAAATAGAAGTAGATTTGTCCCTTTGCGACCATTTTTCGACCACTTTTTGACGCAAACACTGTCGCATATAATTTTTTTTCCACAAAATGGCTCTTTACCGCCTTTCACTGATCCTTTGTCTACGTAACTGCAAAATTTGAAATGGTAAATCGTACTCATGTCTTTGTATTTCTGCAGCGCGTGAACTCTTTTGAACCTATTTTTAAACGAAATGTAATTTAAATTGCCTATACATAACACATTTTTTTGAGGTCGAACGTGCAGGAAGTTTTTTCTATAAAAAAAGCTACGCTCTGCACTGGCAACACTTACTGGCAGTACCGTCAACAAAGACAGAGATTGGCTAATTCTAGGGTAAATAAGTTTATTACACGGCTGCAACAACAGACGAAGATATTTTTCAAGGTCGGTCGTTTCAAAATTTGACCGATTTTTACGATTGGAAATCCTATATAGAATGGAAATTGAAAGTTCAAGACTGCCTGGGTTTATCGATCTGAGAGGGTAATTATAAATCCTAGGGAGGAGGAAATTACCCTCATTACTTCCCCCCCCCCCCTTCGCGTGGCCAGTGTTCGTGATTATGATGCACTATTGGTGTAAATTTTCAACATTCCTGACAGAACCTTCTTTCTTGTTGGAATAGCCTTGATAAAGACTTAATAAAGATCGAAACGTCGGCATTTTCTAAATAAAAGGAGGTTTCATTTGTTGTTCTGAACCCACAAAAACAACCTACCACTACTAAAAAGATTTAACCCTTTGGTTATTTATATTGTCCGGATGTTGCTGTTATTGTCGAGCTAATTCCGCTTGATTTTTTGTGATTCTGAATTTGTCGATTATTGTCTTTTATACTATTGGTAGTTTTATTGATTCATCACTTTTATTTAGATCATTTTGTTTTTCAATTTCTATGGCTTCCCGAATTATTCTAGTCTTATAATGCTCTATATTGACAATCTCCTTCCTTTGCGATAGCTCCTAAGAAAATCTCTAAAGAAGAAATAATAACTGGAGTACAAGCTATCAGAGAGCAATCCAGCAAACTACCGAAGTAAAACCTAAATGCCACTGAACAGAGGGCTTGAACAGATCTCCATAAAAATACAAACGTCACAATCCTTCCAACGGATAAAGGAAACTTAATCGTAATTATAAATACCCAAGACTACATACAAAAAATGCAGGATATCCTACAAGAAAATTGATATAAGTTAGTTCCAAGGTACCCGACTACTTACATAGAAAAAACAACTAGAAATAAAATAAAAAGGTTTACTAAAAATACACAAATCAGGGGTACCAAGCAGACTTATCGTTAGTGTTGTTAATTCGCCGCTGCATAAAGGAAAAATGTTTTGTTGAAATTATGCAATCAATTGTCGAAAAAGCTGATTCATTTGTGGAAAACTCGGAGTATTTCACTCAATTATACGGGACATCGTTCTTGAAAAAGACGATATCATAGCAAGCCTAGATGTCAAGTCGTATTCTAGTATTCCTATCGACGCAGCATTGGACCGGATTGCTATGAACAAGAATTTTCCGGAACATATAATACAACTCTCAGAGCACTGCCTTAAAAACACTTATTTTTCATTTAACGGGAAATGTATAAACAAATAGAATGTGCTCTAATGGGGTCTTCACCATCACCAGTAGTCGCGAATATATTTAAGATATACTTCGAGAAAGAAGCTCTTGAGAATGCCAGTTTGAAGCCTAAGTTATGCAACATGGGCATACAGAGCTCGAAAATTTTCTGACTCATGTAAATGTAATGCATCTCATAATACGGTTTAATCTAGAGTTAGTTAGGAAAACAAAAAACTTTCATTTTTAGATATTCTGGTTACAAAGTTGCATATCGGACATTTCGAATACACCGTGTATAAAAAAACCAACACATACGGACAGATATTTAATGCAAGATCACATCATCACCCAGCACAAATTCAAGCCCAGAGAAATGACTAAACAAATTGCTCCATAGAAAAAGCACAGAGTTAAAGAACTACAAACACCAAAAATTATGATATGTAAAGACAACAAGTAGACTTACCATATGTAAAAGGCACAACAGACATAATTGGAAGAATTCTTAGAAAACACAACAAAAGACAAAATCAAATTGGAAAACCACGGAGTATACAGCATACCGTGCCAGGACTGTGAAAAATCGTACGTGGGGCAAACTTACAGGCGAATATCAGTAAGAGTAGAAGAGGATAAACGCAGTATCACAAACAAAAAACAACCTCGGCCTTATTCCTACATCATCAGGCCACCGGTCACAAAATAAATTGCGATGGGTGTAGGGAGATTGTTAATATAGAGCATTAAAAGACTAGAAAAATGTGGGAATCCATAGAAATTGAAAAACAAGGTGATCTAAATAAAAGGAGCGAATCAATAAAACTACCAACACTATGGAAGACAATAATCGACAAATCTAAATTCCAGAAAACATTAATAACCATCAACTGCCGCTCAGATATACCTTCGACCCCGAAAAGGAAGCTTCGCAGTCACTAACATTTCAGTCTCTATTCTGACGCGAGAAAGAAAGCTTCGAAAATGCCAAATGTTATTTTGGCGAAACGTCAGAAAAACTTTTTCAGATCCACAGTAATGAACGGATGTACACCCGGAATGAAAACATTTATATATATATATATATATATATATATATATATATATATATATATATATATATATATATATGTATATATATGCGAATAATGTAATATTTAAGAAAAGTTTGATGTTCGATATTTTTCTAACCGCTCTACCGATTTCGATGATCTTTTTTATATGGTAGGCCAATATTTCAGAAATCATACTATGGTATTTAAGTTTTTTTTGTAACAGTGTTTCGCTGATATACAGGGTGTTATAGGTATTTGTGATTTTTGTCCCAGGATTCAAAACAACCTGTAGAGAGAACTGGTACGTTCAGTAGTTCGCCCCAAAAGTCACGTTATAGCGCCATAATTTATCGGTATTCTCTTTTTTTTATTCATTTCTTTTATGTTTATTTTTAGTGGAAATATACGGTTTTATATCCCTGTACGTTTTTTATCTAACAAAAATTCCAAGACTTCATTTTATTTGAATTTAATTTTAAATTAACAAATTTACAATAAATAGGAACAAAAACTTTCACTGAATAACGAGTTTTCCCATCTCTTGCATTGATCACAGCTTGACAGCGTCGTGGCATGCTTAAAATTAGCCGTTGGATCTCGTCTTGTTCAATCTGTCACCAAATTTCGCTAAACTTTTCTGCCAGCTGGTCTAGGTTTCTAGGTTGGAGTTGCAGTGCTCTTACTCTTCTTCCCATCGTATCCTACAAAATGTTCAATGGCTACCCTTTCAAAATGATCTTGCACAACTCTAGCTACGTGAGGGCGTGCATTATCATCCATAGGCACGAATTGTACCCCTAAAAATATCGCATATGGCGCAACTTGTGGATCTAGAATATCTGTAATGCATCGTTGAGCTGTTACAGTGGGTACAAAGTTGCACTGGGCGTATCTTTCACCTGGTTTTCTATAAACCATATTTCGCCTGTCGTTGGTAAAAAGACAAAACCTAGATTCGTCTGAGAACAATATGCTGGCGCAGTCTCTAGCTTGCCAATTTAGGTGCTCACGCGCGAATCGAAACGTTGTCCTCTGTGCTCCCTTGTAAGTAGAGGTCCAGTAGCAGCCTTATGAGGCCTCAATTGATTTTCAGCCAATCTTCTTGTAATAGTGCTTTGACTAATTGGAAAATTGTAGCGATCTAAAAACTCAAGACGAATAAGCGCACTGTTTGTAAATCTTCTTCTTAAAACTTCAAGACGAATAATATAACGGTCCTGTCTGGGGATTGTTACTCGATGACGACCCTGTCCCCGTCGTCTAATACTCCTCCCAGTTTCGTTATAACGTTGTAGCACACGAGAAATATTTGCCTGAGATACTCCAAACCTCTGGCACAACTCAGTTTGAATTAAACCTTCTTGGGAAAGGGCAACCACTACAGCATATTCAGCTTCTGATAGACTGCGATTTCTTCCTGGGAATGGGTTCATTATTACAAGAATATAAAACACTGACAAGAAATAAAATTTAACACAAACTAACTTCTGATTGATAACTTGTCACGTTTGACATATGGATGTTTTTCTTGCATGCCAAGCACACTAGATGAATGATACTTTTTAAATGTGTGAACAGGGAAACACAATACAAACATAGGGATTAAAAACCTTATATTTCTCCTAAAAATAAAGATAAATGGATGAATAAAAAAAGAGAATAACGATAAAGGATGGAACTACAACGTAAGTTTTGCGGGGAAGTTCTGAACATACCAGGTGGCTCTACAGGGTGTTTTGAATCCTTGGACAAAAATCACAAATATCACACATGATTTTTGACATATTAGCCTACCATATAAAAGAAAGATCATCGAAATCGGTAGAGCGGTTAGAAAAATATCGAACATCAAACTTTTCTTAAATATTACATCATTCGCTAAATTTGACGAGATGAATATATATATATATATATATATATATATATATATATATATATATATATATATATATATATATATATATATATATATATATATATATATATATATATATATATATATATATATATATATATATATATATATATATATATATATATATATATATATATATATATATATATATATATATATATATATATATATATATATATATATATATATATATATATATATATATATATATATATATCATATATACATATATTAAAAAAAGGATTTTGTACTCGTCTTTTAATTAGTTAGTAGTTACTGATGAAGACTTGATTTAATTACTCTTGGGTTATGAGTTTATGTTGCTCCGGATTTTTATCGATAATTAAACAATTTTGTAACCAATTTTTTGAACTATTTTTAGAATTTGACATTTATTGTTTTTTTTTGGTGCAACATATGTATTTTTTGTAATCGGTTTTGAACATAAATTTTTTCCCTCCCCAAAATATGATTTGTTCCCTCCGGAAAAAAACTCTGAATTCAACAATGGCAGACTGATAGCGAATTTAAAAGACTATTTCTCATAGGAATTATTTTAAGTTTCGAATACATGATTTTTTTAAGTGGCAGTCCGATAAGGACATAAAGATTGGATTAATTCATAACACGTAACAAGTGCTCTATTGTCGGCAATGACACTTTTTAGAAATAACAATGATTCAACCTTAATAAAAAAAAAATGTTCACTAATACTTTATTTATCATTGTGTAACAAAAACTAATTCCTTGGTCCCTTAAAACAGCAGTCAATAGAGTGACATTTGGATTAATTGGGTTTATTTTTGTTAAATCTTCTAGAATGGAATAACATTTAAAATAAGTGAATTTAATGTAGTACTCATCTAGTAACTTGTATCTATGATTAGTCACATCTGGCAAAAAATCCCCGAAACTGTAATAAAGGAATTAATGTGAATTAATTCCTTTTTTTCTTTAAGCAACAAGACGCTATGAAGCAATAAAAATATGTTATCTTTGCAACGTTATCTCCATGTACCTTGTTAATTTAAATATGGAGGATAAGAGAATTTTCCTTTCAGTAGTAATCAGGCAGTGGATTGGGTACACAGCAGCGTGTTTGTTACTACAGCTTTTTGTTACGCAAGCACTGTCGAACGGCGGAACTATATCATTAGTTTGTATAAATGCAAATATACTTGTAGCACAGTCAAAGGTTAGGTAGTTCGGTATTTAAAAAAAACACAGGCAGATGGACATGTCGAGAAAACCGGGTGTAAGTATTTTTTTAACTTAGTTACATTGTTTTATTTGCATTTTAAAAAGTCACAGTTTCTTTAATTTTTCCATCAGAAAATAATTTCAGTTTCTTTGTATTTAAAGGACCCCGCACATTTCTTGTGGAAAATGGCTTTCAGTCAATTTCTCTGAAAATTTAATGTTATAGTTCTCGACCTCCTGATCAAAAGTTCTCATGGCCACAACTTAATCCTGCCTCTAGTTTTTTTTGTAGACAGGGATTCAAAGTTGGATTTTGCTTTTTCCATATTTTATGAAAATTTTAATTTTTTTATTTTAATTAATTAATACGCATTTAAATAGGATAGTCGCTTAGAATATTTTTGACTAAAAGGTGCCTACAAGCCTAAATTTTTTATTAAAAGCTCCATTGCACTCAAACAAACAGTCAGATTTTGGTAACTGTTTGACATGTTTATTAAATGAAAATTAAAAAATTGTAACGAAAGCTGTTGTATATAGCTGACATTAGACTAGCCACGAATTTTAATACACAAGCTTTGTAACGCATTGTATTATCTAAAAATCAGGATCATCACTTTATTGCTGAAATAATTAAGCATATAATAATACAGGGGATTTCATAAAATTCTAGAAGAACTATGCTGTTATGGTTACGTCAGATTCACCTAATTTTTCATAATAATTCTCCAGAGTGTGATAATATAAGAAAACATAAAAAGGAAAGGCGATCTGACAGTACATCTTTTGAAAAGTCTTTTTAACAATAATGTATCTCCAAAATATGCGGTCATTATAATTACAGTTCAAAATGGCGGTAAATCATTAATTTGACAGAACCTAAAAAAATATAATTGTATATTTACGAAATGTTTTATAAAGAAAAAGCACCCTGTAAATAAAAAAGTAAAATATTTTACACCCATCCTCATAAGAAAATATGAATTGAAAATCATGTGAGGAATAAAATACCTCAAGTTTTTAAAACATTTTGTTCTCCATATTTTCTAGGTATTGAAACCTTTACAAATGTTGA
Organism: Kuschelorhynchus macadamiae; assembly: GCA_030620095.1. Taxonomy (NCBI): domain Eukaryota; kingdom Metazoa; phylum Arthropoda; class Insecta; order Coleoptera; family Curculionidae; genus Kuschelorhynchus; species Kuschelorhynchus macadamiae. The sequence continues at coordinate 136,111 of JAUTXW010000328.1, forward strand.
TGTCTCCATAATTTGAGGATATTTTAGGGTTGCAAAAGCCTTTTAAAAGATGTGCTACTCGACCTCTTTTTCCATTAATTTTTAATCTTAAAATGTTTAATTATGAAACTCATATGCATCACAAAGGAGCATTAGTCTGGTATTAAAGTTTGTAAATTTTAATTCCTTATCTTGACTAGTACTAGTTCAAGTAATAAAACGAGGCCCACTCAAGTGACACACTCTATACGCATTAACTAAATATAAGAATATTAATAATGTAGGCATCTAACGTTTAATTTTTTCGACCATATTGGATTCGTACCAATATTTCACCAATTTCTTCCTATGCCATATTTGTTTTTTGGGCATAATTTAGAAGAAATTGAATAAGTAGTTTTCAAACTGATTTTTTATAAAATTTATTAGACTTTTATTTTGTTTTGTCATGCTGAATTTATACCAAAATTTCACCAATTTATCCAACTTAATTCTAGTAAAAAATTTAAAATTTCTAATAAGTAGTTTTTCAGGCTGGTTTTATAAATATTTTGACATGCCCTCATTTTATTTTGTTATCTTGGAGTCCTATCAAAATGTTATCAGTTCATTCCTATTTAATATTGATTTCTGTGTGAATTTGGATCATTAGTTTTTTTAGTAAAATATTTTTAACATTTCTCTAGCCGCCATTTTGTCCCGCCATACTGAATTTTTACCAAACTGTTGCCAGGTCATTTCCATACAACCCTTAAATTTTAACTATAATTTGAAGTCAATTCGATGAGTAGTTCTTTAGCTATCCCGCGAACTGACTATAAAACGTGAAGTTCATCTCACAAACCAATCTAGTAAGTAATATTTTCAGGCTGATTTTTTAAATATTTTATTAAGCCGTCATTTTGTTTCGCCATCTTGGATTTGTGCCAAAATTTTACCAGTTCATTCATATGTAATACTTAATTTTCATGCAAATTTTAGGTTAAATTAGATTTTTTAGTAGTTTTTAAGTAATAATTTTTTTTTAACATTTCACTAGGCCGTCATTTTGTTTCGCCAGATTAGATTTTTACCAAAATGTCACCAGGTCATCCTTGTATCACCCTTAATTTTTGATCAAAATGAAGTAAATCGGATTAATAGTTTTTAGCTATGTCGCAAATAGACTGGCAGGCAGATAAACAGACCGACGGAATTGAGCACGTTTTTTTTCGACCTCTAGGAATTCTAAAACACAAAAACCTACTAGGATAATTTTCGTCACGATTACAATACATCCCCTTCTACGAGGGAATTGGAAATGTATTTACATATCATAAATCTTAAACCAGTTGCCTGAGAAAAATGACACCTAAATGTATCAATTACCGAATACTGCCAGAAATCTGAAATAAATCACATATCTATATGTATATAGAAAATGTATAAATTTTTAGTGAACATAGCCCCTTGCACTTTCTATTTCCAATTTAAAAGCTCCCACCCAACACCCAAAATTAATAAAGCACCACACTCATGCGTTTAAAGCAATTATTCAATTTTTACATAACGAATTGCTTTTTCGTTTCTCCCTAGCTGAGTATCATTAACTGTGGGTATTGGTTTTGAAAGTTACAAGCCTTCTAAAAATGAAATAAAATTTCCTTTAATTTCTAAATTTTTTATTTGTGATTTTAGACCAATAATGTATTCTAAATAAACAGTTTTAAGCTAAATTAAAGAGCCAATTACAAGTCGAAAAGCTTTTTGATAACAGACTTTCGGCTGGTTGCAAAAAGCTCAATTAAAGTTAATAAGTCAATAATGTTTAACGGAAGGTCAAATTTGACAGCGAGTTCCTAGATTTCTATAAGCAGCTTCTCAAATCCGAAAGCTCGGTTAAATATTCTAAACAGCAATTAAGTTTTGAGCAAGCGGCTGTTAGTCTTCGAGAAAATTAATGGTAAATATGTAAAAAATGGAAATTTTTGTCTTATTTTTTACTAAATTACCTAAAACCTATACCTCGTGCAAAAAAACCGTTATATTACTTTTTATCTCATATTTTTATGATTTCAAATTTACTGTCTTAGAAAATTTTATTTCTCAATTTTTTATTTTAACTACCTGCTTCTGTGTGTGTTTTAAGTTGTCTATTATATGGAAATTTTTTGCACTCAAACTTTTTTTTTTAATAAGCGGAACTTTTCGTTCTCTTTTGTCGAATAACTTTTTTTGATAAACTCAATAATAAAGAAGTTTATCATTTGTTACCTAAATTCAAGCACACGCAGTATATAAATCATACATGATGGAAAACACTTAAATGTAGTTGATAAATGATACCAAACTTAATAGCAGATAGACAAATTTTAATATAATACTTATAACGGATATATATCTAGATCGATTTCCGCTTTCCGCGATTCCATAATGAGTTGAAGTTAATGTAAAAAATACCCTTATCTCAACACCAGAAAAAAGATAATTTGATTTACAATCAGATTATAGGCAAGGGGGAATTATTTAAGTATGTATATCATTATTATCATACAATCATTAACACCGGGTTTCCATTATTTTTCATATTGAAGGCCAAAACAGATTTTAAATGTTTGTGAATTTGATAGTCTAGACACTCTAAACCAACCTAAACTTAAATAATAATAAATTATAAATAAAAATAATTTTGAAAAACTTTTTAAATGCGAAGTTTTTGTTAAAATGCCCTGAAAAATAATCTTGCCCCCCTCCTGGTTCATGTGGTATGACGAGCGGTGGTTGCTTATCTTAATCCTATTTAAAATGTAATGACCTGATTTTTGACTCTTAATTATATATCGAAAAATATGTTAACCTAGATGTGTCTGTCAAGTCAATCGGTCAGTGATTTGTCATTAAACATAATATTCTTTATATACCATAAAAGTACTTAACATATATATATATATATATATATATATATATATATATATATATATATATATATATATATATATATATATATATATATATATATATATATATATATATATATATATATATATATATATATATATATATATATATATATATATATATATATATATATATATATATATATATATATATATATATATATATATATATATGTATACATATATATATATATATATATATATATATATATATATATATATATATATATATATATATATATATATATATATATATATATATATATATATATATATACAGGGTGATTGACGTTGAGTGTCCTATTAAAAGTTCTGGAGAACTATAAAAGGGATTTTTTTCAAATTCGGCATACGGACATAATAGGTAATAATCTATATTTTAAAAATATTTTCGCAAGTGCGGCGTTGCCACATCTCTCCGAAACCAATAGCAACATTGAAATTTCAAATAGAACACCCTATATTTTATTGCAGTTTCTGATTCTACGCACGATTTTAAGTATTTTTATATATATATATATATATATATATATATATATATATATATATTTAAGGCATTTTTATCGAAATTTAGTAATGGTGAAAACTCATTTATTTTAAATACAACACCCTGTATTTTATGGTATCTTCGAATAAACCAATACCTTACCTACAATATTTCCATATATACCCATCTCCCACCATTTTTTAGATATGAGCCAACTTTGAATATTTTCCTGTTTTCAAAGACTACCATAACAAAACCACCCGCTTAACGAATAACTTAGCTTGGTAGGCCATGGAAGGTTTTGTTTACTTCTTCCTGACATCTTTTTGACATTAACAGATAGTTTTCAATTGATGCTCCGTAAAAATGGAAAACGCAATTGAATATTCCAATATTGATATTTTGAATTTATTTTACATTCATGGAGAGTGTAACAAAGTTATTTCAAGAACCTGCAGAAAATTTAACGAGATGTATCCTCATTTACCTCCGATGCACAGGAAAAAATTTAGAAGGTACTAAATGCAATAATAGTTTTTATTTCCTTAAAAATCAATTTATGTTGCTGAAACAACAGGAGGTTGTCAGTATTAACGTGCATAACATAATATTTTGATGATGGTCCTTGTACTCTGATTATACACATTAATACTGACATCCTCTCTTTTGGTACAATTCTTTCGTACGTGTACACAGCATTTTAGGCTTTCTATTTATTTTGCCTTCATATTTCAGATATGAAGCAAATTTTAAAAATCACGGCAAAATTATAAAACATAGATCATACACAAAACTACAAACTGATAATGAAGGCAATGAAATAAATGTACTTGGATATTTTAACGTTTACCCTCAAGCATCAATTAGAAGTGCTAAAATAGATCTAGGACTTTCATATTCAACAATTCAACGTATTCTAAGCAAACATAACATTCAACCATTTAAATTTATCACCCAGCAAGGCCTTTTACCTGAAGATTTTCAGAGACGTACTGAATTTTGCGAAATAGTTCTAACTAAAATTGAGGAAGACCCACTATTTTTGAAAAAAATTATCTGGACTCACGAATCGAAATTTACGAGGGAAGGAATATTTAATAGACGAAATAGTCATTTTTGGGCGGCTGAAAACCCAAAATTGGTCATAGAACGAAGATTTCAGTTTCAATTCGGGTTTAATGTTTTTTGCTTACTGATGGACAATAAATTTGCTTATTGTATCTACGATGAAAATTTAACTTCGAATAAATATCTGGATATTTTAAGAACTACAGTTAATGAGTTTTTGGATGAGTTACCACTACAATTATTGATTTCTTGCTGGTACCAATTGGATGGGGCTCCTGCACATTGCAGCAATGAAGTGAGGCAAGAATTATATGGAATGTTCGAAGATATGTGGTTCAGACGTTTGGGACCATGGGATTGGCCTCCTCGGTCTCCGGACCTAACTCCCCTAGATTTTTACCTTTGGGGAACCATCAAAGAGCGAGTGTATGTAGGAAATCCAATACAAAATCTCCAGGATCTGAAAAATCGAGTACGTCGAGCTTTTGACGAATTAAATCCTGAGGAAATACGAAGAGCAACAACAAGAAACCAATTAACATGTTTGCACGAATGCCTTAATGCGAATGGTGGCCATTTTAAGCAATTTAACAATTAGTTATCTTTCTTTTGCTAAAAATTAACGATTATGTATTATTTGTTTGTTTAATTATCACTTATAATATCTAACACCTTTAGGTTACAAATTGCGTTTAAAAAAATACATTTTGGATTATTCACCGTATTTAAAACTGTCTGTTTATTTCAAATATTTGTCAGTATGAGGTAAATAAAACCTTACATGGCCTAACTAGTTAAGTGATTCGCTAAGCAGGTGCCGAGGCGGGTGCTTTTGTTGTGGATGGTCTTTGAAAACAGGAAAATATTCAAAGTTGGCTCGTATCTAAAAAACGGTGGGAGATAGGTATAGGAACATATATGGAAATATTATAGGTAAGGTATTGGTTTATTCGAAGATACCATAAAATACAGGGTGTTGTATTTAAAATAAATGAGTTTTCACCATTACTAAATTTCGATAAAAATGCCCTTATTATACGACACCGTGTATGATATATCGCTATTCTAACATATAGTTATTTTAAATATATGCACTCTCTAACCCAGAAAAAAATTTAGTAATTATCTTGCTTACGCAGGTAAATATGGAATTTTATTAACGTGGTGATTTTCTAAAAAAAAATCATAAATTAATTTTTTTAGGGAAAATGGTAGGAGATAAGTATAGGAAGATGTTAACAAAAGTTACTTAAAATCGTGCGTAGAATCAGAAACTGCAATAAAATATAGGGTGTTCTATTTGAAATTTCAATGTTGCTATTGGTTTCGGAGAGATGTGGCAACGCTGCACTTGCGAAAATATTTTTAAAATATAGATTATTACCTATTATGTCCGTATGCCGAATTTGAAAAAAAATCCCTTTTATAGTTCTCCAGAACTTTTAATAGGACGCTCAACGTGAATCACCCTGTATATATATATATATATATATATATATATATATTTAATTTTCACAAATAGAGAAAATCTGTTGCATGTTTGGCACGAAATTAACCGAAAAATAAATATTTTTAAAAAACGCAAGTAAAATTAACCAATAATATACCTAACAGCGAAATATCTAGTATTGATCATTTTTCAAAAAACTGAAAAAAATTGTTGGACAAACTGCATTTAGATTATCACCCTTGGACAAAATGCATTATGATTGTCCACACAAAGCTGCATAACTGACTTGGTTGTAAGAATGTAAATAAACATAAGTAGATATCAAAATAGTATTTTAATTTTTAAGAACAAAATAACATATGAAAACAAACGTATGTCAGCTTCCTTAGTATCATTATAGAATATCATTTTGCTCATGATTGTCCGAGAAAATTGGCTTTAACCATGTTAACTCAGGATCGTTGTCCCAATTTACCCCTGATAGTTCCACTAACAATTTCGAGAGACTATGGAGTTTTTTGGTTCAATTTTGTTTTGGAGCGCTAAAGTAGGTAACTATAGAGCAGCAAGCTTTTTTACACGTCTAAGTAACGTTTGAAATTGTTTGGAAGGATCATCGTTTCTGTAAAATAGTTCTGTCTTAAGCAAAATATCGGTGTTGTTTTTTGATCTTTTAATAATAATCCGTTTGGCCGCACGGATCCCTTCAATGTCTTCAAATTTCTACTAACACAGTCCGTATCACCAATTACATGATCCCCTGTCAAAATTACATCAATTACTTTAGATTATTTTAATAAAAAGAAACGATAATTGAAGAACTCAAAACAGGCTTTCTACGGCAACGACAATCAAATAGTCCAAGACACATGGACAAACCCCTGTTAGTTTGTCTACTGCATATGGACATACAGCATATAGAAAGTCCAAGATATTTTCATAATTTACTTTGCATGGGATAAAATGCATTTAGTACGTCTTTCCCTATAATAATAGAGACAGTCTCTATTCGGACGCGAGAAAGAAAGCTTCGAAAATGCCAAATGTGATTTTGGTGAAACGTCAGCAAAACTGTTCTTTTCAGAACGACAGTAGTGAACGGATGTACACTCGGAATGAAAACACATTATATATTTATATATATATATATATATATATATATGAAACACGGAACGGAATGAAAACACATTGTATTTTTCCATCCGTGAAGGAGTAAAAATCAACATATATATATATATATATATATATATATATATATATATATATATATATATATATATATATATATATATTGTAGCGTGACAAAATCAAACTCCGAGATTTTTTCAGATCTTTACGTTTCAGGGTCCTTAGATACCGAAAAAAACATGTTTTCTCAAATCCGTCGGTTTGTCTATTCGAGCTATGGCTTAAAATCTACTTGCCCGATTATCTTCAAATTTTGGTCAAAAATTAACGGTTATACGGAGATGACCTAGTAACATTTTGGTAAAAATTTAACATGTCAAAACAAAGTGGCGGCCTACATCAAGTATGTAGAAATCAACTGGTAAAATTTTGGTATGAATCCATGATAGCGGAACAAAATGGCGGCCTAATAAAATATTTAAAAATTCAGCCTGAGAGAACAACTTAATGAACTGATTTCAAATCAATCAGATTATAGACAAGGGGGAAATATTTAAGTATGTATGTCATTATTATCATACAATAATTAACACCTAGTTTCCATTATTTTTTTTCATATTGAATTTCAAAATTTTATTTGTTTTTAAATGTTTGTGAATTTGATAGTCTAGACACTCTAAACCAGCCTAAACTTAAATAATAATAAATTATAAAAAAAAATAATTTTAAAAAACTTTTTGAATGCAATATTTTTATTAAAATTCTCTGAAAAATAATCTTGCCCCCTCCCGCTCCAGGTGATACGACTGAGGTTTATTTCGAAATATTCTCTGTGGTTGCTTATCTTAATCTTGAAGTGTGCCGACCTGATTTTTACCTTTTAATTATATACGCAAAAATATGTTAAGCTAGATATGTTTGTCAAGTCAATCAATCAGTGATTTGTCATTAAACAAAATATTATTTATAAACCATAAAAGTACTAATATATATATATATATATATATATATATATATATATATATATATATATATATTATCGTGAAAAAATGAACATCCGAGAATTTTTCAGATCATTACGTTTCAGGTTCCCTAGATACCGAAAAAAACATGTTTTCTCAATTCCGTCGGTTAAGCCATAGCTTAAAATCTACTTACCCGATTGTCTTAATATTTTGGTAAAAAATTAAGGGTCATATTGGGATGATGTGGTAACATTTTGGTAAAAATTTAGCTAAAAAACTACTTATCCAATTTATCTCACATTTTGCACAAACATCATGTATGTATGAATTAACTGGTAAAATTTTGGTATAAATCCATGATGGAAGAACAAAATGGCGGCCTAATAAAATTAAATTTAAAATTCAGCCTGAGGGAACTACTTAATGAACTTATTTGAAATTATGTGCCATAGCTAATTGTGTTATAGAGATGAACTAATAAAATTGTGGTACTTATTCAAGATGGCGGCAAAATAAAATGTTTGTAATGGTGAAAAATTACCCTCTCAGGTTTTATATATCTTCATGTTTTAGCATCCATACATGTCCAAAATTAAGGTACCATATCAATTCCGTCGGTCCGTCTGTCGGTTTGTCTGTCAGTTCGCGGTATAGCTTAAAAACTGACTACTGAAACATTAAAAAAAGATTACTAAAAAACTAATTTACCTGAAAATTTGCACAAAAATCAAGTGTCGCATAGAAATGAACTGGTAACATTTTATATAACATAAAATATATAAAAAATCAGCCTGAAAAAACTACTTATTCGTTTAATTGTAAGTTTTGTGCAAGCAATGTGGCATATGGATACACTGGTAAAGTTGTGGTTCGAATTTAAGATGGCGGAACAAAATAGCGACCAAATAAAATTTGTATTAAATCAAAAAAATGTTTAAATAAAAAAAATAATTTTATTCTATTGACGCGAAATTTTGCAGAAAAATCAAATGTTATATAGAAATAAACTGGTACGAATTCAACATGACGTAACAAAATGGCGGTGTGTGTCAGTGTAAAAACTACTTATTGAATTTATTTTAAATTATGTCCAAAAATCAAGTGTGACATAGATAGAAACTGGTAAAATATTGGTAATGGCGCCCGGTAAAAATGTTTGAAAAAACAGTATAGATGTCACATTAAATGACTATGTACTGAATTAAATTGGGCTACACTTCTCTCTTCCCAATAAAAGGAAAGGTTCCTAACGAGGGAAGTTCCAGGTAAAGGATATTTACCAATTTTGTTAAAAGTAGTTTCACTATAATTGGTAAGTCTGAAAAGAGAACAATATACTAGTTCTATTACAAAACATTTCCAAGAAGAAGACAATTAAAATTTTGCATTCTTTTCAACACGAAGTAGAAAGATCTCTATTTGTTGTTGTTGATGCTATCAACAATTGAAGACGATTAACGATTAGTAAGTCGGAGAAAATCAGAGAGAAATAGAACTTACCAGTGTCAAGCAAGATATAAACCCAGAATATCAAGAGCAGCCAAAAGAATCCAAATCATTAAATATACCTTCATTTTGGAAAAGTGATCCTGAGTTATGGTTTCAGGTTGTTGAAACAACATTTGAGGTAAACAATATTTCAGACAAAACCTTTAGATATGGAAAAATCTTATCAATCCTTGATTTATCAATTGCCAAAGAAAGTGTTGAAGAAAACCGATAGATTTTAATGGAGTACTCGCCTCATAAGGATAAAAGCATCAAGTGATGAGGGACGTTGCGGTTTTTAATTAGAAATCTTTTTCTATATTTAATCACTAGTTAGGAAACCAGTGCGAAACAGTTGTTTCTTCAAACAAGGGTAAAGCGTTAGTACATTTCATTGAGTAACTGGTTGCCTAACTAGTGAATAAATAAGCCTTCTAATACAAAAATAACGTTATAAACTAAGAAATATACATAATTTCCTTCTCAAATTAACAAAATTTTATTATAATTACGTTTTGTTTGTCAGCTTAAATAATAAACTCATATTAGGAATTTTTTAATGACATGTATGCGTCAATCGCTAGAATTTAGAACTTGCAATTTACCGATAATTGAGTTATTTCAGTCTTTTCAATAATCGAGTACTCGGGTATATTTTCTCCTAAGCGATTCTAACACTATCTAGAAGACCTCAAACCAAGTCGGTTATTTGGACATAGGTCCACTCTTGCTGCTGGGTAAATGACGCAAAACACATAACACTTGAAGAAACAATAAAGACAATTTCAAGCCTAGTTCTAGAGCAAAATCTGCAAATTACTTTTCGGGATATCACGTAATAGATTTAACGAAACATTTTGTTATTACTAGCAATTTTGAAAATAATTCAAAGCAGGGAATCAGAATCAGTCATCGCCTTTTTATACAGGACAAGACCACTAGTTTAAAATTTTTAATCGATACTGGAGCTGTGGTTCCTATTATTCCTAAGTACAAAGAACTTCTTTTAATGTATATGCTACTAAGAGAAGTAGGATCAAGACTTATGGAGAAGACCTTCTTACAATTTCTTTGAGTTTGAAGAGGACCTTCGATTGGTCGTTTACCAGTGCCGTTTGCTATATACCCAAAACGGAATAAGATTTTATCAAGAACTTTGGAATATTTGATTTACAAATTAAAAACAAAATATAGTATGTAACCCAGTAACGAATATTAACAGTCTTGGAAATTATGTTTATACCATTAAATCAACAAAACCTGATTTTTTGTACTTTGATATATTGATTAATTTCCATATTTAACAATTAAAAATTATTCGTCCTTCAAAGAGCTCTTGGTTTAGTCCATTTCATATAGCTAAAAAACACAATGGGGAATGACGCCCATGTGGTGACTGCAGAAGAGTGAACTCAGTTACAATTCCGGATTATTATTCTTTTTCTTATATCAAAGATTTTATATTGATCCTTAAAAATAAAACCGTATTTTCTAAAATTAATTTGGCCAAAGCATTTCATCAAATTCTTGATCCTTCCCAAGACGTAGAAACAAACTCCAATAATCACACGATTTGGAATTTTGAAATATTTAAAAATGCCATTTGAACTCTTTGAGCGAGACAAAGGATCTTTTTAAATTCCGCCCTAGAGGGGTGAAAAAGGCGAATTGTGTTTTTTTGATTGACAAATTGATTATTACATTTTTGCTGAATTCATTATTAAAACTAAGAGCTTTTGAGTCAGAACCACTGCTAAAATTTTATATTTACTTACATTCGCAATGACCAATAAAAAAATAACTAGTAATATAAGGTATTCAAAGGTAAAACGTGTCAATGAACACCAGCAAATTTGATAAAAATCATACATACCCCCATTGCCAAAATAGAAGGTTTAGATGTTTTGGCCATTTAAGTCTAATTGTTTCACTGTTATCTCCAGTTTTTTTGCAGTTTTCGTTATAAATTGTGTTTGAAAGATGGGGTGGGTGTAAAATTAATGCATTATTTCTCGGTTTGTTATTAAAAAGAGCAATGTTTTAATTAGAACTATTGCGAAAATTGTACATGGATCATGAATATAATGACATTAAATACACAATAAAAAGTGATTCATTATTTAAGGTATTTAAAGTATGCCCACCAATAGCAGAAAATTTGCATAATGGCAATCAACCATTCTCTTTTGACGATTTAGGCTATGTTTTTTAGCTAATTGTATTATATTATTAGCTAAATTAGCTAATTTTACGAGGAATATCTTGTATGTTAACCATTATTTATTGGGTATTTAATTATTTTTATGAAAGACAGTGAATGTAAAAGTAAAAACAAAGTTTTCAATAATCGAATAAAAAGAATAAAGTTCTAGGATTTTCATTAAAAAAAGAACAGTTCATTTCTTCTGTATATTCTGTCAGAATGCCAGGATTCCCTAGCCGAGACTTCATGTTCAGTACCAGTATATCCATGTTAGAAAAGCTTCACTGCATTCCTATGAGGGGTCACTTTTTAAGTATTTCTAAAGTATGTTATTAGAACTTCAAGTTTAATTAGCTATTAAAGGCAAGTTAAATAATCAATATAAGAATGTTATTGAATATAGAAATATAGAAATATCTTTTTTGTCATGTTTTTTCGCAACTACTTCAAAGCTGCATACCTCAAAAGCAGAACAGTCAGACCATTTTTATGATGCATCCTTTTAGTTTGATAAAACGTATCCAAAAACTAGTTTTACATTTTATTAAACTGTGGAATACCCGAAAAGTTTTTTCTTAATTTATTTAAAATGTCTCTTTTTTTTTCAGGGCAGTCGTTTTAGTAAACCTGCTGTTCAAACATTCCTAGCGGGTGTTCTGGTTGGATTTATAATAGGACTAATGGTATTAATTGGACATTCAGACAAATACAGGTAAAGTTGGATAATATACAATAGTCTAGTGACTTTTTTGAACGACTGAAAGATATATTAATTGTCCAGCAACACAATGGAGCAATTAAACATTTTCAGTTTTTTTACACTCATTGTATGACTGGGTTACCATTTGCAAATTTTGTGTACTAAACAGAGGCTATACAAAGACTTAACTCTAGCACTCAAATTATAGATGTATGGCTAGCTACGAAACGCATAATACTGATAATACTACTTGCATGTTCTTCTCAAGCTAGACCGTAGGAGTTTAATTCCCATCAAGACATCTGCTGTCTCCGATGACAAAAGAATAATGCGACGGAGCAAAGCTAAATACCTGACCCTCGTTTATTTTATTTCAGATGCTGGGGAGATTTATCTTTTTTAATTCCCGTATAAAAAAAAAACTTATTGAAATCGAAAGTAAATCTAGATACCGAAAAACATGTTTTCTCAGTTTTGTTGGTATATTTGTGGGCAGTATAGCTCAAAAAAATACTTATCCGATTTACTTCAAATTTTGTTTAGACATCAATGGGATAAAATGGTAACGTGTTGGTGAAAATAGGGAACTATTTTTACCCAACACAGAGTCTCATGCAGTCGTTAAAAGAAACTAAAATACTCCTATTGGCCGTGAGGTCATGTAATTAAAAATTATTGTTCTATGCAGCGCTATTTAAATTTCTTAGCAGTGATAAGCTGTTTGTATTCCTTGTTCTTTAGAAGCAACTATTATTTCCTTTTTTCTTGGTAGTTTGTGCTTGACCTGCGCCTAGTGAATTATAAGTTTGACTGCTTTGTGTGGATAATTTTTATGTAAATCCAAATTGAAAAGGGTTTTATTTAAAGGTCAGTCTCTTAATCCTTCTATTGTTTTTTTAAACAGTTTTTTAGTTACACAAAAATTCAGACATCAATGTGCCAAAAGCATCAAGTAGGTATATTAAGCTGTATTTCAAAATAATAACTCATGTGCTTTTAAAGTATTAATTGGAGAATATATTACTAATAATCATTGCAAAAAGTACATAACTATTTATAAAATATATACTACCAGCCTTCTCTGAGGAATAACTTTATACATTTCCTTAGCTTTTTAAAATAAATATGGGTATGGTAAAAATTGTATTTTTTAAATAAAATATAGTTAAAAAACAACGGGAAAACACGCTTTTGTCAGTAATACACTAAAAAGGACAAAATAATATCCTATAAATAATAATGTAATATAATAAATACTTTGTTACTATATATGCATTCTGCCCTTGACAATTAAATGACAATGCCAAAAAGCCTGGGGCGTTTTTTCGAAATTAATTAAAAGTATAGGTTTCTCAAAAAACGAGAACTTTGAAGTTATTTTTTAATTTTAATAGTATTTATTTACTGCTGCACCATTCATTTTACCATTACTCTTCTAATACAAAATCCCTATATTATAATAGGAAATTCCAAATAAGACAGTCGATACTATATTTGATCCAAATAATATGTGAATAAAATAATACAAAAATGAAAATTTCTTTTTCCTTTAAATCCTTGAAATGAAGTATCAAATAATTTCAGACTGGCGTGAAATAAATTTGCAGATCTAAGGACATCTGATGTATTAATTATAAATTTTGTTTACCTAAAACGCTGATTGCAAATTAATTAGCTATATTTGTTATGTGATTTGTGTAGGGTATAAGTTTATTCTCATAGGTTCATACTTTCCCATATTATCTTCTAACTCAAACAAAGAAAAATACATTTAAATACTTATTTATTTGCCAAATGCAATAAAAAATCCCTAGAACTGCTGATTTAATAATATGAACATATATAAAAATTGTTTTAAAAGTGAACAGTATGTATGTTGTGGATATCTTTTAATTTTACATTTGAACAACGACAGAACAAGACTACAATGTTCCATTCAAGTCAAACGATTTTTGATATTTTAGTATGTATGTTATTTACTCAATTATTAAACTATCCCTTCCAAAAAAACAATGTAAAAAAGACTCTTCTGCTGTACCTAACCTAAACATTTGTTCCGCGATTATAATCGTCTGTTAACCTAAATACTTTATTACTCAATTGTATTTTCATCAAGCACAATAAATAAACACAAAATTACCCAATACTTCGTCAAAAAAGTTATTTTGTAATAAAGTAAAAAAATTAATAATATATATATATATATATATATATATATATATATATATATATATATATTATATATATTTTTTTTTGAAAAACAAATTTCTTGGGATGAGGTTCATACAAGGAATAAAACCAAATTATTTCATTGTTTTTTTTTCGTGTTTTTCTATAGATTCAAACGTTTCGGCTATTTTTTAGCATTTATTAATGATCTTGTGTATACCAAGGCAGAAATCATGTGACGTCAAATTTACAGCACTTTGAGTAAAAAAATATAAAACGAAATACATGCTTAGACACAAAAATTAACTTTAACCTACATGAAGGGTATAATGTTATTGTCTGTTTGTGTATAAGCATGTATTTCGTTCTATATATTTTTTTTCAAAGTGTTGTAAATTTGACGTGAAATGATTTCTGCCTTAGTGAACACAAGATCATTGATAAAGGCTGAAAAAAAGCCGAAACGTTTGAATTTATAAGAAAAACACAAAAAAGGCAAGGATATGAAATAATTTTGTTTTGTTTCTTGTACGACTGTTTTTCAAAAATATATATATAAAAGGTTCAACAAACATTCTACAAATATATATATATATATATATACATATATATATATATATATATATATATATATATGCATATATGTGTTTTCCTTCCGGGTGTACATCCGTTCACTACTGTCGTTCTGAAAAGAACAGTTTTGCTGACGAATAGAGACTCTATTCGGACGCGAGAAAGAAAGCTTCGAAAATGCCAAATGTGATTTGGCGAAACGTCAGCAAAACTGTTCTTTTCAGAACGACAGTAGTGAACGGATGTACACCCGGAATGAAAACACATTGTATTTTTCCATCCGTGAAGGAGTAAAAATCAACAATATATATATATATATATATATATATATATATATATATATATATATATATATATATATATATATATATATATATATATATATATATATATAAATACATATATATATATATATATACATATATATATATAAATACATATATACATATATATAAATACATCTATATATATATATATATATATATATATATATAAATATATATATATATATATATATATATATATATATATATATACATATATATGTATATATATATATATATATATATATATATATATATACATATATATGTATATACATATATATATATATATATATATATATATATATATATATATATATATATATATATATATATATATATGTATATACAAATATATATATATATATATATATATAATTTGAAAAGAAAGATCGTTACTATGTTATTTACTTACTTTCACTAACCAGATGATTCACTTTCAAGGCAAATTAGATATTTGGGTTACTGATAACTGCTTGAACTTGGCAATACCCTTTTGTTTGACGTATGTTTGTGGGATATCAAACAAAGATTGCGTAATCTATTTGGGCAATAATATCGAAAAATCTAAAAAGTTTGTTATAAATAAAAATTACGGTGTTTAAAGACGACTGAACAGGTCACATGTATTTTAAACAGATTAATTAGACACCGATATACTTCTTGCGTAATATGTACTGATAATCCAGATATTAGTAACAAGCTTTGTATTTCTATTATTTTAAGAGATACGCAAGAAAGTTACATATGAAAATTTGCTCAAAAATCGAGTGTAATATAGCGACATAAGTTTTGGTACGAAGTCAACATGGCGGAACAAAATGGCGCAATAAAGGGAATTTAAAAAATCACTGTAAAAACTACTTATTCAGCTGATTTTAAACTTTGAATAAAAACCAAGTGTGAGACGGAGAAAACGGTGAAATACTAGTAGGAATTCAATATGGTAGAATAAAATGGCGAAATGTTTGAAAAACAAAAATAAAGACAAACATTAAGTGTGATCTTAGTTTTTATTTGTCATTATCTTTGTGTTGTGTATAAACGCACCAGTCCAAATAATAATTTGTACATAACTTCTTACTCCGCAAGTTAGAGGTATGAAAAACAGACGCTAGAGCAGTGGTTCTCAACCTTTCTTTGACTAGGGATCATTAAAATATTTCGTTGGTGCAGGGACCCCAAGGTTCAAAATAAACATTCCGGAAATTTGAATTAATATTTTTAGTTAACATAAAACTTATAATACTATTTGAATATATTTTTATAACAGAAAACTATTAATTAAAAATCAATATGATTTTAGATTTTTCATTATTTTTGCTAGTTGGGCAATACTGGGGCTAATATTGCTGCTCGGAGCTACACGAATATCATCACTTGATTCCAGTTGATTTCCGTTGTTGTTCTTAGTTAGAAGAAAAACCAAATCCCCGAACTGTAGGATATGAAATTGCTTTTTTACACCAGAACTCTTCAAGAGAAACCGATTTAAGCGCATCCTTACAGTGACTACCAATTTGGAATTCAATGAGATTTTCCTGGATTTATTTTGCAACCTTTTCAACTGCAATATCAAAAGAATTGCGAATCAGCTTTGGGATATCTTTCGATTCAGTCTGGTTATATTCGGGGAATTAACACTGAAATTCATTGACCAGCATTGGTACATGCGCCACGGTTATATCATACAACGCTGTCTTTCTTTTGGCGTTTATCTAGGCACTGTTATACAAAATCATCCTTATCGCTTAACTTGTCGAGAACTCACAATGTTGACTCATCAGCTTCGAAATAAACGTCTGCAACCACGATCTATGACTAATATTGAAAAGCGTTATCAGCAAAATATGCATAACAAGATAAACTTCTGATATCGCCTTGTATATCCCGTGATTATCAGGTCACCTTTACTATTTTCGAGTGCTCTTAATATCCCAGGCCCAAAATAATTATTTTCGCAAACTTTACCCACTAATTTTTCTCCTCACATATAAAAATGCTTCCTACACCTGCTAAGTTCATGTTTACAAAACCCTGCAACTGCAAGTTTAGCTTATTCAAATGTGTGCAAATATCTACCAGATAAGCCAAACGAATCTTACTTTCGATAACATTTCATGGTCATTTCCATAGTACTAACAAGGCTTTTAAGAAGCGTCTTATCGCCTGAGGATGTATGGAACAATGAGTTGTTTTTAAATGTATTCAGATTGTTGCGTTTAGATTGACAAATAAATATTTGCTTCAATCAATCTAAAGTTAGATATTTTTATTCAGTTGCGAAAAAGCCAAAAAAGATTTTTGTTTAACAATAAGTTGATATTGCAGAAGGATTCTTCTGTTTTATTAATGTTGCTAGGCCGAAGCGTGATCCTTACATGGTTGAGGGGCCATCCGTACAAAAGCTAACGAGCTTTCTCAAGATGGTGCTATGTCTCTTAAAATACACCGCTATTATATTCATGACGTCAATAATTTTTGCCGTCGTTTCTAGTTTCCCCGAAATCCATAATTCCTCTTTACTAGTTCTCTAAAAGCGGACAAACGCGAGCAACTGACTTCAGTTAGAAAAGTCTGTCGACTCATCATTCTGCAATGCGAAATATGACGATTTTTTATTTTCCTAAACAAGCTGCTTCTCGGTGTCATTTGACTTAATTTCTATACGACTTTTTAACGTGTTGCTTAATAGAGATATTTTCTTGTATTTTCCTTTTGGCTTCCAACTCTAAAACTTCTTTGACAACCATCAAACAAAGTCTGGCGAGTGTTTCTCCTATTGTGTGCGGTTTTTACTTCCTTCATAAATGGGAAGTATTGTAATCGTAAAAAAATCACACTTCGAGATTTTTCAGATCTTTACGTTTCAGGGTCCCTAGATGACGAAAAATATTTTCTCGATTCCGTCGGTCTGTCTGTTTGTTCGATTGACTTTAAATTTTACTAAAAAATTTAAGGTCATAAGGGGATGACCTGGTAACATTTTGGCAAAAGTCCAATATGGCAAATCAAAATGGCGGCCTAGTGAAATGTTAAAAAAAATATTACTAAGAGTAAGAAAGTGCTTATCCAATTCATCTTAAAATGTTACTTGTATTTCACGTTAGAATTAATCATAAAAAATGTAATATATATATAAATACATTGTCTTTTTTTGTTTCAGTTTTTACTACTACAGTAATTCACAAGATCCCACAGCCTATTTTAGTTTTGTAGGGGAGCATTCTGAGAATGACACTCATCACAGAATGCTGAATACTTCGATGGCAGACGGAATATTCGAGAAAGTCAGGGTGCTCTGTTGGATTATGACTAGCCCTGCTAACCATTTAAAAAAAGCCATACACGTCAGATATACCTGGGGCAAACGATGCACTAAAATCTTGTTTATGAGTACAGAGGAAGGTAAGGTATTTTCGCACATATTAGTAGCAATGAAAAAATTGCTTAATTCCATGGATCGATTAATACTCTGAATAGGCGATTCAGCAAACGGAAAATAAAAGACCAGCTAAATGGATCCCAAATTTGCAGACTTTTAGTAGAATTGAGATCCATCGAGAAATTTCCCCGGAAATCAAATTCATATCATGGCGGCGCGGCGGCGGCCTCGCGAATAATTATTAGCAATACTGTTGTGTCTTTAGAACATAGTTCTATTTTACGTTTAATTTCTAATAGACTTGAAATTCGCATAAAAATATGTAGAAGCAAGTAATCGCGTTACTGACAACACTGTCACATGTCAAGTCTTGCTACATGGGTGCCATATCCTGCCTGAAGTACTGTTCTGGGTGATAGGTTGTAAAGTAACACACCCAACTTTCTCATTTTTATCGTTCAGTCATGCCGCGGAATTTTTTTCCTTTCCAAATCTGTATCTGTATTGTGACGTCCTAAACATATACTGATGGCGACAAAAAGTGACTTGTTTTGATGTCTATTTTTAACTATTTAGAAAGAGTCTAAAAGACCTTTCCAGAAATACCCTAGTTGTATTGTAGGTTAGTATTTTCTGAAATATAGTAGTTTTAAGTGATTCATTTCTAAATAGAAATCAACAACTTTTAATAGTAGGCTATGATAATGATAGTTTTCAATATAATTGTCATCTGAACTCACTTCTTTTTAAAAACTTTTCTTTCAAAAATGATGTTTTCTATTAAATCAAAGCAAGAAATTGTTTGTTCGTTTATTGACGCACTATTAGAGATATGTTTACGAAGTGCAGAAGAAATTCAAATCTGCGAAGGAAAAGAAGAGTACTTAATGGTAACACTTAGAATTGTGATTTGTATATTCTTTTGCATTATGTGGAAAACCCCGGCCAGCCAATACGGAATGTACTATTCTACACAAATGCGTGTTCATTAGGAACTACGAAGAATTTCAAGTGAATATATCCGCAAAAACTTATATGGATATATGCCTTATAAGTATCATACTATTCAAAAACTGAGAGAAATGCATAAGAAACAAAGACCTGACTTTTGTATTATATTATAAAGACTAAACTTCTCCAATTTAATGTTGAAAAGACTGAATAATGATAGAGACCTTTTTTAAGAAAATATTATGAACCGACGAGTGGTTTGCCAAACCAGCAAAACTTGAGTCACTGGGCATTACAAAATCCCTAGTTTGGGAAAAAAGTATGATTTGAAGTATGTATGGTGTAGACTGTTGTAAAGTAAAACACTATGATCACACTGTTTTGAAGGTATATAGATTGCTCCGTTAAGTCATAAGTTTTTGGAAACACACCTGGAAGACTACCATTGATGCAATACCTAAATATAGTTTTTCAACATGACAATGGTCCACCACACTTGACACAAGAAGTTCGAATTTTTTTAAACACGAATCACGGCGAATGGATTGGAAGAAAC
The DNA here is from genome assembly GCA_030620095.1 of Kuschelorhynchus macadamiae. Classification (NCBI taxonomy): domain Eukaryota; kingdom Metazoa; phylum Arthropoda; class Insecta; order Coleoptera; family Curculionidae; genus Kuschelorhynchus; species Kuschelorhynchus macadamiae. The sequence goes on from JAUTXW010000328.1 coordinate 156,472, forward strand.
GGTAATATTTCATGGCTTTCAAACAGTCCCGATTTAACGCCTGTGGACATTTTTCGTGGAGTTATATTAAAACAAAGTTTATGAACGTGATCTTAATTACATTGAGGGCATCACGGCTATATAGAAGTAATGGTACCGCAAAAATTTTGGAAAAATATAAGTTGGGTTATCTAACATTTTAGAGAGTCCCTAGAATACGAAAAATATATTTTTAGAAAAAAATATTTGTTTCAATTTTGCATCAAAAATAGTCTAGGTCAGTGTCTGGCGCAGATTAAATTTTTGGTTATCATGGCCGTAGATAGATCGGTGTTTTCAGTAGATATAAAAGTGCAAAAAGTCATATTTTGAGAATGCATAAAAATCAAACTGAAAACAGAAATAGTTGGGGTAAATGTTCTGACATTGCAAAATAGCAGACATCCTGGATAGATATTTGATTTTTTTTCAATTATATATATCATTATTTTATTATTATAACATTGTATTTGGAAAAATGGCGAAAAATGTCAAATATATTTTATTTTTTAAAAACCTTTAACCTTTAAAAAAAGAGGTAGCCCTAAGAGGATGAAACAACCATCTGAAAATGAACAAACATTATATATCAGAAGCATTTAGCATACTTAGAAAGCACTGAAACACGTCAAATTTCTTGTTTCTTTGTATATAGAAAAATATACGGGGAGTCCTATGAAATTAAAAAAAATACTTTAAAAGCATTTAGCTTCCTTGGAAAACAGTAAAATAGGTTAAATTTCATTATAATTTTATTTATAACAACCATCATACAGGGTAGTCGTAGGAGAAGGAAACAGCACCCTGAAAACGAAAAAAAATGTAAGAGCCCCAAAAAAACAGAAATATCTTTTTTCAAAGCGGTGAGTTAAAAAAACAAATGGTGAAACATGTCAAATTTTTTTTATATTAAACATTTTTCCGCGCTGAACTTGCCATTGGATTCAGCATAATTTCATACCTAAGTGTGCATATTTTAATTAAATTCAGGTAAGCGGTACCTGAGATATTTCGGCGTTTCCTTACTTGCTACACGCTGTATAGCATGTTATGTTAGAATTATTTTGGATATGTAGTGACGTAACGACAGCGTATTTCTTAGCTGTTAACGGTTAATATACCAAGTTATTTAAGGAATGCACGGTGGCGATCTTATGCTGTCATTTGGCCGCCTTGTTGGTAGTGATCGCATCCAAGATCGTGCTGGAGTGCGGCTGCCATTAAGAAGGATATATGCTTATTTTAATAACTTTACATTTCACCAAGCTATGTAGACATTTAACAAAAACTATATATGATTATATAATTAAATAAAGAAGAGGAAAACAGTATGGAATGTGATTCTGCACTTCGATTTTTTTCTACTAAATCCCAAATTAGGTCCTTCATTGCTGCTTCTGGAAAGGAATTTTTTTTCGGAAAGCCATAAAATTAATTTTTTTTAGGTTCAGGATTTTCGGGGTCTTCTATTAGCCCAGAGTGGTAGCTTGCATTGTTCATGATAATTAATGATTTGGCGGCAAATTAGTTGATATTTAAACCATTTTTCGAAAATTTGACTGTTCATACTATCGTGGTAGTCCCCACTTTTTGTCCCGCTTTTAAAAACTAAACTAGCTCCCTTGTTATATCCTTTCTCACTGCCGGCGTTGACGACGATGTATCTATATTCTAAAATAATCAACAGTTTTAACACTGCAGCAAAAGAAAAAAATCGGGTTTTTTTTATGTATAATTTAGAAGTCCAGTATATTTACGAACATGGATTCATTTCACCACATTTCATCACACGAATTTAAGTTTTTCTTTTGATCGAAATTATAAAAAAACTAAATTTAATATTAACAATTGCTCAACAGTATTTAAAAGGTAAATAATATAGGATTTTGGCAAAGTAATTATTTTTGTTAAATATCAAAAAATAAACATTTTTATTTTTTCGCGGTCAAAAACTGTTGGCTTTTAACCCAAATCCTAGCCGTGTTTATCAATTAAATTACCCTATCTTTGAAGATTTATAATCCTGATTATTGTGAGGATGTGAAAAAGTTATTTTAATCCCAAAAAAATAAATATAAATATTTTTTTATGGCGCATAATTTACTGATTCTTAGCCGGTTTTGACAGCTTGTAACATTTCTATTTTTTGATATTTAATAAAAATAATAACTTTCACACACTTATATTATTTATCTTTGAAATATCGTTAAAAAGTTATCTATACTAAACTAGTTTTTTTATGATTTGGGTTAAAAGAACACCTTAAATTAGCAAAAATTTTAAGCCGACCGATGCTCTTAATGTAAACGCATAAAAAAAACTAAATTAAACAAAAAACAAATATAGTCAAAATGCTCCATAAACTTACCTCAACCGCTTTTTGAAGAACTTGTGGCTTTCGTATCATCCTGCCAGGTATTTCTAAAAGACCTTTTACTCAATATCAGGGGCGTGCGGTGAAATTTTAAGAAGGGGAAGCAATTTTTAGAAACTTACCTATTTGTAATGTAATTCGATTCTTCGATCATTTTTTGCAAATTCGCCAATGACGTCATCATAAAAACGTCAATGCTCCGACATATTTTGGAGAAGTTTATTTTCGATGGACAACAGCGATGTATGCGAAAGTCTCTCCTGCCCCGTTGAATTCCTCACGAAATTTTTTATACGTTTGTGTTGATTGCGTTCTACTGATGAACTTGTGGCAGGTATTGTCAATACTAATTCACACAATTTCGACACTTCGGTGTAGGCATCTTCCAGCTCCTTGTCTTTTAAAAATTGCATTAGTTCCTTGGCGTTATTTGTTGCGCTAATGTCATCAGTTTCGTAAATCACTTTTAGTTCAGATCGCAGTAACACTCGGTCGAAGAACTGGCTATAATGAAGAAGAAGAGATTAAACGCATCTTCTGGAAAAGTTTTTCCTTTAAATGCATCAAAATTGTAGACCTCGAGGAATTTAAAATCATTTAAACCGTTAAATCTATAGTTTGTTGCTGAATTTGATCGATTATTTCATAAAAGAGGCGTTTGTATGATGTTTTGTTAAAGTCATATCTTTTTTGGCTTAACATGGACTTAAAATCATAAACCTTTTTAGGCAAAAAGCAATGTCATTTGTTATAGTTTGTAATATATTAAAAACATTGTCCGAGAATGGAAATATTTCTGAAAATATGTTCAACAAATAATTAAAATTAAAATCTCGTTTCAAACAGTCCAAAAAACCCCTCGAACCATTTATTGCTTCTGAGTTCCACGTTTCATTATTTTCTATTATATTCTCAAATAGTTCAATCAGTGATTCACGATTTTCAGATACTGTTAACACAAGTCTTCCGTTATAGTTCCACCTAGTAGGAGCTACTTTGGGCAATCGTTTGTGGACAATGGAGTGCAAAGCTTGTGTACGTTTTGTTGACTTGGAAAAATAAGCAGCCATGCCACTTAAAGTAACGAAAAATACTTTACATTCTTTAATGTGATTGGGATAAAACTAAATTTAATTTATGAGCAAAACAATGGACAAACACAGCACTTGGGAAAGTTTCTCGAACTTTAGCTTGTAGAACCCCTAATTGTCCTGCCATCACTGTAGCTCCATCATAGCTTTGAGCAACTAGTTTTTTCTCTCCATTAATTTCTTTAGTAACGTTATAAACTACGGTATATAATGCATCTGCTGTATTTTCGGACACATTCCTAAAACCTAAAAATCGCTCTTGAATGCTTCCGTCTGTTTTAACGTAGCGTATTACTATAGATAATTGGTTAAAATAAGTGATATCAGTTGTTTCGTCCAGAACAATAGCAATGAACCGCGCCTCGCCAATCTACTGCTTAATTCTTTTTAGAATAAGCGGGAATTAAATCATTCTGGATTCTATTCGACGTTCCGCGAAAAACGCTAGACTACTATAAATGATTTTTTAAGTAATCATCATATTTAGCCATGAAGCTAAGTAAATCTTGAAAATTTCCTCTGTTTGAAGAAACCCTTGTTTCGTCATGACCTCTAAATCCCAATTCGTGCTGTCCGAGAAAACAAACAACATCGATAAGTCTTCTTAATATTTGCCTATTTTTATCGACTAGTTCACTGTGCTGGCGGTGACTAATTTCCAACTGTTTATTAAGGGCGTGTCCAATTCTGGTTTTGCAGAAGACTTTTTCTTTTATGACCGCCAGCAAATGCTCTTTGGATGTGTTTTTTACAGCTTTATGGAAATTGTTTAAATCGGAAAAACCAGTTTTATTCCAGAGACCTTTTTCATTTTTAAAAAGTAAACATAGCCAGCAAAATAATTAACTTATATTTTCACACCCTGTGAGCCATTTAAATTGTTCGTATTGTTTTTCCGGATAAAAATGTCTAATACAGTTTTTCATTTTTGTGCTTAAATTTTTCATTGCATTGCTTTGCCCTTCCTTTGGAAATTATTTGAAGCTTATCAGCGAAGTTTAATGTTGAAAATCCCTTTATTATTAAGACACACACCACACATTCACACACACTCTTCTTACTAAATTCTCCAACATTTTCAACGTTATTACCGACAGCCGAAGTTGATGGTATTTGCATATCCACGTCCGTATTATTGTCTTCCATATCGCACCATGCACGACGCGACGTACGCATCACACAACACACGGATAGCCGTTCAAACAAAGAACCTACTCCAACGATAGCTTCCGCCCACACTTAAAGTACGCGACTTGAATGTAAAAATTGCAAACAGCTGGTGGAAAGTTCAATAACCTCTGGCTCGATTCACAGGAAATCAAGCATACAGGACTTGGCTGCAGAGAAGCTAGCGGCTCGCATAGGCTCTATTCCATTTTCTATTGTCGCTCGGTCGGAGTCAAGGCCGCATTTATTATGGGCTTGATAATTAAGATAATATTTTATAAAATTGGGTACTCCCTCAAAAATGTAATTCTTTTATTATAAACATCTGGTAAATCCACGAGATACTTTCGGTTGTTACTTCTCTTCCATCGAAAGCCAATGTCTCTTACCCATTTTCGCAGAAAAATAATAGAATAGTTGAAATGATTGAACATATCATAATTTAGTTTCTGATGGAGAGAGTTTATGGTAATATATCTTTTTTGGACATACATGCGATAAATGGTATCCCGGATCTTACTTTTTAAGTTGTCGGTTATCTTGATATGCTCTTTATTTCTTGTTGATGATAATTCTTTGTATATTTTGTCCGATTTTAGTCAATTTTTTCTTAAATTAAATATCGATCTTGGACTTATTTTTGTTGCGGAAGCTGTTCTTTCCACCACATTCTGAAAGTCCAAGGCAATTCTTGCAGCTATGTGTTGTTTTTCTAGCTCAAAAAAGCTAATCTATTAAGAATAATAAGCTGGCTTTGCTCAGTGAGTTGTCTATTTCCAATTTTTTTCGGCATTTTCAATATTGACTTTGTTGTTTTGAGGAATAAATAAACTATTTTAACGTTTCGAAATGTCACACTTATAGATTTGTTAAGGTGGCAAGTTTTAATTGGATTAAGAAAAGACGTGACTTTTTTTCATAAATTTACTGAGACAAAGATGCAAAAAATGACGTCACTGCATATCCGAAAAATTTCTACTATACCCGGTATATGTCAAGCATAATGAAAATACTTATTTGCGTAATCTGAACACTGTATTTAAATATAATTTGGCGATAAGAAGGATTTACAATCTCAGTCAAACAAATAACGTCAACTATAGTCAGGACAACATAAATAATATAATCCTTCCTTCTAAAAGGGAATTATTAAATTAATTATAATATTGCATAAAAAGCAAAATTTACATTAACGTCTTTGAGAATAATGATTTTTTTGATGTGTGTTGAGGTTGATGAGGTGAATCTCTATATAGATTGTTTCTGTCTCTCGCTAAAATTTAGAAAGAGGTTATTTGAAGACGATTATTTATCATATATGGTAAAAATGTGTTTTTTTTTTCAGATCCAATTTTACCCAGCGTAGCTTTGTCAATAAAAGATGACAGACCACATCTATGGGGCAAAACTAAACGGGCGATGACTTACGTTTACGAGAATTATTATGAACAATACGACTGGTTTTTCAAGGCAGACGATGATACGTAAGTTCTTGTTTTTGTAATATTATGTTTTCATCATTTTTGAGTAAATGTAGATATGCACCAATTAATATTGCCTATTCCATCTTCTGATATAATAAAGTCGTCGTACACTACTTATCCCAATTTTATAAAAATAACAAGGCCACTCACTATCAATCAACTGCTGGCGAAATTCCGTGGGCACTCCGCTTATTTATTTGCAGTTGAGTGTGCTAAAGAAGCACTATTTATTATTAGAAATTACTTAAAATTTAATTTTGAAATTGATGAAATTGTAGAAAACATTACGTCCTCCAAATGAGCTACCAACAGTGCGTAACTATCCAGCTTATCGGTTTTTTCCAATAAGTCCTCTCAATATCAATTTAGACGACCTTTCTGTGTATTTTATATGAAAAACAATTATGTTGGACAATTTTTTTTTACGTTTCTTGCATATGTAGAGGTATGGCTGAGGAAGAAACCAACCCTTGCAATAAGTGTACAAATCAGTAGCATTACTGGTATTATTAGCAACGTAATTATAGCAGTTTTACTGTCATTAACTCGGGTGTGACGCAATATTCAATAATGCTATTTTTATAAGCTCTACAACACATTGGCGCATTCAGAATTTTATCTTGGGTAAGGGTTGAACTCAGACTATACGTTGGGGAAAGCGCCGCTGGATTAAACATTTAGGCCGACGCACTCACCATTTCATTAAAAACATCGTTTTTGTTGCTCATTTATTTCAATTAATAAAAAAAATCGAATAAAAAATCGAGTTTAGGCCTCATAGCCTCCTCCTCGATGCGTCCTTGCTTAGTATTATTTTTAGATTTATTTGGGGAAAAGTCAAGTAGGTCGAGTTGTCGTTTTGACATTTTAAATCTATATAATTTCACACTCACGAGAGCACCCCACAAATAAAATAAAAGCACTTCGATTCGGGCTCGGCGATATCGTTTCGTTTGATTCTTTTGTTTGTTTAACTTTACTACCTCATTACTGTTGCTGTCAGATTTTATGAAAAACTTACTAACTATACACTGGTGTCTATTAGTTTGGAGTTTTCGGGTGCTCAAACATGATTCATTACCTGTTACCTGTTACTGAAACTAATAAGACAGAAATACGTGTCTAGTCAAATTCAAATTCTATATTACAAGAAGTTTACAATGTATTTATTGTTAAGTAGTACACTATTCCCATTTATATACAATTAATAGGTTAACGATTTAAAGAAGGTACTAAACTATGGTACTACTCGGAAGAAACTGGTAGATGTCCCACTCTAAATCAAGGCGATGCGCGCTGCAGTCCTTAACTTGTGCTGTGGAACAACCACCTTGGTTTTACACAAGATTAGGCAGTTTGTTGAGCTGTGACTGTGAAGCAGATGACGGATGGCGCGGACACAGAGCAGACGAGATGGGCGGAGACGCGCCAGCAAGAACGGGAGGGCGAGTTAACCGTGGGCAAAAAAAAATTTAATAGAGCGTTTAAAATTTAGGATAATAAAGATTTTTTATTCTTCACGAATTCAATATGTAAGCAAATGATGGGTAATGTTCTTGAATATATATTTTTGTCAAATTTTTAAATTTTGTTGGATTCGTGAGAAAAATTTTAATTTTTTCGGGTAATACATTAAAGAATTTTGGACCAAAGTAGGTTACTATCCTTTGAGTATGCGAGTTAGTATAAAAGGGTGTTCTTAAATGCGTTATTGTTCTGACTTTATATTTTGTTTCAACAAAAGGTAAGCTTTTTTCAATTGTAGGTAGATATATTAGACAGCTATGAACAAATAATGCACGCAGAGGAAGAAATTTAGTTTCTTTGTATAACCGATTAGTTGAGTATCTCCTGTCTTTCTTCATTATAAGTTTTATTACATTATTTTGAACAGTAATCACACTACGTAGTGCGTTGTTAAAACCCCCACCCCATACTATTAAGCAATACCTGAGAATTGATTCTACTAGAGTGTTATAAATTATTTTTAGTAATTTAAAATCCAAAACATCTCTAAGTTGATAAAATCTATAAAAAAGTTTTCGAATTTTGGAAGTAATATAATAACAATGCTCCCCCATCTCAAGTGCTGATCCACTATAACTTCCAAGTATTTAATTTTATTAACATTTTCTATACGTTCACAATTACACTGGTTATTATCACAAGTTTGATTATGAATTTTTATGAATTTGTAATAAGGTCGATCTATCATTGAGACAGAGAATGCAACGAATTTTGTTTTTTTAACATTTAGGCTAAGGAGATTAAAGTTTAACCACTCAGACACAATTCCGAGCCCTACCTCGGCTTTCCGGCATGTATCACCCCATGATTCTCCAGTAAAAATGATAGCCGTGTCATCTGCGTAGGAGACGACAGTACCTTCCCCCAAAATGCTACCGATTTCATTGACACACGCCAGAAATAAAATCGGTCCCAAAACCGTGCCCTGTGGGACACCCGTTGTGATCTTACCGACCTTGCTGTATTGATCTTCAACCCGGACTCTCTGGGTTCGTTGAGTTAAGTAATTTTTAAATAATTTAAGACAATTTCCCCTTATGCCCAAAGAATCAAGCCGGGACAACAAGAGCTCGTCTGACACCGTGTCAAATGCTTTGGCAAGATCAATAAAAACAGCTAATGTCTTTTTATTTTTATCTAGATTGTTATTAATTTCATTAATTAAATTAAAGACAGCATCCTCGGTGCTATATCCATTTCTAAAACCGAATTGTTTTTTGTAAATAAGTTTATAATTTTCTAAATAGTTAATTAGTCGTCTTTTAAGACATTTTTCAAAAAGTTTGCCGAAATTAATTATCAACGATATTGGCCGGTAATTCTGTACTTGTTGTCTATTACCAGATTTAAAAATTGGGATCACAACAGATACTTTCCAATCCAAAGGGATTTCAGCTTTTTGAAAACACAAATTAAATATATAAACTAAAGGTTTTAGTATAAAAGTGTGTATATCTTTGATAATTTTTACCGTTATGCCGTCTTCCCCTGGAGCAGAGTCATTTTTTAATGTAGAGATGTGGTTAATAAGCTTCTTTTCTTGAATAGGGTTAAGAAAAAAAGAATTGTTATTTACAATTTTTGGAGTAAATGATTTGCTTGTTTTAGATATATTATTCTGCATAGTTTTTCCTATATTAATAAAATAATCATTAAATATATTCGCCATATTTTTAGGGTCTGTAATAATGTTATCATCATTATTTATACTATCTATTTTTTGTGTATTTTTATTTACATTTACTGCCTGATCCATGATGTTCCAAATTTTTTTGAAATCATTTTTGGCTAAAGAGAATTTATTTTTGTAATATAAATGTTTTGCATTTTTTATTATTTTTGTTAATTTATTCCGCTTTGTATTGAATAGTTGTGTAGTTAGATTCCTTTTTATTTAGATCTAGTTTCATTTTATCTCTTTCTCTGATAGAGTTTATAATTCCCTGAGTGATCCACGGCTTAATTTTTTTGTTTTTATTTGTTATTGTATATGTGTTTGTGCACAAATTTATGTTTTGAGTATGTTTGTTTTTAAAATAACCATAGCATTCACCTACATTCTCCGTACTATAAACGTCGTCCCAATTTTCTTTATCTAAAATAGTGACTAGGTTTTTTAAGTCTATTTTTGTTAATATTGATTTTGAATTATTTATCTTAGTGTTTAAATTTAAATCCATTTTTAAAGCAACTGGATAATGATCCGTGAGGGAAAACTGAAAGACAAAAGATTTAAGATTTAGCATAGTTAAAATTTCATTCGTACGACTTACAAATATGTGATTAATTAAAGTTGATGAAGATTCAGTGACCCTAGTAGGTTTATTTATGCAAGAAATAAAACCAAAGCTCAGAAGTAAGTTTAAATACGAGTTTGTTAAAATATCACTCGTATCTAATAAATTAATGTTTATATCCCCAGCAAATATTTCAATTTGTTTTTTAGGACAGTTTGTAAGGTATTCGTTAAGATCTTCTAAGAAAAAATGTATATTGGTTGAGGGTGGTCTATATATGGCTGATAAACCCAATGATTTTTTATTTATTAAAAATTCTAACCTTAATATTGTGGTTTCCCTAATTTTAATTTCTTGAATATTAATATTTATATTATTTTTGACGTATACTATCAATCCGTCGTTCTTATTAATGAGTGAATTATTGTAAAATATATTAAAGCCGTTAATGTTGAAGTTATCTAAATTATCTATGTTAAACGTTTCTGAAAGAACTATTAAATGTATATTTTCTAAGTTAACTTTATTTAAATATAATAAAAGTTCATCAAAATTCCGTTTGATGCTGCGTATATTAAAATGAATTATTTTAAGATCCTCCGCGCCCTCTGTAAATACACCCGTTTTCTCCAAATCACAAACAGCAGTCGCGTCCACCCCTCCACACCGCTCCACAGTCTCCAGTAAATCTAAAATCATTTAACCTAAAAATATCTAAAACTAAAAACTAAAAAAAAAGAAAATAAAATATGAAAAGAAGATACAAAATACAGATAGGGTGTACCTCACAGCACCTATCCTACAAATAAAACGTATTCGCCACTCGTAACCAACTTTTTGTCACAATAATAGTAGATAATAAATTTAGTGATTTCCCTTTCTTCCATTTTTCGAAATAGCAGCCAGAATTCAACATACATTCGTCGTTACAAAATAATAATATCTAATAAATACGAACATAGCTATATTGTTGCTCAAAGTACATATTTGCTTAAGCAATTTACAAAAAAAAAACAATTCTCAAAAGTTAATGGTTATGTTTAGAAAAAGGAAAAACATAGAAAAATAATGCATTACCTATTAGATAGCTAGTTCACTAATTTGGATAAGATCGTTGATCCTTTGTATTTTATTATTTATTTTTATAAAAATATTGCCGTATCGGGTAAACACTGATTTTTTGTCTATTTTGGTTTGTGCCGCGCGATACAATTCCAGCCGCGATTTTATAAGGTCTTCCGATATTCCTATGTTCGAACCTTTCAGTTTTCCGGCATTTTTCATTATTGCGAACTTTACGCTAAACTTTTCTGATCGAACAATAACAGGACGGGGCTTTTGTTTATTTTGCCCCACCCTGTAACACTTTACTATATCATTTCTTCCCATGTTTATTTTCAAGTGTTCCTTGCACATTTTTAAAATCTTTTCGGCAGTTTTTCGTTGGGTTCCTCCATTAGGTTATAAATACATATCTTGTTGATTTTTTCAGCCTGCTGCAGATTATCTATTCTGCCTTGTAGTTGCTTCACACAGTCAGAATTTTGTTGAACCGATCGTTCCAAATTCTCGAGTTTTGCGTTGACCTTGTCGAGTAGTTTGTTTATAAATTCTTCGTCGGAGAACATCTCCTTGAGTGATTCTTTAATCACGTTTTTTATGTCAGTCGTTGGTTTTGGACCTATTCTGACAAAAAGTATGGAACACTGGACACTTTAAATACCGATTGACTAATTCGAATTTATTTATTTTTACTTTACACTAGTTATAATATAAAATTTGGTTGGAGCGATACGAACACGACCTACTCGCCAAGCGCCATATAAAACACTCTAGTGGTTACTATATTTCAAAAGTTTTAATTTTATAAAAATATTTGTATTTTTGTTGGGTATGTCAGAAATAATATATAGGGTGTTAGGGGTTTGACTACAAATATTTTAACATAGGATAGCATGAACGAAAATATTCTTATAAACCATCGGTACATTCGAAAGGGTTTTGGAGATCAATCATCATCACCTGTGTTTTGTCAACAAAGAAGTATAAAAAAACCTGTAGGTTTGGAAACGATTCAATTATTGTATTTTAATTATTTTTTTGGAATGTATGAACTAATTTTTTAATAAATTGTGGTTTGTTAGCATAATATCGGCGTGTATAAAAAATAATAAAAACCTGTTATTAAAAAATTTTTAGATTATTTATTTCTATAGCTTTTAACTGCGCAACCCCAATTAAGTTTATTAGATTCCAAAAATTAATATGAACTTACCAAGCATTTTAATTTATAGCACTAGGTAGGTAATTCACACACTAAAAAAAGTATTTTAAAAACTTAAAGTAAATGCTGAAAATGATTAACCGTTAGGTATTTGTCTAATTTGACCCCCTGCAGCAAAAATACGGTTTCTAACGTCATCTTCATTTTCAATCTCAACCCTATTATTTACTAATGTTTTCATGTGGCCCCAAAAATAAAAATCAAGGGGTTTTAGGTTTGGAGACCTTGAAGGCCAAGGTATTATTCAGATATTGTAACACATTCCTATGAATGTGGGAAGGAGCTCCATCATGAAGAAACCAGGCGCTGGCTTGAAGCTAAAGGAATATCTTCTAAAAGAGTAGGCAAGTCATTAATTAAAAATTGGAGGTGTGGCTCTCCTGTTAAACGACTTGGTAGCTCAAAAGGTCCGATTAACCGATTATGGATTATTCCAGCCCAAATATTTATTGCAAACCGGTATTGAAATCGGCCTTGTTGCCTAAAATTCCATCTCTCGTAAAACAACATTCATCGGTTGTCAGTATGTTTAAAGTAAAATTATCGTGTTCTTGTTTTTCTCGGAGAAACGGGGTAAGTCCTCTAAAGTCAAAGCCTGTACTCGCTGCACATAATAAGGGTACAGAAGGTTTTCATGAAGGTTACGATGAATGGTCCAATTAGAAAATCCAACTTGTCGCGGGATTTCCCGAATGCTCAAACTAGGATTTGCCTCCACTAAAGCTAAAATATGTTTCTCGTCTTCAGATGATATTTGCCTTTCAGGCCCCAGATTAGTTTGACGGACGTTTACACTTCCCGTATCGCGAACTCTTTGTAAGAACCCTGTAAATGTTTTGTCATTAGGACACATTAGGAGAATGAGCATTCTGTCTGCACTCTCCATAAATAAGTAACATGTCTGCATATTCAATATTCGTATACATTTTCAAAGAGTTTTTAAATCTCGACTACGTATTAAAACGGTATGGAATTGCCTCATATGGCAAAAAATTAAGGTGAAAGAATAAAAAAACAAGACAACTGCAACTGATATGTTGAAAGTAGAAACATTACGTAATTAACTTCTTACCGATTATAAATATGCCAGGTTTGATACCTTTATCTTTAAAGATAACAGAGAATAAACCATGCCATAATAGGCAAGAAAAGTGTATTTCTATTGATTCCATATTTAGAAGTAAATGTTCTCTTTCTAACGCATTGCGTCTTAATAGTCGCGTTCTAGTCAATTTTGTCGGTTTTCTTTAAAGATAAAGGTAAAAAACTTGGTATATTTAATATAATCGGTATGAAAAGACCATTTAATTTAATACTAAAATATATTAGAAAAAATAGGTTATGTAATTTATTTTACTTTTCAAAATTATTGTAATTTTTTGACATTCTTATAAGTTAATAGAGGAAATCTGTATGTATGTTATGTATTTCCTATAGTTAAAGTTGTAACTATATAGGTATCAAAATATAAATAAAAGCCCTGTACCTCATACAGAAATTGACAATGGAACCGGAAAATCCTAGAAAAAAAATCTTGTTGTTACCGCTAAGTCGCAGGAAAGAATATATATTAAATACATTACCTTGGTCACTGGCTTGTCGAAAAAAAATTAATCGGATTTTGGGTTAATTTATGTATTTTGTGTTACTGCTATCAGCGATGCCAGATTTTTTCCCGCTAATCGGGAATTTTATCGACCAACCACAAAAATCGAGATTTTCTCTCAAAAATCGGGACACTATAAAATTATATTAATACATTTCCTTAAAAATATATTTATCTTGTAATCAGTCATCCGTAAACAGGGGTTGGAATACAAAAATGCAGGTTGTAACATTATTTAAGTCAAACCTTAAAAAATTCACATCAGAACATACGGTTAATTCCTTACGCAGAACGTCCATTATTTTCAAAAATGTTTCATTGATAATAATTTCTTCTATCTGATTCTGAACTTCAACTACTTGAGTTGTCACTCATGTTTATATATAATTATAAAGTAGTACATTCAAAGAGGTCAAAAATGTCTACATTTAATCACAAAGTAAGAATTTGGTTTTTGAGGGCAAGAAGCGTTTCAGGTAGTAAATCCTTTTTAAACGCAAATATGCTGTTTCAAGTTTATTATTAATATGTGGTTCAAATTTTAGCAATTGTCAAAAATAATGCCTAAATTTGTGGCCTCATTAAGCAAGGAATTGGTTCATTATCAATTTCAACTGAAAGATTATTTGATATTACCGCCCTGATATTATTTCTAGAATTAAAAATTAGAGCTTGGGATTTGGAAGCATTTAACTTTAAGTTATTGGCTTTAGCATATTGTTAGATGGAGTTAAGCCTTTGTTGGCATTCTGAAAGAGTATTTTCTTTTATTGGCAAATAGATTTGAGAGTCATCGGCGTATTGTTGTAATTTTGAATGTTTTATACATTTATTCATATCTGAAACATATACAGAAAACAAAACCCCTGAAGAAATTGATTTATAAGTAGATTTTTTATATACTGAGTGCTTGTTAATTGCTACACAAAAATACTGATTTTTAAGAAAATTCTCGAAAAAGTCACTGATTCTTGAGAAAAGCCACAGTAATGTAATTTAGCCAACAATATATTGTGGTCTATTGTATCGAAAGCCTTGCTGAAGTCAAGTAATGTTAGGCAGATTGAGTACTTGTTGTCTTCGTTTTTTCTAATATCATTTAGTATATTAACTAGACAAGAAGATGTGCATAAATGTTTTCTAAATCCCGATTGACAATCGAATTAAAGTAAATTTGTCCGTAAAAGAAAATTATTTGATCGTATATATATATATATATATATATATATATATATATATATATATATATATATATATGTCTTTCTAAAATTTTGGATACTATGGGTAAAACGCTAATTGGTCTAAGATCTTTAAAATCTCGGGGTTCAGATACTTTTGCGGATGGTTTAATTATAGCTTTTTTCCATATGCCCGGGTATTCGATCTCTAAAATGCACGTATTTGTTATGTCAATTAACGGATTTATACAGTAAGGCAAACATAGCTTTAAGTCTTTAATTGAAATTGTATCCTCTCCAATTGCGTTTGTTTTTATCTTGCAAATTATATTGGCAATTGTTTGCCTATCTATCAACGGAAATGAAAGAGATCCTGTAATAACTTCGTTTACGTGAGACTTATAAAAATTCATTTTGTCTGCTGATGTAGTACCAATGGGTTTGGAATTTGTTAAAAAATAGTCGTTTATACTGGATGGGTCAGACAAGAAGTCCGGTATTTCTGGATTTGTGCTTCCATACGTTAGGTGTAAGCGTTTGGCATTGGCCCAAATATTTTTTCCTTTTTTTGTAGCTACAAGGCTAAAATAGGCTATCTTTTCTCTTATAATTGTGTGTTTTGTAAAATCTTGTAATTGAGGATATTACTTGACTTATTGTAAGTTTTATTAAAAGTTGTATGTTGTCTGTTATCCAAGGAGTGTAGGGTTTTTCATTAATTTTTTTTCTTTGAAAAGGTGCATGTTTGTTTAATAAATATTGAATATTTTGGTTAAAAACGCGTAGCTTTTGGTCTAAGGAGGTGGCATATATATCGAACCATGGCAAATACAAAGCATCAATTTCAAATGGCTCCATGTTTATATTTTATATAATTTGTGAATTCATCCAATTCAGTGTTTATAAATCTTATATTAAGGTGCTCTACGCTAAATTGTTTTTGACACACGATCGCCCGAACACTGGCTACTCGCCATCGCAGAAAAAAATAATAACTCCACACGATCCCAACCGCAAACCCGCGGCTCTCTTACCCCTCCTCCTCTCATGGAAATTACCTACATAACAAATTATATCAACATAAACAAAATATAATGTAATAATGTAATTTGCTTCCATTTTATTTGCGCAAAAAAGTACCATTGTAACCGCACTGAATCGAAAATATACGCGTTCTTTTTCGTCGTTACTAATAATAACTAAACTAGGGAACTGATAATAAATAATAGGGAAATAAAGTAGTACATTCAAAAGGGCCAAAACCGTCTACAACTAATCCCGATTTTCGAAATTATCATAAAAGACCTCAAAATTAAACCATTGCGTAATTTTTTAGACATTTTCTGAATAATTTCCTAAAATTTCCCAGCATTTCTGATAATTTCTGAATATTTTCCTATGATTTTCCAACGTTTTCAAGAATTTCCTATGATTTTTGAAAATTCTTGAAAGCTCAAAACATTTGCGAATATTTCTTTTTAATACAAATTTTCTATAAAGGGGTTGCACGGTATATATCCATACATCGATTCTCCTTTCCCTAATAACTTGGGAAAAAACCGGGATGTCCCGCAAAAATCAGGAGGTATGGCAACGCTGACTGCTACTTACATTTTTGCGTATTTCAGGTATACTGTGATGGAAAACCTCAGATATATGCTTTATTTCTTGAACTCGTCAGATCCGGTATATTACGGATGCAAAATGAAACTACCTGGAGAAAATATAGATTTTATGAGCGGAGGTGCCGGCTATGTCCTAAGTAAAGAAGCGTTAAGAAGATTTGTCGAGGTAAGTTTTTATGAAATTAATAAAATTTTGCTACTTTCAGAATTTAATATCATTTTATGTTAATCGGTTGTATTTTGTAAATTGTGCGTCAAATATGTTAAAGTGAAAATCGATATATTGCATTGAAATTTTATTTTATCTACGATCGTGAGATAAGAAGCCAGTACCGCACCGATTTTAGTTAGGACATATTAGATATTACCGCACTAGTTTATTGTAAATATTAATTAGACAACTATTACAGTTATTTAAATTAATACCATTTGTACTTGATGAACTTGACTTAACTTGCGATGAACTTGCATTAAATATGTTCAGTTTTTGGATACTAGTTGCTTCATTTTCCTTTTTTCCCAGTATACTCAAAGCAGTCTTCTTTTTGTTTTCTTTCGAACCCTCAATGTATCCTTCTGCAACTGTATTTCAACGCCATCCCCAGTGCCTCTTTATGGTCAAAATATCCACTCCGGTGTAGGCAAATAGTGATGTAGAAGACTTTCTAATGCCCGTATATTGTTTCAAATTCACTTCCCAGATAATGGATAGTCGGCCAACTTACCATTTCGTAGACGAGACCTCACAGAGATGATTGGCTGACTGCCAACAAAATACTTACAGTAAGGGCTGTTCGAAGGGCCGTAAACTCTTTTCGACTATTTAGAGCAAGTCTGGCATGGAACTATATACCGGCCAGATGGTCTGCAACTAAGGTAATATATATACCTAAAGTTGGTCGAAATGATCCTCTACCAAGTTCGCTTAGACCTATAAGTCTAACCTCCTTTCTGTTGAAATGTCTGGCGA
Organism: Kuschelorhynchus macadamiae; assembly: GCA_030620095.1. Classification (NCBI taxonomy): domain Eukaryota; kingdom Metazoa; phylum Arthropoda; class Insecta; order Coleoptera; family Curculionidae; genus Kuschelorhynchus; species Kuschelorhynchus macadamiae. Next base: position 174,033 of record JAUTXW010000328.1, read on the forward strand.
AAATCCTCGATGAGCACATCAGGGACGTAGCTCTTAGGCGACATCCGCTGAGTGAGTATGCTTACCAAACGGGCAAATCAACAGAACTAGCTCTCAATAATCTTGTTGAGAGCATAAACAACTCTCTAGAAAACAAGGAGATTGCAGTCGCTGCATTCTTAGATATCGAGGAAGCATTTAACAATGCCTTTTCTGGATCCCTGTATGATGCAATTATAGAAAGAGGGGTAGAACCCCTTATATCTGGCTGGATACAGGCAATGCTTGAAAACAGAAAAATATCAACATCTCTACAGGACGAGACAGTGAGCTTTAGAGCTGCTAGAGGGTGTCCACAGGAAGGAGTGTTATCGCCCTTGCTGTGGTCACTACTGGTAGACAATCTGCTGGCTGCGGTTTCGGTTATGGGAGGTTGATCTGCAGGCATATGCCGATGATCTAGTCATCATAGTAAAAGGAAAGGGTAAAAAGGAAATCTCAGTAACCCTTCAGGAATTACTGAACAGCCCACTAACATGGTGTGAGAGGGAAGAGATGTCTATCAACCCTAATAAAATGGTTCTAGTCCCCTTCACAAAGAAAACGAATCCTTCCACCTTCCTTGCGGGGACAGGTGATACCATTTTCAGCTGAATTGGGAATTATCCTGGATAAAACGCTGAACTGGAATGCTCATCCGAATAAAATAATTCAGAAAGCTAAACTATCCTTGTGGACCTGCCGTAAAATCTGCGGGAAGTTATGGGGTATGAGACCAAAACCGCTATATTGGCTGTATCTGACGGTCATAAGACCAATGATAGCCTATGGTTTTATAGCGTGGTGGAGCTGGGACAGCAAAGTGTTGCCCAAGCCAAAAATTTGTGGAAGGGGAAGTAATGAGGACAACATACAGACTCCACTATGTCACCAACAGCATGTTGGATAGCACGAGTCACATGGAATCATCCAACATGCTGAAAGGTGTGAAAAACCATTACATGTTGGGAATGCCATCGGACCTGCTACCAAAAACTCTTAGGGCACAGCAACCCTACTCCGTGATCTTTCCAGGGAGAGAGGAGTGGGATCAGAATAAATCTGATCTACTGGGAGAGCTGTGCCTATTCACAGACAGCTCTAAAACCAATAAAGGTGTAGGAGCTGGAATCCATAGGGAAGGCCGTCAGTAAACCTGAGCAATAACAAAACAAAACAGTTTGGAACTGCCAAAAGGCACGGCTGGGGAGCGACAATAAAATCACTCTTATCTGGATACCAGGACATGCAGGTTTGGAGGGAAATGAGTCTGCGGACCTTCTAGCAAGGAAAGGATCAGAGACAAGATTTGTGGGAACTGAACCAGCTTTAGGAGTAGCCCACGAAACGGCCAAGCGCGTAATTATAGACTTGGTTGAGGAAAAAGCTAATCTCTACTGGCTTGGACTGCCAGGTCTGTCCCATGCAAAGGCATTTATCCCCCTTCCTATGAAGAAGAGTACAACAGAAATTCTGTTAAATATGAACAGAATTAGGCTCAAAACAGCAATAGGCCTATACATTGGCCATTGTAGTCTAAGACATCACATGCACAGGATGGGGCTTGAAGACGAATCCGAGTGCCGCCTGTGTATGGAGGGTGACGAGACAGCCAGCAATGTGCTGTGTGGATGCCGGGCGGCTGCCAGGATCTGGTTCTCTATATTCGGTAGAGATATCCTGCTGCCCGCGGACTTGAAGAATTCCTCCCCAAATGCAATGATAAGACTCATTGAGGATTTTTGCTTGGGAAGTGTAAACATAGGTGTGAGCCACAATAGACCACAGACTCGCAGTGGAGGGTCGGTTTGATCCACTCACTTTTAACCTAACCTAACCTAATTGGGAAGACATTCTTTTCAATTGCTAGGTTCGCCTAGAAATGTTTTGCAAATATTTTATGAATGTGACTAAAATTTGCGCTAGACTTTTGTTGTAATCTTTACCTACTCCAGTTTTTTAAATCACACTGCTTTAGAAGTAAATTTTAATTAAAACTTTATTTAGAGATCCTCCATGCCAAATATTTAATATTTTATTATGATGCGTTAAATTATAATTCTTTAAGATTTTTTTTCTTTGAATTCTGAACCAACAAATAGTTAAATTACTAAAATATTTTAGGAATCCCTGCCGAACAAGACATTATGTAGACACGAAGACACCGGAGACGAAGACGTGGAAATTGGAAAATGTCTTCAGGTTGTAGGAGTAAACTTGGGAGACTCTTTAGATGAGGAAAACAGAAATAGGTTTACACCTCTGTTTGTTAATGACATGCTTATACCTGGTGTACTGAATGACTTAAAATGGTACACAGAGATGATGTACAACCCATACAGATTGGTAAGTTAAAGAACTAATATTTTAAAACGTACATGGTTAACTAAAAGGTGACCTGTGTCTACTTGTATGTGTATGTTATATAAAGAGTCACCCTTCCCTCACTCTGATAGTTAAAATATGTATTAAAATCTCTATTTATTATCATTTATTGTATTATGACATAGTTGGATTAACACATCTTTTACAGGGTTTACCATATTTAATTCGCGCTCGAAATTTTATGGTATAAAGTTTTACTTGACATAGCCTTTATTCTTAATTATCTAGATGGTAATAATCATCCTAGAAACTAAAATATCTGGACTAGTTTAATTTTTCAGCGATTCTTCATTGAAATAGTTCTTTAAGTGTGCAGGATAAATGTTGTTGCAGTGATTTCAATTTTAGACAAAGATTTTTTCCTCTTGATACTATAAAATACATAAAATACAACCCGTTAGTTACGGATGAGACAACGTTTAAGATAAAGAAATCATGGTTCTTTCTCATTACAAAATACTTAATTTTTTTTCGGTTTAAAAAATATTTTACTAAGGTTTCAAATTTAAAAATAAATTTAAGATGTTATTATTCCGTATTATAACTTCTCAAATTCACGCTATTTCTAAATCAGTTATTATGTAGATATAATGTAATATAATCCCATTAATTCTAACCAAAATTTTCTAATAAAGTTTGATTCTATATCAAACGGTTAAACTTTTATATCAAGAGTTACGTTTTTATAATTCCGGTAACTATTATGCAATGTTATGGAGAATTTTCTGTGAGTTAGCCTTATATTATGATATCTCTTTCCCAGTTTTCATGTAAAATATGAAAAAATGTTAAATATTTTTCTAGTTACAACTATACAGAAAAAATCGGTAAATTTTCTTTATCCAGAATTTAGTTCCGCACATAATGATTTATTATATAATTCCTTGATTTCAGACAAACTTACTTTAAAGGAAAGTACATAATTGAAAAATTGGAAAACAACATTGGTTTCTTTTTATTGGTGTCATTTTGTTCGATCATATTGGTTTCCTGCAAAATTTAAAGTCAATTGGATAAGATTTTTTTATGTTGAGTTTCTAAAATTTTATTTGGCTGCCATTTTTTTCCGCCATCTTGAATTCACACAACTTTACCAGTTTATCACTATATCACACTTAATGTTTGCACAAAATTTGAAAATAATCCAATGAACAGTTTTTTTAAATATTTTATTAAGCCGCCATTTTGTTTTGCTATCTTATATTCACTGCAAAATGTCACCAGTCTATTCCTATGTTACACTTTGATTTTTTTTGGTAATATTTTTTTAACGTTTCACTAGACCGCCATGTTGTTACAGCATATTGGATTTTTATCAAAATATTACCAGATCATCCCAATATTAATTTTTGACTAAAACTTAAAGTCAATCTGATAAGTAGTTTTTAAACTGTGCCGCGCACTGGCAGACAGACAAACCAACGCGACGGACCGATGGAATTGAAAAATATATTTTGGTATCTAGGGACGCTAAAACGTGAAGATTACAGGATTACAAACATTTTATTTGGACGCCATTTTGTTCCGCCATCTTGAATTCGTACCACAGTTTTACTAGTTCATCTTTGTACCACAATTAGTTCTGGCACACAATTTGAAATCATTTCATTAAGTAGTTATTTCAGGCTGAATTTTTAAACAATTTATTAAGCCGCCATTTTGTTCCTCCATTTTAGATTCGTTCCAAAATTTTACCAGCTGATCCCTACAAATTATTTGTTTCTTGTCCAAAATTCAATATAAATTGGATAAGTAGTTTTTTAATAATAATATTTGTAACATTTCAGTAGGCCGCCATTTTGTTTTGCGATATTGGATTCTTACTTACTTACTATTGGATAGTAATAGCCATATTGGAAAATTGTCAATCGGATAGGTAGTTTTTTAGATATGCCACAAACAGACAGACAGACAGCCGACGGAATTTAGAAAAAATGCTTTTCGGTAACTAGGGACCCTCAAACGAGAAGATCTGAAAAAATCTGGGAGGGTGACTATTTCACGATTACAATACTTTACGAGGGAAGTAATAAATGTTTTTTTTTTTAAAGAATAGAATTAAAAATTAGATTCTAAGTAAAAAAAATCTGATTATAATTAGGTATGCATTTACTATTTTTCTATATCTTAAATTAAATTAACAACGTTAAAAAATAATTACATATAAAGATCAAAAAAAAATCAAGAGGCTGCAAATGACGAAATTTTACTCACAATTAGTATTTTGCTGTTTCAGGGACTCAAATGCTGTTCTGATAACCTGATAACCACTCACTATGTAACGCCCCATCAGATGTATCTACTGGAGTACCTGATATATCATGTAACACCGTTTGGTCGTGCTTATCAACCGGTATTAGAGGAAGGTCCTAAAACCAGGAAATACAAATATTCCCAGAATTACAGATTAAGTAGTACTCAACGATCAGCGCACTGGGAAGACTATGCCTGAATGAAATATTATAAATGAATAAAAGTGCGCAGACGAATGAAAAACTTCGTATGGCGAGTGATACATTTGGAAGAGAAGGATTGGCAAAAGAAGAACGACGAATAAAACAAGCTTGTAAAAGATCCGTGAATGGTTAAGATTATCCTCTTCCTTAGAAAAATGAGACTGTAAGAACAATTTAAACATGCATATATTTAGTAAGTAACTTGGAATAATCACTTGGACAGAGGTCGCGTGGATGTATACTGTCATCATAAGAGCCAACCAATTAAAGCAAGTCTTTGAAAGGTTTTAGGATGAACCTAATAGCTGCAATTCTGCAAGAAAGATCCTAAGATATGTTAGCCAGGAGACCTCAGTAACCTCTTTTGCTAACGTCGAGGAGAAACAGGATACGCGTAAAGTGCAATCGGAATTCTGACTGAACACAGCTAAGAAAATAACTTCACAACATAAAGCTGACGTTTCTCTTTGGAGAGGTTGAAAACAAAAAGACGAGTCGGTATCTCACTGACCTTCTAATCTCTCAATAATAACAGAATCAATTCTAGGGGCGCGCTGAATGTGTTGACCTAGCTTAAGGGAAGCCTGTCTAGGTGACATCCCCACTTTTACTCAAATGCGGATTTTAAATATAGAACCTTAAGTGTTAAAAAATTATATTGTAATTTGTAAATATGTAATACATAGTAATCAAAAAAGGAGATATTTATAAATAGGTTAATTTTTTAGTAGGCATACTACACGTAGCATTCTTTTGTACATCGCAGAATCGGTGAATTTTTCTACTTTTTGTATATTTTTTTCTATAAATCAGTATAAAAAACATGTACTAATGTTATACAGAGTTGCTCAAAAAAAATTAAATCAAGATTGTTAAATTGAACTTCATATAAGATTCTGGGCTCGAGTCTGAGTCACCTAGCCTCAATTTAAACATTTTAATTATACTTTTTATCAACCCTGTATAACAAGAAAAAAAATATCGTAAATTGATAATCTTAGTGATTAATTTGACTTACCACAAAATTAATTTGATTCTCAATATAGGCTATCCCAGCCGAGAGCGCCCGATTTTGGAGGTTAATAATTCCTAAACGATGACAATAAGAAATGCAGGATTAGTTTTGATTCACTTCTGAGGGTAATACGCTTTTTAGTTATTATTTATTTTTTATCTCTTCTACAAAGTGGCATAAGAAAATGCCTATTTTGAAATTTCAGGAATCTCATTTTTTTTAAAATATAACACTACGTGTATTTTATCGCCAAAAAAGCGGCTTTTTCCTATACTAGGTGATACTCTTATAACACAAAAACATAATTACCTTAACTTTTATTTACATACATTCGAACAATAAACTGAACTTTTTCAAAAGCAAAATAAATTTAATTCTTTTATTTTCTTCTTACCCCTGTTGCATTCCCAGTTGTTAGTTGAAATGCAAATATGTAAAACCAAGCAGATGTGTAAAAACCAAAACTACACTGCATCTCAACTAGCAAAATAAATGTTGAATGTGTTGTCCGTTCTGTTCTATGCACCTATAAAAACTAAATCCTTCTACTCATTGTTCAATTCGATTCGTTCATTCATAAACATGCGAATGTATATGGGCGAATCAATGAACTGACGAATATTTCATCTACACTATTCATCAATTTTTACTTACTACGATCGCATGGATTTCATGCGTTTCAATTCATAATTTGAAAATACACAAAAAACAAAAGATTTGATTTGAACGAATAGTTCGCCGAGGCCAAAGCCTACTTGATTATTCGCTCAAAAGACGCAGTCGCCGCGCAACGAATCGAACGGATGAACGGGTCCCTCCACACTATGCGGACGAAAGAATATAGTTTTTCAAATGAGTTTTCAAGCATATTTTGCGTAATATCTGGTATTACATTTCGTATATTATGTATTAGATCGAAAATACTCTCCTTGACCTAACACCATAGAGAAAATCAGGCATCGTCAAATTCGGTGAGTAAGGAGGCCATTCAATGGGCCCAGCTCTCCCTATCCATCGATTTCCTAAGGCTACATCTAGAGACACCTCTTTTTTATAAGAGAGAAGTGTATCAGGGCACCATTTTGTTGAAAATAATTTGGTTCATAATTCCGTCTTGTCGTAGTTGAGGATAAAAAAATCTTCTAGCATGCCTGTCTAGATAGCTCCAGTGATTGTCGCTTCGTGAAAGAAAAACAGTTCATAAATTTTCTCAACAACTAAACCTATTGTGTAAAGGGATGATCCACAGGACAATGAAGAAGTTTTATGTCTTCGTTGTTACAAGACAGAAAAAAATGTTAAATGTAAAAGTAACTGGTATTTTTATGAAGACCACTGAACCTAAATAAAAAAGACAGTTGAATAAAATTTCAAAAAATCTGCGAAATTCCTTTATCCAGAACTTCCCTCCTTATGGATAATTCCTTTTATTAGGAATAATGAAGTGTGACCCTATTTAATCATTTATATATTTCCAATATCCATTAAGATTTACGATAACCGAAGTACCTTTACAAGAAAATAAACTCCCCGCCAGGTTAAGGATGTATCTCAAGATATGCCCAAAATAGCTTTTTGCTTAATTCATAGACAAAATGTTAAAGCAATATATTAAAGCATTTCAAAAATGGAATGGGGGATACTCTTCCTAAAATATTTAATTCTCTTAAAATCTTATCTTAATGGTTATATAATATACAGCACGATGTTATAGAAAATCTCTGACCACTATTTAAACTGTCTTCTTTCACTTGATATAAGAGCGGTAACTTTTTTTAGTCCTGACTTGTTTATTGGTAGACGTACTATTGTACTGGCAACACTAAAAATCTGTTGGTAAAATTGTAATGCTTACACCAATATTTTCTCTTCGGTCGGTTCCCGTTGCTTTCAATACGTTTACTGCCCGCGCATATAAATATTTTGTACAGTTCTGCACAATCGGAATAAAATATTTATTTCCTAGTGGCGCATGGCGGTAAGATTATTACTTACCGCCCCCAAGTTGCCTAGTAGAACTGTCCAAATTCTAATGAGCAAATAAAAACTCGATTTTTAAATTAATTTGGTTCTAAATTGAAATCTATGTGTCAATTATCTTGAAAGCTATTCTGGCTCATGTGCGTGACGTCTTTGAACATATCAGAGTATTTGAAAAACATGCCCTCAAACATTCAAAAATATTTAACGTATTTAATTTAATTATATCTATCTAAAATTAATTTAAATAAAAATTTAACCCCAGCGAAATTACCACGTTTACTTCAAAAACCATTAAAACTTATTTCAATACCCTCAGAATACAAGTTCTAAGGCATCAAATTCCATTTTTGTCCGCCATATAAATCCTCTAAGTAAAAACTGTTCACGAAATTACGCCAAATAGCACCGCAAGGCTCTAAGAAATATTATCTACATGAAAAAACCTTTTTCTCACTTGAGTAGGTACAGCAAATTTTTACGAATTGTAACTCTGCTAAAAAAATGCAGAAACGCCACAAAAGGTATGTCTAAAATAAAGTTCCTATAATTAAAAACCATAGAGTCTAAAAACACGTCTTTCTATTTGCTTACTAAGAAATCTCCAAATGATCCAATCTACAAATAAATCCTAAAACCCGTCTACATATTAATAAAAAATATTCTTGTCTTTTTTATCCAGGAGTTGTTTATCCTAGTTGGAATACAATTTTTAGGATATATATTTAATGCCTTTTCGATTATACAGGCCAAATTTAAACTTCTTAATCACATCTTTTTTTGTGTAGCGTAGAGTCATCAGAGAAGGCACGGCAGATAACATCCTTGTCTTAAAAAGTTGAAACTAATAATTTGCATTGCTCCATTGTAAGAATAATAGTTAAGTTTTAGGCATTAAATTCATCGCTCGGCTAGTTGTGCCTCCGCAACTTTTGTAAATAGGAAACCGCTTATCAATATAGTGTTAGTAATACAGTTTTTAATTCACAAAAGAGTTCACTTTAAGTTAAGTCTTTGAACTAGTCACTAGGTTTCTCTAGCCATCGCTCGCCCGCCACGGGTTCGCTAATGAAATAACAAAGTGCCCAGTTAAACCTCGCTCTCCAATACTTTTGACACTAGAACCGCCATGAATTTCTGTTTCGTTATTGAAGTCATTTAAGTTAAGTTCTAATGCCACCAGTGTAGTGTGCATATTAGTTTATTATTCCAGACAAGCTATGTGCCTCTGAGGCTAACAAGTGTTAGTCTTCATATTCCCTATAAAAGGATTTTATTGATCTTTCTGTTGTATACAATAACACACATTTTTAATTAAATCTATAAATGTGTTTCTTTATTGGATCTAAGTAAATCCAAAGTGCATTGCTGATGGTATAATCCATTTGAGATTTGTTCTACTAGAAAAGTGATATATAACTTTTTACTTGTTCCGCAGTAAATAACTTAAAGTATTTAAGTGAAGTCAAGTGCAAGAAAAGGACGTCGATAGTAAAGTTGGTCCATAGTAAGATCTTGTTTAATCCTATTTAGTGTGACTTGAATGAATTTGTTAATATCATTTCAACCATTTCATTTCAAAATAATTTATTGGTGATTATTCAAAGGAAAAATTTGTTATAATTAATTTAAGACATTTAACTGATCCAAGATATCTTTAGTTTTTCTGTAAAACTGAGTTTTATTGACAGTATAAATATTTAATGGTTCTGCAAAGGGACAAATTAGTTTTACAGAATCGGCACCTATGGTAATACCAACGTGCGAGTTGTTTTGTTTAATTATTAATATAATATAATAAATAAAGATAATTAAACTGGTCCTTCGAAATTAGAAAATAGAATATAAAAAAATTTGTTTTCACTCTTATAGGTTATATCTAAGATTAAAAATTCATTTACGCTCCACGGGATATAAACAAATTGAGTTTTTGGTGAGAGCACTTGTAGCACAATGGGTGCCGTGGTGCACTTGGTTTGTGTTACAAAGATCTCGTGTTCCATGACCGTCAGGCGGGACAAAACCTATATTTTTTTTATGTAAACGTGTTTTAAATATAGGACTGAGTTCACTGTTATAAATAAATTGTGATTTTACATAAAAAAACGTTGTAATCATGTTACAAAATAATTGTAAAAATACAATTCTATAGGTAAAATTACAGTTGAAATTTCCGTCATATTTACAATAAAAATTCGAATATTGTAGTTCTATGTTTAAAGTAGTATTTTAGAATATTTTCGGAATATGAATTAAAAAAACCACAAAACTCAATGTATTTTTACGTTATTATAACTTAAGGCCGAATTTACATTTATTTGTTGATATTTTTAAATTTCGCACATAAAAACATAATCGTATTACAAGGACAATTTTATTAAGTGCCACTTCAAAATTCTGTTTATTTGTATAAAATAAAGTCAGTTATTAACGAAAACATTGGATTCTCACTCAAATTTACTACAAAAACTAAAATTAAAAACACCAAATATATACTGAAAATTTGTATGGAATTTATGTAAATATACCTGCTTTCTCAAGTAAAATCATGGAAAATAACATTACTTTATATAGGTTATTACGAGATTCTTCAAAACTAAAAATAATAAACCTTGTGTTAAAGTTACGCTAACTTAAAATGCTATTAAAAATTTCATTGTGTCTCCGTTTATTTTTTTATGACACTAGAGATCGATAACGGCGTTATAACGTTTGGTTTCAGTTCTAATTCTCCATTTGTAAAAAATCTAAATAACAAATAAGGTAAATATACAGGTCGAAAATAAGGATGGCTTTTTAACAAACATTCGCTTTTAAGAAATATATTTTATGGAATAAAACTACAACAAAAACAGATTAAACACATGATAACTAAAATTATTGAGTACAAGTATTTTTATGGAAATCTTATAGTATAGTGAATATTGCATCCAATTTTACAATAAATACATAACATTTTTCTAAATTCTTACCTAATTTTTACACAAATACTGCACTTTACACAATACTGCACTTGAACACACCAAATAATACTTCTTTTAACACTAGTTTTACAGGATATGTTATTTTTTACACTAAAACGCGCACTCAAAACACGTTAAACTTAAAAATAACCATGCACTGCCAAATGAAACGGTTAATGCATAGGGATACCTTCTTTCCTCTTGTTGGTTGGAAATTTCTTCTTCTTTTATTTTTCTCTAGCTTTTGGCCAGCGTTACGTGCCACATCGGGTAAAATTGCGACAATTCATAAAATAGTACACCAATCTTTTAGTAAAGTTTGGAAGCATCATGAACTATTAAATTCGCGAAGCAGTTTTCATGGATAGTTGGTAAATTTGCAGATTACTTGATACGCTTTACATTATTATTTTTTTTTACATTTAGTAGTGTAAAAACACATTCAGTAGTAAAATATTGATGACAATTAAATAGAATTTTAACTAAGTTAAAATAGCAAATCCCATTTATTATTTTTACAGGTAAAATTATGTAATTTTAACCCAATTTTTAACAGTGTTGGTTAACCCAGGTTAAGCCTTTTTTGAGTTGATATAAAAAAGTGCCTGTTTAATAAAAGGATATATCCCAATGTTACCTTAGGGACTAATATTCCATCTAATAAGAAACGAGTATGTGGTTCCGGTTGTAGAAGTCTGTGTGGAATGATTATATGCGCCCTAGCACTACCCTGAATATTTCCAAAAAAACCATCCAAATTGGTAAAACCATCACAAAATAATCGGTGTACATAAATAAAAAAATACATACTGTCGAAGTCTTTTTTTTAAGTGGTTAAAAATAAGTTGTATATCAACACTTCTGCGGCAAATTGTTACATTATACTGTTCTTTTTGACAGCAGTTTATTTTAGGTATATTTTTTAACGGTCGATTTGAGTCTTCCTCTTCCTTAGTAACAAGAACTTGCCTAATGCGATTAAATTACTTTTGCAAATTAACGATCAGAAAATCAACTTTTTGTCGGTGTAAGCGTTTTCCAATGGTGCAATAAATAATACCTTTCAGTTGAGTCGTTTCTTCTCCGACTGATTATCGAGCGTTTTTCTTTTTTCAGTTTTGGAGTTGTGAGCTTTGGGACTAACTTATTTCGCAGGAAATTTCCCCTTTAACTTTTGCTAGTTTGAAAGCAAAGTTCTATCGCTCAAGGTAGTTTTACAGTGGCGTTCTTAATGTCATTTGTTGGAGTCTCTAGAGCATGTCGAAAAAAGCATTAATATATTTTTAAGCGGTAACAATGAGTACAAATATAGATAGAAATAATTCTGGAAAATTCACCCTTGAGGATGAACTTATTTCCCGACATTTCTTTTTGTTAGCTTAATTCATATTCAAGATTGTTCCATGGTATTAAATTACCCCACCAGCTCGAAGATGCTCTAAGGAGGATATGTTTTACCTGAACTTTATTTGAGGTCACTAGGTAGTCTAACGAAAAATCAGAAATAACTTAAGTGTTTTCTTGTGTTGTGTTTTCGGCTTTTGTTTTAATATTAGTTTTAGTTTTTGCAATTTTACCAATATCGTTTTTTATCAACCGTTTTCACATAATATAATATACATATAAAAGGTAACGACTTTATAATATTGTAGTATTGGAAGCAACAAATATGCAAAACTTTTTTACTAGTCAAGGCAGCACTAAAAGTTATTTATCATAAAAATGTCCACAAAGCAACACATTTTTAACATTAGGGGTTTTGAGAGTTTCTTGAATATTGAAAGTTTTCGGTTGATGCGACAAGATACCTTATTCTTGAACGAAGATAAAATAGCTTGTTTTTATTCAACAGTCATTAAAGTTAAATAGTATTGAGAATGGATGAAATATTCGGGTTATAAGATAACGATAAGTGTATATACACAGCGGAACTTATTTGAAACAAATTCACAAAATAGATTACTGAATCATACTTTTTTTATTTCATAAACTCTACAGAAAAACTAGCACAAACTACAAAATTATAGATAGTGTTAATATACACTCATGGAAATTTGGAATGACTCGGACAAAATTTTGGTAATATTTGTAATATGATATTTTCTGATTCCTGCAAGCGATTTAAAAAACTTTTTTTTTAAAGGTACATTATTAGACTTTAGTCTTGGGCAGGATGTTTGACATAAAACACAACGTCAATATACAGGGTGATTCAAACACATCTGTTTTTTACACAAAATTTAACCACGTTTCTGAGTTGAACAGCAAATCTCAAAATTATGTTTATCTTGTCAAATGATTGCCCAATTTGCCCAATTTTGCGTTAAAACATGTTTTTTAAAAATCTTTGCCAACTTCTTCCGTATTTAAATTATTAAGGTTTTTGTACACCTCTGGATTTATGATATTACCATATTGGTGAAAAAGTGATACAACAAGGTTTACTATTAAAATATATTTACAGTAAAATTAACTTTAACTAAAACACTATTTTTAAAACCGAAAGCAAAATAAATAACTACAGACAAGTAGGTACTACAGCTACTAGTATCGGGTGCAAACAAGCATACAAACGCCGCTTTAAAGTATCCCATATGTTAACTATTCCTACCCTATGTGGTCTAGCATTATCGTCTACGTAAATAAAAATTATTACACTTAAAATCATATTATTACAGCTACTTGTGTTATGTTCTTTTCCAAAATCTCTAAATAACGAAATGCGTTTACAGAGCGATTGTGACCCGTAAATATTCCTCCCCAAACTGTTACAGAACCACCTCGAAACGGAATTCGATCTAAGGAACAGTTTTCTTCGTATCTTTCTCCTATTCGACGCCATACACGAATCCGATTCTTGTCAAGATGATTCATCCGCAAATAAACAATGTGACCATTCAAGTAAATTCCAGTTAACATGTTCTTCAGCAAAAATCCAGCGAGACCGTCTGTGTTCTCTTAATAATTGAGGATGCCTATAGGGCCGTCGGGAATTTAAATGAGCTCCATGTAACCGATTTCGAATGGTTTGTGTAGAAATGGTTACATTTTGTGTAACCTGGACATGGGTTTAAATTTTTGTGGACGTAATAGTCCTCTCGGGAAGAGCTTGACGTATAATGTATCTGTCTGTCCTAGGGGTTGTTTTCGTCACAGCACCTCCTCCGTGGCACTGAACCAGTATTTGTATATCTGCGCAATGCTCTTGATAAAGCACTTTGTTTAATATTCACCTTTTAGCCACAATTCTTTGTGATAAGCCACTTTCTAGCATACCGATTGCTCGCATAAGTTTGTTTGCATTAAATCTGGGAATTTTGATAATATTTTAAAGCTTTTTTAAGTAACAAGCCCACAAAACAAAACCTTGAATAAACTATTAAATATTGTGGGTGATGTGTTTTTGTTTCAAAGCCTTCTTTAATTTTTTTAAAAATTTACAACAAAAAATCATACAATTAGGTAGGTGTTTAGAAAAAACCTCTATAGTTTAAAAATGGAACAAGTTAGCAAAGATATTTAAAAAGCACGTTTTAAAGCAAAATTGGAGCTCTCATTTGACAGCATAATTTTGGGATGTTTAACTCAGAAATGTAGTTACATTTTGGGTAAAAAACACGTGTGTTTGAATCACCCTGCATATTGAGATTAATTGTGTTTTATATCAAACATTCAACAAACAAAGTTTATTTAAACCGCTTGAAGGAATCAGAAAATATCATATTATAAATATTACTAAAATTTGAGTCCTTTCAAATTTCCATGAGTATATATTTTTTGGTTGAACGCGGTCTAAAGTGAGAAATCAAACGCGGAAAGGAATTCTGGCGGTATGCTTCATTCATTAAATATTTTGTTGATAATAAGTAATGGTATATTTTTGCTATAATTTATTTTAGGTTGGAGAGAAAACTTTTAACCTGGCGCTAACCTAGTACCGATTTACCTAGTGCCTCTGCTCTATGCCTAGCTCCGGCTTGGAATGAATCCCTACCTTATCAAACACAATTAAAGCTAACTAAAATAGTTATATTGATAAATTAAAATTACCAAAAAATTAATAATGACGGTTGCTGTTTTGATCCGTAAGTGCAGAAAGCGCCTGTTTTTCGAAATAAAGCGATGACCTTACCTTTTTTTGTGTTTAAATGAATCCTTTTTCCTTATCGAATATGAACCACTAATCCACTTTGGGATCTATGCGATATAACATTTTCTAAATAATTTTTATAACTGCGTGTGCGCCATAAAAACTTTGACCGAAGATCAAAAATATCAAACAACAACTATGTCGGTTTGTTGTTGGCCTCATATCGCGGAATTACCTTGTAGATAATCAGGAAGTAGCCAAAAAATGTACCAAATCCAACTTGAAATTGTACCAGATTTTAATCGATTGTACAGAAACAAAACACGTGTGTAGTAGAGTTGCCAGATTTACAAAAAGCAAAAACGGGAGGGTAATTTCTTCGGTAGGAAGAATAACGTCCTCCAAAATAATTAATTAAAAAGTAAAAAAACATCTCATCTTGTTATTGAATCCAGCACGCATTATTATAAGTAACCGACAATTCGTCCAATCGTAATTTCCGAAGTGAACCTTATGATGTGATATTAAGAAACCGACGAGTCAGACTCGTTTGTCGGCTACATAAAGATGTTTGGCGAGTTATTAAAATGGTATTGTAACCGAGGTTTTTGCCTGATTCATCGGCTTAATTAATTAATTAATAAAAATACAAGAACACTAAAAAACGTTTTTTATTAATATTTAAAAAAAAATATATATTTTTAAAAGTAGAATAGATAATTTTTTATAACTTATTTTTCTATAATTACTTCCTCTGCTTGGTGTCACCTATCGATTTACCTTTTAAAACACATGTCTTCAAAAAATGTGGAGCTTTTGTTATGTGCATTTTTTCACCTTCGGAAGGTCTTCCTAATAATCTTCTTTTACCTGTAATGCCACTTTTTCGTCGGCTTATAGCTGTTGGTTGTACGCCAATTTTTGTACCCCTTCTGGTAATAATTTTTTTTTACAATGATGCGACAGTTGCCCTTTATACTTAAAAGAAGTATGAAGTCCGCTTAGTAAAGCAGGAATGGATTTTCCATATTTATTAGCGTTATCGAGGTAAGCTGTTACTGCCGGGATAAAATTAATAGGGTCATCAGTTAAATTTTTGAAAATATGCTCTGTGTGTTGCCCCCATCTTGCCTTCAGTTCTTCAATTTTACCTGGTGTATCTGATTCAGTAGTATGCTCATCAATGATTTCGAAAAGATCGTCAGCATTGTTATTAGTACTTTCCGCTGTATTGGTTTCCTTGAATTTTAAATTTAAACTGGATTCATCATGCAGAAGTGGCAAAAACATTTTTTGATTTGCTATGCTTCCAGTTGCTAATTGAAACAGAGAAAGTTTATTTTGATATGATATTGTATTCATAGTGAACAGGATGTTAAATTTTAAAATAACTGCTGCCTGATGCTTGCAGTGCTTGCCATTGTAACCAACAGCACAAGTACACTTGCATAAAATCATATCGACAGTGTAAAAAATCTCGGAGTTTGAAAAACTTTGTACAATATATTGTCCATCACCCACAACTTTGCAGACTCTTTTTAAAATAATATCTAGTATTCTTTGAGTATAGTAACTTTCGAAACTTGTGCAAATAAAATCTGCTAGCTGAGGCAAATTAAAAGCCTTGGTTCTTTCAAGCGGTATGTCTTTTAAAAGTCTAAACATAACTTCTGTGTAGTTATTTGTATCTGATCCTCTTAACGGAAGATGGCGGTAGCATACTGACCACTCTTCTATACGAATAAATAATTTTTCAACATATAACCGAAATTGGATGTGGCTACAGTGTGAAAAAAATATTTTTTTGCTTCTTCTAGTTCGCTCTCTGACTTTGCATATACAAGTTTTCTAAAAAGTTGATAATAACTTTGTTTATCAGCTTTAGGCACAGCATTCTTTGACATGTTCACCCAGCGCCAGCATGCTTTGAGAACATGAAAAACGCATAAAAGTAATTTAGAAGTTGGGAAGTATTTTTTTAGTACCTTTCTTTCATTAAGGTCATCATCTGTCATTATGACCTGAGGTTGTAATTTAACGGCTATAGAACCGAGAAGAGCTTCAACCGCGGCATCAAAGACCTCTCCTTTTTGACTGCTGCTAAGAATACAAGCAATTGGAACACCCCCAATTTCTGATTGGGTTACAAAAAAGTAAACCTTGTGATCTTGTAAGTCGCAATTTCCCGTAGCATCTACAAATAATAATTCGGATGCTTGTGGAAGTTTCTGCGCTCTCTGCATTAATGCTGTAGATATAGCGGCTGCATAATGGTCGCCTACTTTTACTATTTTAAATAATGTTCCATTTTGCGATGACAATATTTCTTCGAGTTTATTTAACATATTAGAACCAGTTCGTTCACCATATTGCTGCTTGAATGTTTTTTGCCATAAGTTTGTGACATCCGATTTTGTAGGAAAATAGAAACGATCAAAAATTTTTTCATGATACTCATTTCCATACTCTTCCATTTTTATTGTGTAAAAAGTGTGGTAAGCAGAACCAGCAGAATGACCTTTCTCAAATAAACGTAAAAGTTCTTGTTTGGCATCAGGACCCACAGGCCTTTCCCTAAGAGCATCAGCAACATCCACTCTGTGGTTATGATTATTACGTAATTCTACTACACATGGATATTCTTTATCAATTTTATTTTTCGATTTAGAGTTTTCAAAAAACCGTTTTATTGTAATAAATAACTTAGCAGGGCAGTTTATATTTCTTGACTTTTTTTCCCTTATTTCTTTTGTTTTTTTTCTACAACGTGTATTAAAGTGGCAATAATATATTCTTTTAAATAGATTTCGCGTCTGCTCACTTGTTTTAAAGGTTTTGTGTATGCTCCAAGTGACTCTCGTAAACTTCTCAAGATCCAGTATAAATTTCTAAAAATAAAATTGCATTTACCGCATGGTATTTTATGTTTTTTAGTATATATTTAACTAAAGTGCTGACCAGACGAAAGCAAATTTTTAGGCAAAATTCAAAGGTAAATAATTTCTAATAAAGTTGAAATATTGAGTTGCGGATTTCGACAATTAATCGCTCAGGATTAAAGCAATGTTCTCGAAAATAGACAGCTTTAAAACTACATCACAACTGTCCTATACAAGGTGTTACGTTAAATTCTGTCATTTTTACAAAACTTTATATTGCCAGAACTTTTTTAAAAAGTGTAGCTCTTTTTATTTTTTCTAACTGGGTTAATCTACATATTAATACAAAAAAAAACTGTTTCTAGCAATTTTTATTCTTTTCTCCGTTTTTGATATACAAGGTTTTTTCAAAAATGTGTACATTTTAATATTTTTCTTTTGTATGCGCCTTCTGTATTTTTCATACAATTGGTTCTGCTCTGATTTATGATCAAGGGTAATGCCTTTTAAAATGTTAATATGGTCATCATATACAGAGGCCTCTCAAAAACTGGGTAACAATATTTGAATTCAAATATTCTGTTTTTGATTTTTTTTAATTTTTGACAGATTTTCAAGTAACACCAACTTCAAGAACACTAGATTTTACAATATTTTGTTCCAATTTTAGCAATAGTAGAATTTTGTGTAGGGGCGTTTTTTACCATTTAAAAAATTCCTTTATTTTTAAGCACTTAAATGAGCTCTTATTTTTACTGGGTTAAGCCTCGGGTTAAACATAAGAATAGAGTAACAAAGTTACAATTTAAAAAAAAAACTGGTTGTTTTTACATGCTAAACGTTCTAAAAAGATTTGCAATTATACAGGGTAAATGCAAAAAAAGACGGTTAAATTTTTTTTTAATTTGGCAAACAGTATCTTACATGAATATAATAGCACGTCCGGTCTTATTTAAAACTTAAAGTGAGATTAAAAGATGTATCACCCAAAACTTTAGATAAGCTCTGCAAGGCTATACAACAAGAACCGGAAAATTATCCACAAGATTTTATTAGTAATATTATAGACACAATGCCAAAACGGCTGCTATCGGGAAGTAATAATATGTCTAGCAGAAGAACCAACAAAATATTAGTTTTTGATTTTTTTTGTTAAATGTTATTTGAAGATATTTAGTTTAGATTTTGTCTAGCAGGGGGACTAACATAATATAAGTTTGTAATTTTTTTATTGTTAAACGTTACTTACTTTCAAATTTTATCTTCAAATAATTTCTGGAGAGATAATCATTGGTTTAAATGACAATAATAGACCCGATTTCCTCACTGTTAAACATCAGTATTTTTAAAACATTTGAATATAGCTATATAAGGTGTGTTAAATCAGATATTTATAAACCTGTATTGTAGAATCCAAAGATCCAATAAATATATATTTGAAGAGGTCTTAAGAGCGCCACTAAAAAGAAATAAACATAGTCGTATAACGATGATAGAAACATGATATTTTTAATTTAAGGTAAGAAATTTAATTATATTTTAATTTTAAAAGATTTAAACTTTTTATAGCTTAACTATTTTTTCTGCCATTTGAGTAAATTATGAGGATACTTTAAAGATGTTCTAAGATGCTTTGTGCCAAATGAAAAAAAAATGTTTTTAATCGTCTTTTTTTGCATTGCCTCTTTATAATTTGCACATATGTATACCCTTAATTAAAGTTTTTATCTTTTTTGTGGGTAACATCTAACTGAGTACTCATTATTGAATACTCTATTCTTATATTAAATGAAATAAAAACAAGAGCTCATTCAAGTGCTTAAAAATGAAGCAATTTTCAAATGGTAAACACCGTCCCGACACAAAGTTCTACGATTACCAAAATTGGTATTAAATTTTTTAAAATCTAGTGTTCTGGAAATAAATGTAACTTATTGGTTGCTTAAAAAGTTTATAAAATCAAAAGCAAAATATTTGAATTTAAATGATGCTGCTCAGCTTTTAAGACGACTCTGTATATAATGATTATATTAACATTTTTAGAGCCATTATTCTTGATCATAAATCAGGTCAGAACCAATTGTTTGAAAAATACAAAAGGCGCAAATATAAGAAAATATAAAAATTTACACATTTTTGAAAAAACCTCGTATATCAATAACGGAGAAAAAAATCGCTAAAATATGTTTCTTGGTATTCGGGTGTAGATTTACCCAGTTAGAAAAAATAAATAAAATCGTTACCTGGTGATATAAAATTTGGCAAAAATGACAGGGTATAACCGTAACTGAATAGCTCAGCTCTGCCAGAAATTATTTACCTTTGAATTTTGCCTAAAAATTTGCTTGGGTAAGTTTGTCTGACCAGCACTTTAGTAATAAAGAGCATCATATTTTAAAAAATGATGTATCACTTTATAACATCCTAATAAGTTACATTGTATAATATTTTTTTGGCTAAAAACCATCAGCAACTAAAAAACAAAAACATTTTCGCGGTTAAAAAAAAAAGATTATCCTATTATATGGTATCTCTTATTTTGCAGACATATTAATTTTTCTGTATTATTTTTAAACCCTTTAAACAATATGTTTGCAACGTATACCCTTATTAACATAATTATTAGTTATTAACTATTAGCTGTGTATATTGTATAAAATTATTCTGCTTCAAAACATCAATGGCCTGTTATACAAAGCATCTTGTTTTTAACAGGAAATTCAATTTTGCTGAATTATTATTATTTGGACAACGATCATTTCGGTGTAATGATCGTTGATTTGGAAGCGTATTAGGTAGACAATTTTTAAACCAGTTTGAATCCTTCTGGAACAAACGGCATTTATAAGATTTAAAGTCAAATCCGTAAACCAAGTTTATAAAATGAAATTTTACAAACTTTCCTAATTCATTAAAAACCTTTCCTTGACACTTTAAGGATGTGTTATACAATAATAAAGTGCAATATATATTAATTGTTTAGTGTTATTTTTAATTAAGATTATTAACATAATTACTAGTTATTAAGTATGAGCTGTGTGTAAAATTAGGCTGCTTCAAAACATCAGTGACTTGTTACAGAAAACTGCTCGTTTTTTTCTAAAGGAAACTTTTTTTTGCTGATTTATTATTTGGAAGAGTATAAGATAGATATGTTTTTAAACCAGTTTGAATCCTTCTAGAACAAACTGCATTTATAGGATTTAAATTCAAACCCGTAAAATAGTTTTATAAAATAAAATTTTCTAAACTTTCCTAAATTTTTAAAAACCTTTCCTCGACACTTAAAAAAATATGTTACACAATAATTAAGTACTCCCCAGTGATGTAAATTAATACCAAAATAAAAATATTACGTAACCTATAACCATATGATTATATTGCTAGGCTAAAAAAATGACACAAACTACTCTTATTATTATAGTTTACAAGTTGGTTAGCTAATACACTAGCAGAGTAGGTAACAGCTTTTAGTCGTAACAAATATAAACAAGACCGCTTATAGCTACTACCAATGAAATATTTAATTCTGACAATGGTCAATAATAAATGTTAACAGCCTAATTTTCGTACATTATCAGATAAGAAAAGGGCTTTTAAACTTACCTCGACATCTTCCTTTGAATAAATTTGCAGTTTGTAGGTATTACCTGATACCTCTTTGTATTTCACGGTGTCAGGAAATTTCATTTTATCTTTGCTATTGTCGCTTTTACAACAAGTTAATACTGCATTTGAAATATCCATGCAAATATAACAATAAACATAAAATATAAAAACACAAAATATAAGATATATTGGATTTGTGCGTACGTGACCCTGCAAATAAACAATAATATATAACCGACAAGTGAGTCTGACTCGTCGGTTTCTTACATACCTACCAATCGGTTCGTATCGGAAACTCCGAATGGACGGATTGTCGGTTACTTATAATAATGCATCCAGCACACCTAGCCGAGACACTTGTCACACATCAAGGTTTATTTCGTTGTTACATGCACGAAATTGATAAAATTACAATTTATCGTCTTTCATTGCAACAATTAATCCTTATTTCGCCTAGAAAGCGGAAGTTTTGAACCATTCGGCGGGAACCGGGAAATATACATAAAAAGCGAGCAACTCCCGCCTAAATTGGGAGGGTTGGCAACCCTAGCGTGTTAACTAACTGTTTATTAATAAATCTGACAATCTACATTTTATATCTAAATAAAACAACATCATTTTCTCACGCAGATAGATTTTTTACTAACTAGAAAAAATCATTTGTATTTTTTCTTAATAAGGGTTGAGAAGGCAAACAGACAGCAAAACAAGAAGTCTTGCCTAACAAATATTTCGCCATTAACGGTGAATTGCACGTTTCAGGCAATAAAGGGTTTCTAGTGTTTGTTGTGTAGTTGTGATGATGTGAGTAAACGATGACGAGTAGTGAGTAGGAAAACCTAACGATATTTTGACAGTTATCAATATTCAGTGTTGCCAGTTAAGTCCCGTTTGAGGTTTAATATTGCAAAAAATGTACCAGAAATATTAAAAATATACTCTTGTACAAACGGTATTAAAATGTAACAGATCTGCATAATTGTACCAGCTCTGGCAACGCTGCAGAGACAGAACTGTAAGCTATGAATCATGTTTTTGGACCTATCAATGTTGTCAACTCTCATTTGCTAATCTACTATGACATCCTAAATTTCCTACTGATTAAAATACTAACCTATATCCTAGATTTCCTTGTATTATCCTAAAGGCCCAAATATCCTCCCGACAGGGTAAACATTTGCCTAAATTTAGGAGAAACTCGCAGTACCCGGCAAAACTGATGGGAATAAAGGAGCGAACAAAGTGGGAGGTTCTTGGGATGCATAATTGATCATAATGCATCAGAACTAAATCCGTGGCAGTACCTGTAAAATAGAAAGTGTTCGTTTAATATGTTTGCTGTATAGTCATTGTATGTTTTAATTTGTTGTGACCATCTAGTTATAAGGTCTGATGATGACCATAGGGTCGTAACACGTGTCACTGAGTAAAGTTTAAATTAAAAAATATTATATATCTGACTGAGACCGAGACTAGTTTATTATTTTCTTTATTTAAATTCAAATAGAAACAGGCCAACCACAATTCGACGATGAACAGGCAGCTCCCCGTATATGCGAGCAATACTCAAGGCTGGGTCTGATTTGCGAAGTATAAAGATCATACAAGTTGGCAGAAGAAAAGTATTTTCGAGCTTGGAAAAGAAAACCCAATTCTTCGCGGCTGCTGTGACAATTAAGGTGATGTGATTATGTCAACAAATATTTTTCTGAAAAGTGTGACCAACTAGGTTAAAGGAATCTTTGGCTCGAAGCATTTGAGTATTCACTGGAATGCTCTAGGTATTGGGAGTTAATTTGTAGGATAGTAAACATGATTGTGTCTTAGTGGTGATAAACTCGACAAGGTTCTTTGCTCTCCATTCTACTATCGGCAGCATATCTGTGAATAGGAATGTTGGTAGAAGAAAGCAGATCGATCACTGATCTGTAGGAGAAATAGAGTAGATGCCAACATTGAACCTTGTGGAATACCTGCGTTGAGTTTATGAAAATCAAATGAATGGCCATCATCTACAACAGAAATTCCTCCCTTGGAAATGAAACTGACAATCCAAATACAAAGTTTTGAAGGAGACTTGATTAAATATTTTGGATATGTCGAGGGCAATAATTTAAGCTTCTCCATGGAATTCGATGGACTTGTTCCAGTTATGGGTTACGAAGAACAGAATTGATATACTTCTCCATTGCCTTACATATAATTGGGAGAAGGAGTGCCACAGGATACGAAAAGAGCTTTGCCAGAGTGAACGAAACCATGCAAATAAAAGTCAAAGCTGGATAAAAATTATTACCAGTATGTTCCACAAACCGTAGTCGAGGACCGTAACACGAAAATATACAGTGATTATAGAGAGAGCAATAGAGCACAAGCTGGCCAGCAGGCCAGAAAAGGTAACAAGCCTGAAAATACAGCTTCCATAATGGGCTTTTCGGTATCTACAATGTGGCGAAACCAGATGTAGAAAACGTAAATAAATACGAAGCACTTGTACAACAAAATACAAGGCAGCCTTAGGGGATAGGTGAGCCCCTGCCTCATAAATCAGTGGTTTTTATTTCCATAACTCTAAATGTCTTAAAAAACGGTAGAGCAGGGCAATTTTTTTTTGCACATAAAATCATTTTTTCTACATCACATTTGTTTTACTTTAGGTATATCATTTTTATTTTCTACAACATAGGGTGATCCTAGGTTAAAACAGTTTTTTTTTTAAAAGGAAAATATTATTTTATTTCTGAAAATACTAATATTTTTAGAAAATGGCAAAAGAAACGTCAATTTTTATAATTTTGTTTTTGCACGTAAATCTAAACCATTAACTACATAGAGGGAGTACTACGTAAAAACACATTACTTTCAAGGGCGGATCCAACCCCTCCCCCCCCAAGGGCAAGAAAAAATGCGTATCAATAAAATTCCTCACCTGGCTTTTCAGCGCCGGGTGGTTATTTTTTTATACTTATCGAGATAAAATAAATATCGAAATGCCGTTACCACCTCTATGTGTAATTTCGCGTCGGCTTGTTTGATGCCTGTGTCATCCACGAGCCACGCCAACTCGGTCGTTAGACTCTATAACGTTGTTGCGTACATAAGAACTATTATTAGTTTAGTATAATCTTTAGCTCATATTGGTTAGTCGACTGATAGTGGATTGGTGGTTGTGAAATAATTGATTAAGACTAATTCATATTTTTTCCGAGTGAACAAGGTAAACGAGGTAGGTATGCATTTTAAGAATCTATTTATAAATCAGTAACAGGGGTCTATTGTACTAATCTGAATTGTGCTTAAGTTCGTAAAGTTCCCGTTCCGTAGCCTAGACTATGCCGTATACGTAATACTTACTTGATCACCTGACTTTAGGACTGGGAACGTGGGGCTTCAAATAAATAGTTATTAATTAAGCCAGTAATGCGCAAAAAAATGTGTTGAAAAAAATAAATGTATTCCGCGATTTGAATTAGTGTTTTAAAATGTTTTATTAACATTTCTGACTGTATAATAAAATTATCGAGAGGTAGGGTGGATCTCGAAAAAAATTTGTATGCAAGTATCTATTTATGCGATTTTTTTGGATATACGGAGATTTATGTGGAATTTTATTAAGATTTTGGGAATTAGAGACATCCTCGAAGAATTATAATTTTTTTTACTGATATATGAATATGTGTGGAGATGTTCTTGTCGTGTATTTATGGAATCTACTCAATTTATAAAGATTTTTGACTTCACTTTTATCGCTTATCCGGAATTGGAATGTAGTTACTAGTTTGTGTGTTTTCTGATAAATTTTTGTTACATTATTGAATGAATATATTTAGTATCCAAATAGGTTGAGGTGCTTTAACACTAAAGAAATATTTTATTATGTTAGTAGACCAAAAAATATACAGATTTAATGCCGCGGGGGTAAAGTGCGGGGCACGAAAGAAAACCGGACGGAGTCAATCGGTTTAGGAAGGTCGACCAAGAAATCTCTTTAAACCAGTGATGTCCCATCGTTCTTTAAATAATATGGCATTCCTTTTTGACTATACGCACTTCAGATGATTAAAAAATGTAACTATGCTTAATGAACCTTTATCTATATTTGTCTGTTTTCTTTCGTGTACTGCACTTGTTGCAAAAACGGCGAACTTTCAAATTTTAAAATGATTTAATTTTGATTTTTCTTGATTGATTTACCTATAAATATATTTTTCATTAACGGTTCCCGGGCTACTGCCTACGTCCACTATTATTGGACCACCCAGTATAGTGATACACGATTTACAAGTCCAGATTTTACAAAGGCAGCCAGCATCAGATCCAGTGAACGAGATTTATCAAAATTTTAATTTATGCAGTTTGACTTTGGGCTACTCGGGTATGCCAAAACTGGTCATCTGTCTCCGTTTGTCATATTACTTTATACAGAGGCCTTCATTGTGAAGTACTATACAGGGCGTTTCCTAATTGCGTGCTGATGTTAAAGGGGGTGTTTTTATGCCCTAAAAGTCTTAACTTTTGAGATACAGGATGGTAAAGTTTAAAAAGAAAACATTTTTTTTCATCCCAATTCTGATGCTATTGTAGATAACTGCATTAAACTTGATGCATTAAGGAGCATACGGATTTACCCAGGTTATTTATATATGCACGCCACTGGTAGAAATTTCAAAAATTGATTGTTAATAAAAAATGCCTTTTATGCATAAAAGACGTGTATCAAATTTCACACAGTTATTTATCTATAATAGCATCAGAATTAGGATTTAAAAAAAAATGTTTTTTTAAAGCCCTGTATCTCCAAAGTTAAGATTTTTAAGTTCATATTAAACTTTTTTCTTAAAAAGGTCCAAGAATCACTCCCCTTTAACATTAGCACGCAATTAGGAAACGCCCTGTATAGTACTTCACAATGACGCCCCCTGTACAAAGTAATATGACAGACGGAGACAAACGGTCACTTTTGGCATACCCGAATAGCCCAAAGTCGAACTGCATAAGTTAAAATTTTGATAAATCTTGTTCACTGGAATCAGTGCTGGCTCCCCTACTATAACTGCAATGATGTGTTAATTTTGGAAAAATATGAGTTTTGTAGTTTTTCAAATATTAATTACAATATTAGATATTTTTTAACACCCGGTATTGAACAGAAAATTAATTATTTTGAAGCAGTTTATTGACAGCTACTTTGTGAACAATTTTACAAAATATATGAAAAAAAAACTAAGCCATTTTTGAGGTTGACGGCTGTGATTCTAATGGTTCGATTCCTTCCAAATCGTTGTCTTCCTCTGAAAATGATGAGGTTTTGTCGTTTCTACTTCAAGATCCCAGTGTGATAACTAAATCATCAATAACCGTTTTAATTTTGCCATCTGCTTCCCAGTATTTATCTTCAATAGAACGAACATGTTTAACATCCGATTTTCAATTTTCAGCCGATATTGAGTCAATCGCTTCTAATGTTATTTTATTTAAATCTTTAATTGAAAGTTCACCGGTGTTGCGCTCTCGAATATATTTTTTTACTCCTGCCCATGTAAGTTCAATAGGGTTGTTGAGGACGCACATGTATGGAGGCAGCCTTAAAGGTGTATGACCTAGGTTACGTAAAAGACCGTCAATTTTATACTTTTTTCTCTAGGCTTGTTGGCTAATATTACTTCATATAACTGATATTTTCTCCATGTTGGATCACATACAAAATTATTCGATTTAAGCCACTATATCATGAGCTTTTGTAGAGTATTTAGTTGGCACTTTATCTTCTACGTGAGAATGGTAAGACGCATGATCCATTACCACGACTGATTTGGGAGAAATGTTAAGTAGAAGCTTCTCGAGCGACCACTTTTCAAAACTATCTCTATTCATCTATCCATGATAGTCTCCAGTTGTTAGTCCCGAGCGAAAAACTAAAGCAGCACCTGGAAGAAATCCCGCTTCTGAACCAGCATAAACTATAATAAAGCGACTACTAGAGCGGATTCCCTGAACAACCCTTGTAACATTTTCACTTTGCCAGCATTTGTTCACTGTTATATCATTATTTACCCAGGTTTCGTCTAGATACACAATATTGCGTCGTTCTTGCCTATACTGCCTTACAGTTGATAGATATTTCACCCGCCAGTGAAAATATTTCGTCTCTCAGCAATTTTCGTTTGTTCTGGCAATTGCGCCGAACAAAACCATTTGATCGTAAAAGCCGATTTATGGTTTTATACCCATACGGAAAATCTATTTTGTTCTTTACAGCACGACGTAGGGGTTTGCAGGTCGGAACCTTCTTCAAGTTTATATAAAAATCCTCTATTGTTCGTCGAATTACTTGAAAATTACCATCGTCTATTTTATCTTTGTATGTTAATCGGGGTCTTTTTTTATCAGGAGATTTTAAAAGTGAAGTAGAACATGAGCGATCATTATGTTCTCTTTGAATTTTTCTTACACTACTTTCCGAAACACCAGTGTAAACTATTATTTTCAGCTTCTCTAGTACAGGCCTCTATAACGCTCGCAATAACTTCGCGTGCACAGCTTCGAATTGTTTTTCCTCTTTTGCTCACCATCGTTACTTCGAAATAATAATCCAAATTCAACGCAACGCATTTGTATAGAAATGAAAACAAATGCTCGAAATGTATAGGCGCCACTGGAAATAGCTAGAACCTTCTAACGGAAAGTGCATGGAGACTCTAGGCACATCCCAATTACAAGTGGACCAGTGCGAAATTTACTAAATCCTCGATTAATTTTCCATACCGCTTAGCTGGCGCACTTTATAGGTGAAGCGGCAAACTATTACAACAAATAAAATAACATTAAATTTATTTGGGTACACAAATTTTACTTTTCCGCTTGCTTGCTTAAGACTATGTACCTTTATTTTAAGGACCGCCCGGTTTTCTTTCGTGTCCCGCACTTTAACATAAATGGAGCGGACAACTTTTTTGGTTGGAATTTCAATTTCTTTTTTTTTTCTTTGGTTTGGCTGTAATATTTTTTATATAATAATTAATTAGCTATTCTTACATATGTGCTGTTATTAAAAAATTTTTTCAAAAATTCTACATCTTTATTCTATATGTTGATTAATTTAAACCAACCAAAATAGGCGCGCGAAGTTAACAACAGGACTATTAAACCTATTAAAAAAAAATTGACATGTCAAGTACAAACCCCCGGCGCGTCGTCTGACATCACTCCCCCGCCCCAAGCAACTCCTCTGGATCCGCCCTTGATTACTTTTAAATGTGTCTGATAAGAATTAGGATTGAAAAACACTAAATTGGCAAACTCTTTTTTATGTTGAGAGGGAGCATTATTCACCTAATATAAAAAACAGTCTACGACACTGTTTCAATTTAACAACTAAAACAAGGCACGAGAGAGGAAAATCGAGCCGGTAGCCCGTGTTCAAACTTTTTGTTTTATTTCAGCGACTCTGGAGTTATTCTTGCGTTGCTCCTGGCGCGCGATAAATACTATCTTTTAAATGAAATATGAACCTTAAGATGACAAATTTTAAGGCGATATTAGAGATTTGTTAAGAACCTTATCTTATTACACCGTTATTATCGTTTTCGTTATGATGAACAAGCACAAAAAAATTATAGTACAACAACTAGCTTAGTAAGCATGGTTAATAACATAAGAATCAATGGCGAATTAAAAAAAATACATGCATGGCTCTTATCGATTTTAGTAAGGCATTTGATACCATAAGTCCTTGCAGGCTTCTAGCTAAACTGCACTATTTTGTATTTTCCATATTGGCACCCTTATTGTTTTCTCTTTATGTTGCTGACATAAATGAGTATGTAAGGCATTCTAACCTACAACAATATGCAGATGATTCGCAACTATATATCTGATTTAACTCATCTGACTCAAATTTATCTCTCTCATTTTAATGCAGACTTAAAAATATAAGTAACTTTGCCAATGACCATAATTTAAAGTTGAATACTTAAATCATCCGTTGTTTTCTTCAGAAATAATCGAGATACAATATCAAATATTTCTGAAAATTATTTAGTGAAAATAGATCATGAAATCCTTCCTGTAGCGATTGAGTTGGGGAACTTGGGTTTGATTGTTGACTCATCTCTTTGCTTTCATGCACATATTAAAAGTAAACTCAGAGTAGCATATAGGCGTTTAAAAAATCTGTACCCTTAAAAAAATGCTTCCTCCAAAAACAAAATATTATTATTGAAACGCTTATTTTATCCTTATTGAATTACGGTGACATGGTTTACTCGGATTCTCTGTGGTCAGCATTAGAGAGAACAATACAAAAAATACAAAATAGCTGTATGAGATTTTCTTACAGCATTCCTTATAGACATCGTATTACTCCCTACTTAAATATTAACGAAATTTTAAACATGAAAAATCGACGATTGGATTACATGTATATTTTTATCTATAAAATACTCAAAACCGGACACCCACCATATTTAAAAAATATATTTAATAGTTTTTTATGCTCACATTCTACCAGAAACACAAATTGCTTCTTAGTACCTCAACATGAATCGGCAAGCCCAAAAATCATTTTCATACGTTGCAGTTCAAATGTGTAATAAATTACCAAATTATGTTAAGGAATTTACGCACCGAAAATTTGCATCCTATATAAAAAAATATCTTCTGGATTTGCAAAAGCATTAGTACTTCCCTCGGTATTTTTGGTTGAGTTGGATCAAATGTAATGCTGGTTGATCCCCTCATTTATTTAGTAGTAACAACTTTTAACCTAAATACTCCCTACATCAGTGTCGTATTGGTTCCTCCTTTTCCTGTTCTTGCTTGGCTGTCTGCTTGCCTGTGGTTTGACTTTATTAGTTTCTTGTCTTCACTAATTATGTTGTAATACTTTAAAGTGTACCGAATTTTAGTTGTTGGAAACAAATTTGCAAATTATAGTAATTAATTTTTAAAACGGGCTCTACCGCACAAGTACTCTTTTGATACATTGTGTTATCGCTTGGGATTATCGTGGTACTGTTCGTCGTTACTATATTTTAAGTGTTATTGGGAATTGTAATGATGTATTAGATTAGATAGTAATAAAGATATTTGTATTTGTATTTGTATTAATTGGTGAAAAATTAAAAAATTAAACCCAAACAGCAGACCTCTAAACTACTTAAAAACCTAACCTTCTGGCAATTCTACTTAGGAGAATGCAGGTGAATAAAAAGAAATTTTTAAAGACAAATTGGCTTTGATGAAATTTATATACGAATTTTGGAGATCGTACCCTATATGCAATAGCTTATTCAATTAATGTTGCTTTCTCAACTTAAGAATTTCCCTTATGTCTCAAAAGGCTGTCAGTAATCCCTTTTTTAAAGATCCCTCAAAATTCCGATCGACACTCGAGTTTTTTACAAAATAATTGAAAGAATCATTAAGTAATGACTAATGATATGATGATGCAATTTTTTCACTTCTTCATAACACGAGAAGACGTTGTTGCGGTAATATTCTAGAGGCTTTTGATTGTATTAATCTCGGAATATTTTGCTGTATGTTATGGTATTAGGAGACTTTCTACAATGTGGTTTACTAATTATCTATCTATCAAAATATGGAGCAATTATTAACGGTGGGTATGCAACGCTCTAGTCCGTATCTAAATGAACTGTCATTTATGAACTTAAAAAATTGTATTTTTATGTCTATAAATGCGTTTTTTTGCTGATGATACTAGTCTTCTATGGTTTGGTGAAAATGAAGATGAATTAAGCCATAAAACTGATAGCGACTTATTTAAAGGCAACTGGTGGTGTGATGTAAATCTCTTAAGTTTTAATGCAAAATTTTGGAAAATAAACCTATTTAGAATTTTGTAGAGATGACTTGATAATAGGCTAAAATTTAAAGAACATATACATATTTCTTAAAGGTTCTTTGGACAAAGCTGTCCGCTGACTGCTTTGCTATTCGCATGCCAGATAGATGCTTGTTTTTTGGTAGTTCACCAGCAAATAGTTACTTAACTCAGTATGTATTGTATTGTAAGAGCAAATATTGACTGTTCCAAAGTTAAATCCAGGGAGCTAATTCACAATACTAGAATGCCTTTGAATATTAAATTACCTCTACAAATTTCCAAGGCTACATCTGCAAAGCAATCTATTTTTTACTTTCCCAGCTTACTATCGGTTTCTCGATAGCTTAGTTTGTTAGGGTGTTATCTCGGCAAGACAGAGGTTAAGGGTTCGAATCCCACTCGATAGATTTAAAAAACCACATTTAATAATAAATAATCCTGTATTACACAACAACCATCTAGTTCAGGTGTTACGCAAACGCAACATAATATTCAGAGTTCCACTTCTTTAAGCAACAATTATTTCAAAGGTATTCCTGTTTATCAATTGGTAATCTCATTTCGTGGTCAGCCAAAAAAATGTCATGCCTTTTATTAAGAGAGTCAAAGAAATGATACAATCTAGCCAAATCTCTAAAATATATTTATTTGAATTAGCTAGTAATTTATTTTATAATAAGGCTATATTATCTAAATCATCTGTTAGTGATAGCGAAATTAAAGCATGACTTTTTGAATTCTGATGTTAATGCTGATACATAGAAGCAAATTAAGGAGAAAAAACAATCTAGGCATTGGTGTGGTGGTTCTATATATAGCTTTTATGAAGGGTCTCTTTAGTCTAGTACTCCAGCCGATGTAATCAAAGTCAAATATATTAAACGGGGTTTACGAGTATCACCAGCGATTAGCTTTATAAGAAATATGTTCGGTCAATGAAAGTTATGTAAACATTTAGAACCAGCGTTTTGGTATGGCCGAGCAAACATTACTTAAAAGTTTTGCTTTAAATGACATCCGATGTCATTTTAAAAATTTGCTCTAAATGATCGGGAAACGACCAAAGGGGAAACGTGTAGTTGACTCGCGTGTTTCCTTACCTTCAAAAGTCAATAAAATAAAAATTTTAATAAATGTTCAAGCAATATTTCTGAAAAAAATAATTTTTGTAAAAAAGGGGCTCCCGTTATCTTGGTGAAAAATAATGATAATCTTTATCGGATCAATTGTATGATTAAAACATTACAATATTGTTAGATAGTGGTGCAAATATTTCCATAGAAGGTAAATTAAGGTTAGATATGTTAAATACTATAAATTTAAAATTTCACAGTACATCTCTGGAATCTGTTGTAACAACAGACGATGGAAAACAAAAAGTAAACGGGTAGTTAATCTGCCTAATATTATAGGACGGTCAGGGGATATTTTGCTAATAATGTTTTTTACTATTAGTCACGAGCTGTTTGTTTCTATTTCGGAGAATGCTATTGATGAATCAGCCTTATGCAATCTCGATAAGATAAGCGATGAATACGATTTTGTGCAGTATTGATTAAATAAAAGCAGAAAAAAAAGACACCACGTTTTGTTTAGCTCTAATAATATATTATACCGACGTAACCAATAAGGCAATCGTAACGAAACATTATCAGAAAGAAATACAAATATCTACTTATAATCATGAAAAGGTCAAAACATGTTGGTGACATTTTAAACAAAAAATTTATTTAAACAATAACTGCAATGTTTTTTAAATACTGGTTTCTTTACAAACTAGCTTTTTATGAATTTAGTTCTAAAAAAATTATTGCCAAAAAACTAATAGTTTTAGGATCTGTTATTACCTGAATAAAAAAAAACATCGACCTTAGACAAATTCTTTTCATACACATGTCATATTAACGCTTTTAGAGGTGGTGTTCCAGTGTTGTTTATCTTGCAAATGTGTATTATTACAGCTGGTTTTGTAAACAACTTTCTTGAGGTCTTGTGACATGACCATCGTTGTTAATTTATTGTATTGTAACTTATTTCTTGACTCAAACGACTATTACCTTAAAAAATTATTAATAAATTCATCTATATTTCAAGATAAGAGCCAAATTATTTTGGATCAAGATTATTATTGAGCTCTTAAACCAAAGAAATATTATTTTGGCATAAGAGAAAGATTTCTTTGGCAAAAGAACTTTTTCTCTTGAATGAATTCCGTGCAAAAGGGCTAGAGATTTTTTTATTCCCAAGTTTTTTTTGGAACACACTAATTTAGGTTCTACAAAAAGACAATGTTCACTGATGGGTCAAATCTCAGGAAAATTAAGAAATAGGCCTACTTTTTTTATTTATGGCTAGACGCTCTGCAAATGCAACAAAATTGTTATATAAATAAGTGTTTAGTCACTTTGCCCATATGGTGTTAACTTCCATAGAGGATCTGAAACCATAATGTTGCATTTAAAACTTTGCTTTCTTTATAAAGTAAATAATCATAAATTTATTCATCTTACTTTTTAGCACTTTCTCAGAATTTTCGAAAATCTCAGGAACATCGGCAAATAAATACCTTAGACATTATGATATTGCTTTATATTTAGCTCGATATTTAGTATTATTTGCTTGACCTTGCTCTCAAAATAGGACATTTTTCTGAGTTGATTTTTTTCAAAGTTTAATTCATTATCTCCCTATTCGTCCTATTTTACTTATTTATTTATTCATTTAGAATACACTACAGAATTAAGATTCTAAATGGTATACAAATTAAGAAGAATAAAAAAAAACTAAAGTAAACCAAACTAACCTAAAGGGGAAAACAAAAACTAAACTAAATGAGAAAAAAAGAACGAAAGACTTCAACCTAGGATTAAACATAAGGTTAAAGGTAGACTACAGAGGCACAACGATAACTTATAAATAACTAATGTACAATTAATTAATGATGTGACCATATGGGACACAAAATGCAAATTAGCTAAATAAAATAAAACGAATAAAATGATAAAATGAGTGAAATAAAACAGAACAAGCAAAACGATCAAGCTGAGCCGAAGTTCAGAAACCTTTTGAGGACAGGAAGACTAATGTTGAACATGTCGTAGTCATTATAGAATTTATTATGTTTATGACATAGGCAGTCAATAAAGGAGTGTTAGCCGTAATTGATGCGGGTCTTCTAACCAAAAAGAAGGAGGTGTGTCGTGTACACCGAGCTGGGACTAGAAGCTCACCTGACCCAGCAAAGCTGGGCAGTCGTTAATGCCGTTGAGCAACTTGAAGGCAAACAGGTGCAGAGCTTGTTTGCATTTCTTAGCTAAGCTCTCCATACCAGACAGAAGTAATCTAAAATAATTAACATTTTGATATGGAAAGTGGAACTTAAGTAACAAGTAATTCAAGAATTTGCGATAAACTCTTCCGATTCTATCGATGTGGCATGCATAACAAGGATGCCAGATGGTAGAGCAGTATTCAAGGTAGCTCCTTACAAAGCAGTTGTAAAGTGATGATGGTTCTGGTGTCTTTGAATGTAGGGAGTGTCTCTTGATAAATCCCAGCATTCAAAAAGCCTTGCATACAATCGAATCGATGTGCGCTTTGAAGGATAATACGTTGTTGAATACTACACCTAAGCCGTTGATTGTGGAGGAGACCCCTAGGAGAGAGTCGTTAATCCTGTACGTATTTAGCGTAGGGTTCGGGATCGTGAGAAGTGAATATAGTAACACTTGGCTGTGTTGATCGAGATAATATTTGTCTTGCACCAAAAGACAAAACGATCCAAATCGGACTGTAGTGCATGTTATTCGCCGTGTTGGACGTAACGAATTTCACGTCATCAGCACCCAGAAGACAGTTGGTGTTAATAAAGCAAGATGTGACGTCGTTGATGAATAGGATAATTAATATTGATCCAATATAGGACTCTTGAAGTACGCCAGATGTGACTGATATGACACGAGATACTGAATTGTATACTTATATACTTGCTATTCTGGTGACTTAGATTGAAACTAATCCAGTTCAAGTAGTTGCCTGTGACTTTAATATCAGAAAGTTTTCTTAACAGTAGTTTATGATATACATTTTCAAAGGCTTTTGACAGGTCGGTATAGATAGAATCGAGCTTCATGATAGTCTTGATAAGTAGCGACGTTAGTTGTTGTAGGGCGTTCTTGATAGAAGTCATGTTGGCTGGATGAAATATAATTTGACTAAGTAGGGAATATCTTCTCGGTCACGATGGCCTCGAGTACTTTGGGAATAGAGTAGATCCTCGGTATACCGCTATAATTTGAAGTTTTGAGTTCCTTTTTGTAGATTGGCACGAGGTTGGAGAATTTCCACGCCGAAGGGAAGGCCCCGAGTTGAAGAATTTTTGTAGGATTGAGCACAGGGGAGCTGAGAGTGTGTCATAATAACCTGAAACGAAAGATGGCGGAAAACTGCCGGGACCAGCATTCTTGTTGGTGTCGAGATTTTTTAATTTTGCAACTACTTCATCAACAGTGAAGGTGTGAGAAGACAAGGATGAGAAAAATGTGGAGGAATCAAGTTTAAGTTAACATTTTCGTGTGAAAAGTAACATATTTGAAAGTGGTGTGCGAAAGCTTTTTCGTTTCTCGTTAGCTGGAATTAGTTGCTTAAGATTGGTTACGAAGATAAGGTAGCATCAATCTGTTCTCACACGAACCCCACGGCGCTTGTTTGAGTAAGCTAGATAGTCTGAATGCACCAAGGTCTCTTTTTACCTGGCATATAATTTGTTTTTTTGCCAGTGAGTTTACAGAGAGTTTGGTCAAACCAAATAGGCCTTTTGTTAAGGCTATTAGTTACCGTAGGTTTTCTTTCTGGGCACGAATCTGTTGACACGCTCAGACACAACGTTGTGGAATTGTTGTACAACTTAGTTAATATCAGCGCAAATCTGAATCAAGGACCATTTGGTTTCAGCGAAAATACTTTTAAGACCCTGGAAGTTAGTTTTGATGAAACAAAAAGATATGACCGATAAGTTTGTAGAGGAGAGGAAGGAATTTGTTATGCAATATAGAAATAATTAGTGGTAGTTGCAGAATGTCAACAGTGGACAAAATAAAATCGTTTGCACGTGATAGAGTTAAAATCTTCGACAAATATTAAGTCTACCAAGCGCTGGCGAGAGTTGGCTGAGTTCCAGGAGACTCACCGTGTCAGTCGTTGTTACGGTCATGGCCGGCTGGATTTGTGCGGGTACAATGATGATGGATTCGAGGGACCATTCGAGAAAGGTTGAAATCTCCGCTGATGATGAATTGATGATTTTTATCGTCGTGTTTTGTATAGGTTTAGCCAAAAAATATTAATTTTGTTGGAATTTTGATAAATTTGACCCAGGGACGCATTCACAATTTTCCGAATTTGAAAAGATCGTATTTAGGACAAGAAATATCAGAATCATTTTTGTTTAGGATATCCTTGCCTTCATTTTTTTACATTTACATATTTGCTCGTTCTCTGTTGGCAGATATTGACACAAAACAGATTTTTGCAATGGTTTTGCAATTTTCTCTGCACTTGTAGGTAAACCTGCGCTGGTTCGAAAGAAGTGCCAAAAACTAATAATTTTGTAAAATCTTCAACTGCTCCCTAATATTCCTGAGGTACGAGTTAAAAAAATGGCTCTAATAGGCAGAGCCGATACGAAACTAATCAGCAGTTGTCTATTAAATTATGTATTTTTAGAGTTTTGGGGAGGGGCTTACACCCCATGGCTACGTATCTGCCTTAAAATGATTCATTTAGTAATTCGCAAAGGTATTTAGATTTTCCAAATTCTGTTTATTCATTAGGGAGTATTTATTAATCCCGTCGCTAGACAGACGTTTCAACCAACGGATACTACGGATCTATAATGCTCAAGGATACATCATCCTAGTCTAGACATTTTGATCGATAAACAAGACATAGCAATTAATTTAGCAGAAACTGGCTTATACTTTTTAGTCATATTAAAGAAAATGATTATAAAAATGACAATCTGATTGATGGGTATATCAAATTGTATGGAACTTCCCTCATACTCAATAACATTATCTGAATAAAGATTAAAGACTTTATTAAAACGCAACTCTCCTGATATGTCTTAATACGTCCTTCCTTTACTGATTATCCAAAATAAAATGCTGGATTAACATTAAATGGTTATGAAGAAGTAGAAAGCAATCTTTCTAATCAAAAACATAATACATATATTGAGAGTATAGGTCGAAGCAGGTATACACGCAATGAATTATTTATTGTGTACAACTATTATTTAACGAAAGTAGTCTCATATCGCACCAAAGATGTAACTTCTTTTAAGCAAGGAATACTATATAAATTGCAGGCGAAAGCTAAATAATAGATAGAAATCTTGCAGTGATGAATACTAAAATAAGACGGGTAGGATAAGATTTTAGTTATAAACTTATAAAAACGTTTACTTACTTAGAATAATAAATATGCTATCTTGTTTTCTTCTTTTTAGTCACCTAACTACATTTTTCAAGATTGTTTTTTTGTTGTCTTTGTTTATAATTAGTTTATTATAAAAGGGTAGCCTAATTTATGTTAAAAAAAACTAAATATTTCTAAGAAACATCCATATGTAATGAACATTTCAATTATTTTCGTTGAATCTACTCCTACATCAAAGCGTAAGTTACTATTATTTTGAAAACGGCACATTTTTGTAAAATTACCAACAATAGTTTTTTGCTACAAATTACATTAAGATTACAAGCCTCATTAGATATTCTTTAAAAAACATCAGTGCATCGCTTTGAAATAGAAGTTTAAAAAATTAGAGTGAAATTTGGATCTTGAAAATTAAAGATATACAGAGTTGGTTCCTAACATACAAGTCACATTAAAAAAACACAATTAAAAAATATGATTAACACCACATCATGCAATGATATATTTGACACAACCTGCAGCTCGACTTTTTAGAATCACATCATTCCTACTTTAACATGTATATAATATCAATTAAGCTTTTATTGTATATACACAAATACAGATCGGAAGAGCTTTTATAGTTCAGGTGGGAAATATATTTCGCCTGGTAGCTGATAGTGTTAGTATATATTTTTAAATTGTGTTTGTTTTGTAATTGGCGTTATGTTTTGTGTTTAACTATTAATTCCTGATACTATTAATGTCAGTTTTAGGTATTACCTATTTGTGTTTTAAAACCTGCCCTGTTTATATGTAAATATTACCGAGAGACCAATAAATGGTATTTTTATATACATATATAAATATATTAAAGTTAGTACTACTATAAACTAGGGATTTTTCTTTAACCATATATTACCATATATTTATACCTGGAAATCTTATTTTCTTGGGTCTAATTTAATAATAAAACACAGTTTTTTACAGTTTTCAACGTTTCGCTCATAGTGTTGAGCTTATTCAAGACTTTATTTGGGGTAGCTTGATTTCTAAAATTTTTTTTCCATTAAAAAAAACAGGAAATTATATACAAAGACTCAAACATTATCATACATACTGGAAACATTAAATGGTTTAAAAACCATAAAATTTTCATATTAATAATATTAAATTTATTTTTTTGTTTTTGATTTTTTTTATAGAAGCACTTAGACCTTAGTGATAATTTAACAATATCAGGTATGGTACGTCTGGCAAATAAAATATTTAGATTCGTTACATTACAAAACACACCTATTTAAGGACACCAGCTTAAAACACATCTATACAATATATACTAAATTTTTAATTTTTACAGTACGCACCTTGAAATAACGATCTACATGATTGTGAGTTAGAACAGTAAATGATAGAAGAATCGGGTTTGGAGCATTTCGGTTATCATTTTTTTGTTGTGATAATAAAAACGGTAGAATTTATACAGTGAAAAATAAATAATATGTTTAATATGTATATACAGAGGCAGATTTATTTTCTGTTTAAATTTAGATATGGAAAAGAAGATTTTTGAATTTGAAATGTTCTCTGATTATTTAATTAGGTTAAAATATATTTGACTTAGACCACAAATATCCTTTTTATCATTAACTACTTTACTTTCTTTTTTATTTCTGTCATCTCTTTAAATGTTAATTTATGATAATTCCTATCTTGTGCCAAAATCTTAGTTGCATTGAAATTAAACTCATGTTTTGTTGTTTGTTCGTGCTTGTATTGTCATTCCGATATATTCTTAGAGCAATTCAAACTCGGAATTGAATAAACTAAGTTTGATTTCTTCTTTTGTGGTACTTTACTTTTTAATGGAGTATAAAGAGATTTTAATAAATTATGGGCTTTATGACAAACATTTATATTATGCTTTGAACGAATGCGGACTTCAGTGTTGTGTAAGGTAGTGCCACGTTCTTAGGATTTTCGTTTTTAATTGGTTCATTCTTTTTATTATAATATGGATAAGTTCTTTGTTCTTTTTTAGAATATTTTTTTCTGGATAATGGTTATCTATTAACGTTTATTTAACTTTTTCCAGAGTTTATGGTCGGTATTCTGGAGAGGTTATTGCGATTGCGCGGTCAGTTTAGCACACTATTTTTTGGTCATTTGAATGGTTGGAATCAAAATTTAGATATCGACCCGACCAAGTCTTTTTGGTATACCATTTGGTTTTTAAGTTGTTATGTGTTAAATTTCTAATTAATGTTAAATCTAAAAAATTAAGTTCAATATTTTCTTCAATTTCTATCGTGAACTGTAATTTAGGGTGGAAATTATAAAAAGCATTTAGTAACTTACTTAGTTTGTCTTTGGAATAGCAGTTAAACAATCATCAACGAACCTTTTGAAAAAATATATTAAAATCCATTTTCTCCGTCACATTTTCTTCCAGAGACTCCGTTACAAGTGGTGCTATTGTAGAAGGATTGGAGAACCCATTGCGCAACCATTTATCTGTTGATAAAAGCTTTCTTTATATTGAAAATAATTGTTATTTAATGCGATATTTACAGCCTCTATAAAATCTGTTAACTAAAGTGTTGTATATTCTTTTAATGTGTCCCATTTCTTTGTGATTATTTGAGGAACTAATTTGTTTGGAATGTTGGTATATAACGAAACTACATTAAGTTATACAAGCTTGTAATTATTTCGAATATTAATTGTATAAATAAGTTGTTTAAAAGTAAAAGAATCTTTTATAAAATAATCATTTTTCCCATAAATTTTTGACAAGCAATCAGATAAATATTGTGATAGTTTGTAAAATGGTGAGTTTAGACAAGAAACAATGGGTCTCAGTGGTATGCCAGTTTTATGTAGTTTAGGTAAACCATACATTTTAGGGGCAAAAACATTATGTATCATTAAGTTTTTAGCTTCATTTTCTGTGATTAGTTTTTTGCTTAACATTTTTTTTCAATAATGTATCGTTTTTGTTTTGAAATACAGTTGCAACATCGTTTTTATTTTTATATACGTATTTGTATCACTGAGTAGCTCAATCATTTTATTTTCTTAATCATTTGAATTCATTACGACTGTTTTATTAAATTTATCTAGGTTGAGTAGTTTAATATATATATGTATATGTATATATATATATATATATATATATATATATATATATATATATATATATTGTACTCGTCAGCTTAATGTCAGGATGTGCTTATTTGATTATTTAAAAAAAAATTAAGTATTAAAGTTTATATATAGTTTTGTCTAAATACGCATACAGGGTGACAAAATTTAATTCCTTATTTCTTCCTAAGAGGGAAGTATTAAAATTCCCACTCCGAGATTATTTGAGAACTCACGTTTCGTTTCTCGATGCCGAAAAACATGTTTTCTCAATTTGTCTCTGTTTGTCTATCGGTCTGTCTGTCTGTTTCTCGGTCTCTTTGCTATAGCTAAAATCTACTTATCCGATTAACTTTTGATGAAAAATGAAGGGTCATTGTCGAAATTATGAAATGATAAATATAAATATAAATATAAATATATAAAATATATATATATATATAAATATGTATATATATATATATATATATATATATATATATATATATATATATATATATAAATATATATATTTATATATATATATATATATATATATATATATATATATATAAATAAATATATGTATATATATATATATATATATATATATATATATATATATATATATATATATATATATATATATATATATATATATATATATATTTATATATCGCTCTCGTTTTGGGGTTCTAGTTAAATTAATTTGTTTACTAACCGACGATATCAATGAAAAAATATTTTCCAGTTCAAACTCAACTCTCGTTTGTCGATATATAATACGCTTGTTAGAGTATTTTATACCTTTGAACATAACCTCGTTTGCTACTAATAATGCTTTGTGTTGAAATCGCGAAAGGAGGGTTCATCGACTTTGTCCATTCGCGTCATTGTCAACCACCTAAAAAGTAATAAAACTCAACTTTAAACTGCGCAATCAAACGATCCGCTCAGTGAAATTCAATTTGCGCTCAATTACGGACCTTTTAGCTTCTTTGTAGATTTCTGCTCGTGCATGGTTTTCGCTGACTAGGTAAAAAA
This sequence comes from Kuschelorhynchus macadamiae, assembly GCA_030620095.1. NCBI lineage: Eukaryota > Metazoa > Arthropoda > Insecta > Coleoptera > Curculionidae > Kuschelorhynchus > Kuschelorhynchus macadamiae. The sequence continues at coordinate 215,859 of JAUTXW010000328.1, forward strand.
GGTGCTTTATTAAAGGATTCGGGGAGACCGTTGAGGTTTGTTTGATGTTCCTAGACTGGTTTATGGGAGTCTGTTTGATTAATAAAAGTTCTTCTCGATTCGGTTATAGGCCCGTGTAGCATTTACTTTTGCTCAGTGAATAAATTCCTGTATTTAAAAGAATTAACAGCTTATATTGGTATTAACTATTACTGTATTTAAATGGGTCCTTTTTATTAGTTATAAAAATGTTGGTAATATAATTTTTTAAATTTCCAACACCGAGCGCCATCTTCCAGCTATTACGTTAAACGTTTGCTGCTACTAATTATATTTCACATTTGGTTTCCAATATATAACACCATAATGTTATATAATGGAAACCAAATGTTCATATAATTTAAGTAAGTCGTTTAATTCATTAATTATTTCAGAAGAATATGTATGAGTATCAAACAGCCCAAAGGCAATCAGTTATTATTATTTAAAGCTCTTTCGATTTATAATCAAGATACTGAAATAAGTTTTTCATTGTTTATATTTGTTTTAAATTTGATTATTTGAGATTGATAAACACTCTTTATTTCTTTGGTTTACCGTCTAGCATCTCAGTATAATGCCAATGCGAAGAAGAGACCAGAAGGTGAAATAGAATATCAGATAAAATATGCCAATACAAATACAAACAATAATATATACTTAACTTAGCTACATATCTAAATAAGCAAAACAAAAGGAATTTATTTTATAAATTTATTTTAAATTCCTCTTTTCAAAAACATTTATTCAACATTTATGTATACAAAGTGCGGAAAAAATAATGCTAAAAAGTACAAAAGATTTATCGGAATTGATTGAGATCTGGTATATATATATATATATATATATATATATTGTTTGTTGTTTCATAACCAAGGAACGATTCTGCTACCGTGGTATCTGCCCCGGCAAGGCTCACCACTCATCAGGAAGTTTCCCTGGAGGGTGTCAGTATTAAAACCGAAATACCCGAACACTGAAACAAACAAGGTGTCATGTCGTTCGACTTTGAAAGTCGATGAGGGAAATAGGCAACCAGTGGCGCTATCTGCAGGTACTACGGTGCACTAAATCGCTTTAGATGCGACTTACTTGGGAGCGCAAGACAAGACATTTTTGCAAAATAGAAGAGAACAGAAATATCAATTTCTGTGCGGTTCCTGGTCGTAAAAAGTTATATGAAAGAACTAGAGATGAGGAATTTCCTCATTCTTCACCATTGTGTCAGGAAACGACCAAAATACGACGCTCTGTTTGTTTCAAAACTTAGGAGCCATTCTGCAACCGTGATATCTGCCCCGGCAAGGCTCATCAGGCAGTTTCCATGGGGGTATCAGTATTAAAACCGAAATACCCGAACACTGAAACAAACATGGTATCATGTCGCTCGACTTTAAAAGTCGATAAGTGAAATAGGCAACCAGTGGCGCCATCTGTAGGTACTAAGGTGCACTAAATTGCTCTAGTTTTTTGGTATAGCTCTTTACGACCAAGAATCACACAGAAATTGATATTTCTATTTCTTCTATTTTGCACAGATGTGCCGTCTTGTGCTCCCAAATAAGTGGCATATAAAGCGATTTAGTACACCATAGTATCTACAGATGGCCCCGCTGATTGCATATTTCCCTCATTGATCTCATCTGAACTGATACCCCCCAAGGAAATTGCCTAATGAGCCTTGCCGGGGCAGATATCACGGTAGTAGAGATGTGTAGGTCCGGGATTTCAAAGGAGTCGGGTCCGGAGGTACAATTAACTCTGCAGACCTGCATCCAGGTTGCTGTTCTGCCGAATCTGTAACCTTTTACCTGAAACTACCAGGGAGTGCAAAACCATTTGACTTGTATTTTGTAATCATAGCATGTCCAGGTTCAGATAGTAAAAACTCATCCTTTACAGTAACAGGTTACAGTTCCATGACACTAAAGTTTTATTAGGAAATAAAAAGTACCAGTAACAATTTGTAAATTTTATGAAGTATATTTAAATGATTGAAATGATCAGTTATCTGTCAATTTGTGTTACTTATGCTGAGTGTAAATGAGAGAACTGGATTGATAATGAGAACATTATTTAATATATACATTTAAATACCTTGTCAGATTCAGCAGCAGTTCCAGATTGCACTTCTCTCATTACTTACCAATACCGATACCGATTCATTTCGCCGTACGATGCATGTTCGCGCAATCGGATCAGGTTATTCGGTTGCATGTTCAAACGCTCCACCGATGGCCTGCCAAATAGGTCGCCACATTGTATATCGGTCGAAAGGATAGGGGTTAGCAGAATGGCTCCTCGGTTCTGAGACAAACAGAGCGTTATGTTGGGTCGTTTCTTGACACAATGGTCAAGGAGTAATTTCCTAATCTCTAGTTCTTTCGCATAACATTTTTACGACCAAGAATCGCATAGAAATTGATATTTCTGATCTCTCTATATATATATATATATATATATATATATATATATATATATATATATATATATATATATATATATATGTGTGTGTGTGTGTATGTGTGTTTGTTTTCATTCCGGGTGTACATCCGTTCAGTACTCTAGTTCTGAATAGAACAGTTTTGATGACATTTCGCCAAAATCACATTTGGCATTTTCGAAGCTCACTTTCTCGCTTCCGTATAGAGACTGAAGTGCGACGCTTCCTTGTATACCGCCACCAGGGGGCCGAAGGTTATATCTGGGCATCTGTTGGTCGTTATTTATGTTTTTCGGATGGTGCTGTTGTTGTTTTCGCTAATTGCATTTGATTTTTTGCGATTTTACATTTGTCGATTATTGTCTTCCATACTGTTGGTGGTTTTAATGATTCGTCCCTTTTATTCAAATCACCCCGTTTTCCAATTTCTATGGCTTCTCGAATTTATATATATATATATATATATATATATATATATATATATATATATATATATATATATATATATATATATATATATATATATATATATATATATATATATGTATATGCAGGGTGTCCCGGATAAGAGTGAACTCTACAGGAATTTCGTAAACTAGCAGAGATGCAGAGATGTTTAAATTAGAAAAAAGTTGCGTTCCACTGAACTCTGCAAGATGACGTTTTCAGATTTGGAACATTCCGAGTATTACCGAAGAAATTAAGAAAAAACCGAAAACTCGCCATTTCGTTTTTATTTTTTTCTGGTTCTATTTTCAAAAATACTGGAAAACAAATTTTACATTTTCATTGTCAAGATGGCATCATTGGATTTCGAATCCGACGTTTCGTTTCTTCACAACCAACATCAACTTTATTTTTTTAAATAGTCGAAAAAAACTGTTTAATAAGCTCTATTTTTAATGTCATTGAATTTAGACAATGACATATCGCACTTTGTATTTATTCGACGTTTCGGACTCAAAAAAACATCATCAGTGATATTCGATGATGATTCCGCAACATCGAAACGCCGGAACAAAAATCTGATTAGTTTGTCTTGTCGAGAAGAAAAAGTTGCTATAGTAACGCAAAATTTATTTTGATCTATTTGATCTAGTTCTTACCGTAGACTTTAAAAAAATGAGAATCCATCCGAAAAATAACACCGGAAATGCTAGAAAATGTAATGAACGAAATTGTTTATTGTTATGAATGTTATTTATGTTTAGAAAATGAGGGCGGCATTTTTGAAAATAAGAGAAATAGTTAATTATATTTAGTTAATAATAAGTTTTTATGTAAGTTAATACTAATACAATGCTTCACATCTAAATTAGATAAGTTCATAAATTTGTTATTATTTTGTAGGTTAAGTTTTTAGAACTTTATTATTGTATTAACATTATTAATAATACTTGTTGTTGATGTAAATTGCTTTAATAAAAAAAAACAACTTTATTCATATTATCGCTTTAAATACTATTATACACCTGATACCAACACAAATAAAATAATTATTCATTTTTTTAAAGTCTACGGTGAGAGCTAGATCAAAATAAATTTTGCGTTACCATAGCAACTTTTTCTTCTCGACAAGACAAACGAATCAGATTTTTGTACCGGCGTTTCGTTTTTGAGGAATCATCATCGAATATCACTGATGATGGCTTTTGAGTCCGAAACGTCGAATAAATGCAAAGTGCGATATGTAATTGAATTTAGAATTAAAAATAGAGCTTATTACGGACACAACAATTTTTTTCGACTATTTAAAAAAAAAGTTGATGGTGGGTTATAGAGGAAAAAAAGTGACAATGAAAATGTAATGTTGTTTTGCAATATTTTGGAAAATAGAACCAGAAAAAAATAAAAACGAAATACCGAGTTTTCGGTTTTTTCTTAATTTCTTCGAAAGTACTCGGAATGTTCCAAATCTGAAAAAGTTCATCTTGGAGAGTTCAGTGGAATGCAACTTTTTTCTAACTTAAACATCTCTGCATCTCTGTTAGTTTACGAGATTCCTGTAGAGTTCATTCTTATCCGGGATAGGTGTATATATATATATATATATATATATATATATATATATATATATATATATATATATATATATATATATATATATATATATATATATGGTATATATATATATATATATATATATATATATATATATATATATATACATATACATATATATATATATATATATATATATATATATATATATATATAAATTCCGCTAGAAAACTATTTTTATTGTATAAAGTTTTATTACACCGAATAGAATCATAAAACAATAAGAAACATTTTTCGTAAATCCTTCGCTTTTAGCCCGGAGTTTCTAAGGTGAAGTAATAATTGAGAAATACTACTTTTGCTCGTTCAATCCTTCGATGAAAAATCGCCCTTTCCATTTTTTCCTTTTTCTTCTTCGGAGCTCCAGACAATGAGAAACTATGTGTGCTTTTTCAAACCCCATCAGGTACGGAAACGTATCAGTCTTTATGCTTTTTTTTGCTCTTCCATTCCAATGGACTTTCGGCTGTGGGAAATTATTTCCGTAATGGATTATGGAAGAGGTCAATCTTGTTACATTTTACTTCAATGGTATTGAACACTTTTATGCAATAGAAACGGAATTTCTGTTATACGTTACCAATTTTATTATTTGAAAAATAGTAGCGAGATGTAACGATGAAACGGAGAAAAACTATAGCCCAGGTAATAGATATATTTTACCTTGCAAAAGGACATTTAAAGTTCATACTTTAAATGTGCTAACTTTGACATACTAATTAATATGCTGAGTTTTTGATTTTAAGCCTATATAAAGAGTGATTACAAGCTTTTACGTAATTTTACTTGTCTATCTGTGTGTCGCTGGTCTATCTGGGTCAAATTTTCCAAGCAAATTTTTAAACCACTTCCACCTATTGACATTTTGTACATGTAAACCGCTCTCCAAAAAGATCGGGATACTTAACTTTTGGCATCATATTCAATGTGCTTTATTTGAGTAGCGAGAAAAGTTATTGTTACGTTTTTTGAAGTTTTTTTTTGCAAATTCTGTTAGTTATTAACCAGTTTAAACGTAAAGCTTACTTGAGGTAAGAACTGTTTTATATTTAAAATATCCAAAAATACAACTGTTTCGAAAATTTACAAGAACAATTGTTATTTTTTGTTTGTTATACTAATACAATTCTTAGTAAAATTGCAAAAAACAATTTGGCAGATTTTTCTAAATTTTGAACATTTTTACATATCAACCTAGGGCTTTTAACAGTCTAATTAAGGCACATTATTTTAAAACAGAGAGCTGATTGATGCTCCATTTTTCTTGGGTTTTGAAGCCGTCAGTGTACATAAACTATACAGGGGACCAGAAATTAATTTTATATTAGTTAGTGTCATAGGAAAATTAAAAATTTATTTCAGTACAGTTTTTTATATATATGTTTTTCCAAAATTACCCTGCAAAAATGGTTTTTATTTTACTACCATTCCAAATAATGTTTTTTAAAAGGTGAACCTTATGCATCTTTTGTACTTTTACATATCGAACTATGCAGATAATAAAAATATAGTTTTTTTATTAGAGGGTATTTCGGTTCCATTTGTCAAACTTTTTAGTAAGTTACACCCTGCATGTAAATTAACTTATGTTACAAATTTTCGAAAATGATTTTTTTAAATTTTTTTTCTCTATAAATAATAAAATGAGGTGTTTCTATTGGAGTCAAAAATTCCAATACATAATTTTCTGAACTTACCCACCATGCTTTAAAACTCCCAAATTAACTTTTAAATATTTTTTTTAAATTTTTTAGTTTCCCCCGAATTTTTTTTGTGTAGTACAGAAACATTTTGAAAAAATCAAAATTATGATGAGTCCGAAAATGATCATCTACTAAGACTGTTTTCACTTTTGTCTTTCCCTACAGTCGTATTACCGTTGATATAGGCGATTTTTTAAATATTGGTTAGTAGTCCCCACATAACTTTTATTGCTGTATATAAGGTTAGAGAGACGTTCTTTCATATTACTGATTTAACATTAGAAAAAGCTAACTTACAGTTAAGATTTTTTTTTTGGATTTTATCGGAGTAATTGCGGATGTAGGGAAATTTAAGGTATCTCATATTTCAGAATTTTTTGTCTGTTTAATTGTACAGGTTCTTCCATAAGGAGGTAAAAACGGATTTTTTTTTACTTCCCCCGTATTTATCAAGAAATCCAAAAAAAGCCAATCGATGTATTTTAGCTCCGAGAATTCGAAAATCGCAACAAAAAACAGTTGAATGAGAAACAAAAGACTTACGCCAAGGATGTTGCGTTTTTTAAACGGAACACCCTATATATTATTACATTTTTGGATTCTATGGTCAATTCTAAGTGTTCTAAGTCGAATGCAGTCTTATCGTGCGGGCCCAAAGGTCACCAACATGATGAATCAAATCAGAAAACACAGTGAATACCAATATGTATTTGGTTAAAATTTTTTGAAACAAAAATACATAAAATGGCAAGCGCCTTAATAAAGTCGGAAGGCGGATCGAATTAGTGGAATAATCAGGATATGTTCTATTTATACAGCCACTTAATGAAAGTGAAATTTTTTTTATCTATTACCAAAAATTATGAGCCCCGCTTGACCTAAAAATATACAGTGTCATTTATTTAAATGCGGGCCACCCCTGTGCAAAGAAAACTTGTTTTTTTTTGTATTGTGATAACAAAAAAATTTTATTTTGCGAAAATATTAGACACTTTTGTTAAAAACACAAGTTAATTAGTTATTACTTCCCTTGTGAGATTTTTTCAGATCTTTACGTTTAAGGGTCCCTAGAGGCCGGAAAACGTGTTTTCTCAATTCCGTCTGTCTGTAGGTAAGTCTGTCTGTTCGCGGCATAGCTAAAAAACTACTTATCCGATTTCTTCAAATTTCAGTCTAAAATTAAGGGCCATACATGCGAAAAATACAGGCTATATATATATATATATATATATATATATATATATATATATAAATATATATACATGTTGATTATTTATTTATATTTGAATGATAGGTAGCAAGTTAGTGGTTTGCCAGGCAACTCATGGCACAGTTTTAGGTAAAAAGGTGTTCTAACTGTTCTAACTAAAACTGTACCATGAGTTGCCTGGCAAACCACTAACTTGCTACCTATCATTCAAATATAAATAAATAATCAACATGTATTTTTCGAGGTATGTAACCTTAGTTTAATAATTTTGTAATAATTATTGTCAATAGTATAAAATTTTAAATCAGTTTTAAAAAAATTGTAAATGTCATTTTATAATTAGACTACTAAATGTTTTTTAAATTAATTGTAGATAGGTAAGGAAAGCCATATATACCAAAAAAAATAATAAAGAAATAAGCAATTTTTGAGAAAGCCTACTATGATAGGCGAAACGTCAAGTTAATCCCATTGTTTGATTTTGCAAATAAACCTATACCCAAGAAAGAAATCCAATTAATATATACCGGGTTTAAGAAACAAATTGAATAATATATATATATATATATATATATATATATATATATATATATATATATATATATATATATATATATATATATATATATATATATATATATATATATATATATATATATATATATATATATATATATATATATATATATATATATATATATATATATATATATATATATATATATACATATATATATTTATATATATAGCCTGTATTTTTCGTTATTCAATTCTATAATTATTTATTTATTACCTAGAAAATTACAGATGTACTAAAAAAGTAAAGAAAAAAATGGTGTCAAATCTAATAAAAACATTTTTAAATTAAAATTCACTGGTTAATATCCAGGAGCCAGCGCCAAAAGCTCTGAGAATCGGTATAAGGAATGTACAGAAACTTGTGCATGAAAAAATAACATAATTGACTTCCGAAGAAGATTAAGAAATGTACCCGAAAAAATCCGAAGGCAAAAGACTTAAGTTACAATGCAAAAATGGATATTCATAATGCAATTTATGATTTATATACGTCAAAGACTAATATAATCCTTCAGAAACTTTTTAATATTATAGTCTAAAAAATATCATCATCACTTAAAAAGTCCTCATCTTCTGAGTCGTACTCAAATGGCGCAGTGATCATTGGTGGTATTTCGACATCTAGAACTCGTTCTCGACTCCACCAATTCCATATTCATTTCTCCGTATGTTCCACAGATTTCTTCCAGTACGCCGGCGTAATATAATTTAATGAATCTTGCCAAACACTTCATCTGATGTCCATTTTCCCGTAATATTTCATCTACGGCATATATTGTTGGTTTTTTAATAGATTTTGCCATTAAAAGAAGTTCTAGTTTCAGCATATTTTGTTAAGGATTTTGTTTTTGTTTTATTAGTCAGTTATAAATATCACTTTTCTTCCAGGATGAAGTAGGTTGTTTATTTAAGATTCTTGAATGATAAGATGCATTGTCCAGAATGACTAAAGATGGGGCATTTAAATTTGGAATCAGTTATTCTTTTAACCACTTTTCAAACAGTTCACAGTTCATATTATCATGGGAGTCCATACTTTTGGATGTCGAAGAAAACAATAAACTTGCACCTGGGAGAAATCTTGTTGAAGAACCTGCATGCGAAATGATGAATCGTTTTCCCGTCCCACATCCCTTTTTTCTCTTGACACTTTTTACAGACTCGTCCTGCCAAGATTTCGAACCACTTCCATTAGAAAGTATCCAAGTCTCGTCTAAAAATACCACTATCCTAAATTTTTTTGGATATTCAGCTCTTTTTGAGAGTAGTAATAGGAAAATTTGTATCTAATAAAAAAAAACATAAAAATAGCATATTTAATGATTTTTAATGACCCCCGGTATTTAAAAGGAATCTGCAGTTAAAATTAGATATTAACGGTCAATATTCTGAAGAAAAGTTACTTCTTGAAGACCTTATAATTTCTTTTAAGAAGATTGTTAAAAAACAGAGTAGAGAAGATTACGTGGTTATTTTTATGGGACCTTATGATACTTTGAAAGGTAACAAGTTGTGCTCTGAGTCGCTGCATTCCATGTTCCGCTTTTTTAATCACACCAACCTTATACTTGTTGGAACCCACTACTTTGATAAAGGGAATAATTTGAACCAATTAACAAATGCATATAGTCTGAGAATTAAAAAGTTCATTCATACCAAAATGTCCAACATTCAATTTGTATCTGCTGAACAATTTTATTGGATTTCTGAGACAATGAAAGATAAATATGTCGCAAAGGCAGATCTTGTTAAATACATATGCAGCAGAATCATTCCCATAAAGCTAAGCACAAACACCTGGATACCTAATAACTGGATACCTAAGATTTCATCTTATCCAAAAAAACTTTCCTCCTCCTGTGCAGACGAGAAACAATCAAACGACTCTAGAATCTCTAAGACCATCACAAGAGACTGTTATATCGATCCATGAAAGTAGCGTGGACTCCATTAATGATGACGATGATGAGGTTTTTTGGAAACTGACCGATATTCACCTGGACATAGTTCAAAAACTTATGACAAGCAGCTCATCCGATCTGCCTTAGCTATCAGCAGCACCGTCGACCACATAACGACGTCTCAGGTTTGTGGCCCAGTCAAAAAAATATCCTCAACTAGCTTTATAATTTACTATTAGAATGTGCGGGGTCTCGGAACTAAGTTAAAAGAACTCTCTACAAATGTGGCAACGTCTTGTTTTAATATAGTGGTACTGACAGAAACTTGGTTGAATAGTGATTTTAACTATGCTGAATTGGGACTGCAAGGGTATTCCATTTTTAGAAAAGACAGAGATTCGATTGCAACAGGCAAAACCATAGGTGGTGGGGTACTTATGCAGTAGAAAAGAACATCAAAATAGCTATCCTAGAATGCCAACGACAGTCCAGTGATCATGAAGAACTGTGGGTAAAAGTTTAAATCAATAAAGGCAACATAATTTTCTGTGTAATCTATATTCCACCTCAATCTAATATCCAGGAATATTGCACTCATTGTGAAAATATTGAATACTTTTCTAATTTGTTTGAACAGTCATTAGTTTATATAATAAAAGATTATAATTTACCCAAACTCAAATTTTATGATAATGATGTTTATAACTAATCTCAAACAAAAAATTGCGCTTCTGGTGAATGCATAATAGCTACAATGTGCTATGTAAATTTATGCCAAATTAATAATGTTTCTAATTTCTTTAACGTCTTCTTGGATATTATATTTACAAATGTCTATGATACAGAAAGAAGTACTGCTTGTGACACTTTGGTATCTTGTGATAATCACCATCCGGGCTTTAACACTCTCCATTAATATTGATGAAATTGCCTCTCACAATTTTACTAACCAAGTAGAACATAGGTATGTTTTTAAGAACTGTGATTATACTAATGATATAAAAGTATCCATAGAAAAATTATACTTAGTTTTAAATTAGTGTTTGAGTGAATTTGTACCTAAAATTAAAATAAAAAGAAACTATAAGTTTCCAATTTGGTTCAGCAATGAACTAAAAAACCTAATTATTGAAACAAAGAATGCTCACAAAATGTTTAAAACTTTTCCATCCCAACAAAATTATGCCAAATTTAGTGAACTGCTCACTGTTTGTAAGACAGAACAAAACATTAAAAACAGTGTAAAATCTTTCTGGAAATATGTAAATTCAAAAAAAAAATGAGAGTAATATCCCATCATTGATTAGGTTGGGTGACAGTTAATTTACTAATCCCTCTGATATCGCCAATGCATTCTCAAATCATTTTTATACAGTATACACTACTGACAACAATACAACATCCAGTAAACTCCCATCTATTAATAATATTAACATAAACTCATATAAATTCAAAATTTCTGAGATACTTAAAAAGTTAGAAAATATTGATACAAATAAAGGTCCTGGTCCAGATGGTCTCCCTGCTGAATTTTTAAAAAATTGTTCATTCTCATTATCGAGACCTCTATGGTTGCTTTTTAATAACTCCACTGCTAATTGGGATTTTTCCCTCGATCTGGAAAAATACTATTGTAATTCCAATATATAAAAATAATGGTAATAAAAATAATGCTATAAATTACAGACCTATATCTAAAATATCTCTAACTCCAAAAATAATGGAAGCATTGATTTCAGAACATGTGGAGGAATGGTTTAGGAATGTCATTATGTCTAACCAACATGGCTTTATGAAAAAGAAGTCAATCAATACAAATCTACTATTATACACGAATTTTGTCTCTGAAAGACTTGAAGAAGGATATGATGTGGATGCTGTATACACAGATTTTTAGAAAGATTTTGATAAAATTTATTATAGATTATTAATTAATAAATTATCCTTTTATGGAATTTCGGGTGCACTCTTGAAATGGTTAGAATCTTACTTGACAGGAAGACAAGAGTTTATTGAAATCATTATCAACATCAACAATTACATCAGGTGTACTCCAAGGAGGTCACCTATCATCCTTTTTATTTAATATTTTAATAAATGATGTAGAAAAATGTTTTCAATATTCTAAATTTATTCTATACGCTGACGATCTGAAAAATTTTCAAGTAATAAAATCACAGAACTCTTCAAAAAAACTCCAAAAAGATCTCAATAGATTTTACAACTGGTGTAACATAAATGGGATAATCCTTACTATAGATAAATGTAAGTTTATTAAATTTAGTAGATCTAAAAATGTCCAGCCACCATTTAATTATCAATTTAACAATATTCTTTCGGTACAGGTTGGTATAATCAGAGACCTTGGTGTTCTAGTTGATTCTAAACTTTCCTTTACCACCCACATCATAGACTATTACAATAAGGCACTTCGAGTTTTGGGTTTTGTCAAAAGAAACACCAAAGACTTTAAAAGGATCGACACTATAAAACTGCTTTATACTTCGCTAGTAAGACCCCATCTGGAAAATTCTTCCGTCATATGGAATCCTTATTTTCAGACTTATATCAACAAATTGAATCAAGTTGTAGTCTAGAAAAAGAACTATACTTACAAAATATTACTGAACGTCTAAAAACAATTGATATTTTCTTTTGCTATAAATTTATAAATAATCATATCGACTGTCCGGAATTGCTTTCCGAAATCTAATTTTATGTTGTTCCTAGAAATCTCAGAGATGTAAAAACATTTGAAATTAAATATCATAGGACCTTCTATGGACAAAACACACCTCTCTCAAGGATTATGAGAAGTTCAAATTCATTCAACGGTGACTTGTTTAATCTGTCGTTAGACTCTATTAAACGTATGTTAAAGAAACAATAAATGTCCTTAGATCTGGTCGCTAACGTTAGCATTGTATTGTATTGTGTTCCCATTTTTTCTTTGTTTATTTTTGTTCCTGCTTGAATGCTTTGACTATGTAAACAATTCTTATTAGTTGATATCTTTTTTAATGTGTATTAGGTATAAAATAGGTACTAATATATAACTTTAGATACAAATAGATTTTAGTTATAGGCATTAGTACATTGTACGATTGGGTGTATCCCGTTTGTTAAATAAATAAATAAATACATTTTCTTTCACAGCTGTCGCCCTTAATAAGTTATTTAATCCTTGTTCTTTCATGTGCAAATCACTAAGATAAACACGTCTGTTGTTAAACATCTTTAATTAAAATGGAAATGGAAGTTGTAATCGAAATCGAAAAAAAAAGTCGCTAAAAAATAAATAAATATAGTGACCGGTAAAGCGTTTGAAACAAAAATGATTTTTTTTATTATTGATTTCACAGAAAATTTAATTCTTGATAAAAGTTGGTGATTTAAATTAAAATCTTCGGTCGGATGTACAAGGTTTTCCCGTATATTTTTCCACCCACCTACAGAGTTTATTTGAATAGATACGGAAATGTCGTAAATACAAAAGTTGTTGGTTTTTTTATAGAGATTTAGAATATTATATCATAAGTGCGAAAATATTATTGGAAATGTCAAATTTTGACAGGTTGTCAGTTTTTTTAAATGAAACACCCTGTATATTAAATAATATTCTTGAAGATCTTTTTTTTTTCCTAATTTCAAATATACAGGGTGGCCCATCGAAAACGTACCGCAAGGCATAACGGCCAGGGTAATTTTTTTTTCAAAAAATCGAAAAACCTGTCAATTTTGTTTGTGAGGGGGACAACTTTTGCCCTTAAAATGATCGCAAAATTTTCAACCCTCTAAGCGGGGGTGTCATCCCCCAAACTTTTTCAAATGGGAAGAGGGGTCAAGTGGTACCGCAATGAAAAGGGCTTTCTATTCTCTATACATTCCCGCTTTGGTTTTGAAAATCGGTCAAGTCATTTAGAAAATAGAAGGATTGAAATTTAAAATGTTTATTTACAAATTATCAGAGTAAATGATAAGGATAAATTCCTTCGACCAATTCGCTATTTTTGTCCTGTTATTTCAGATGTTTACTGCTGATTTTAGTGATTTGACATGCCACAACGATCAGGTGCGGTAGTTGCTAGATAGCTGTTCTGTAACTTGTGCGTTTAAATTTCTCAATATCATTAAATTTTTTATCAATAATTATGGTGTACTCACTTGCAGAAAAAGTGGAAATAATCGAACTTTATTTTAAAAATAATGAATGTGGCAATCGGGTTGCGCAGATATTTAATGAACGCCATCCTGAAAAACACCTTTCCGGCAAAATTGTTCCCGAGTTAGTAGCAAAATTTCGCGAAACTGGATCCCTTATGAATAAAAAGAGGCAGATGGAAAATCCTGTAGTAAATGAAGCTATGGAGGTCTTTGTATTGGGCCAAGTTGCCATGGATAGTACGGTGAGTACAAGAAAATTAGCCAATGAGACCGGCGTGAATCGTACAAGTGTCCAAAGAATATTGAAAAAACACCATTTCCACCCGTATAAAATTCAGTTGGTACAAGAACTCAACGAAGACGATTTTGATCGCCGCTTGCAATTTTGTGAAACTATTAGTGAACGAGTGGCCAATAATAATAATTTTCTATTCAATGTGTGTTTTTTTCGGATGAGTGCACTTTCTTTTTGAACGGTGTAGTTAATCGGCATAACTGTCGGTACTGGGCTGAGAACAACCCCAGGGTATTTCACGAGGTGCACACACAACATCCTCAGAAATTGAACGTGTGGGCTGGTATTTTTGGAAATTCTATTGTGGGTCCTTTTTTTCTTCCTGGAACTCTAACAGGTGATATGTACTTAGATTTACTGGAAAATACCATCGACCCAGCCCTAACTGACATCATCGAAAATAATCCTGGATACGTTGAAGCGGATCTGATATTTCAACAAGACGGTGCACCTCCACATTACTCTCAAAATATGCGTAATTATTTAAACACTAACTTTCCCGGGCGGTAGATAGGACGAAGGGGTGCCATTGAGTGGCCTCCCCGGTCACCCGACTTGACTCCTTTAGACTTTTTTCTATGGGGACACATAAAAAGTAAAGTGTATAGCACTCCACTTGCCTCATTAGAAGATCTGCGAACACGAATTATTGACGTTTGTCGCGAAGTGACCCCTCAAGTTCTTCAGAATGTTCGAGAACGATTTGAAGCTAATTTGTATTACTGTATGGAGGTCGACGGGCAACATTTTCAGCATTTGCTTCATTAATACGGTAAGTTTTTTTTTATTTAATTCAATTTATGCGTTTTTTGAAAAATGTATTTTTCAAATTTCAATCCTTCATATTTTCTAAATGACTTGACCGATTTTCAAAACCAAAGCGGGAATGTATAGAGAATAGAAAGCCCTTTTCATTGCGGTACCACTTGACCCCTCTTCCCATTTGAAAAAGTTTGGGGGATGACACCCCCGCTTAGAGGGTTGAAAATTATGCGATCATTTTAAGGGCAAAAGTTGTCCCCCTCACAAACAAAATTGACGTGTTTTTGGATTTTTTGAAAAAAAAATTACCCTGGCCGTTATGCCTTGCGGTACGTTTTCGATGGGCCACTCTGTATATACTTTTAATATATTCTGTCAATTGGTTTGGGATATATAAGCCTTTAAACATTAAAGAAATGGTAAGGTAATTGGCGCGTTTAGCGGTCAGAAGTAAATATTTACGAGCATTTTTAATATCTAATACGTTGGACGATGGGTTATTCTGAAGAAGAGAAACTCGAATGATAGAATTATTTTATTTACATGGTAAAAATGCATCGATAGCTCGTAACGAATATCATAGACGGTTTCCCGATAGACCAAACTTGCAGGACAATATTAAACATCGCTAAACAATTGAATGAAAGAAAAACACTTAAGCGAAAAGTTAGAATAATGGAAAGAAACAATACCATAAAAAATCAATAATATAAAGTAGATAAATAATAATATTAGCTTAAAGAACTAAGTTTTGGTTTTCTATATAGCCTCCTTGGTTTATTTCTGAATATTTCTTCTAAATTTTCTGTGTATGGATGCGTAAATTAGTTGAGGTGATTGGATGTTTAAATCGTCGATTGTTTAAAGGTAATTTTGAAACTTTTGTATTAAAATCATTTATTTATCTTATTTATTCTTGTTTTAGAAAATCCTGAGCGCTCAATTCCCGATGCAGTCACTTTTTTTTAACAAATCATGGCATAAAATCCACTCAGTTCTAAAACATTATAAATATAAGCCATATAAGTTTTTACCTACTCAAGAATTAACCGATCAAAATAAAATAGAACGATTACACTTCTGCCAAAAAATAGAAAGACGTGTTATGATGAACCAACTAAATCTGTCAAACATAATTTTCACTGACGAGGCAATATTTACCACTGGAGGCATGTTTAACCGGAAAAATAAGCATTTTTGGTCAAAAGACAACCCGCGAACTCTTCAGGCGGTCAAAATTCAGGGAAGAAGATCCCTACATATTTGGTGTGGCCTTTTTAACAATCATGTTATGGACAAAGGTATCAGGAGTTATTAGAAAACGAAATCGAGGAGCATTTAGAACAACTACCGATTAATTCATATCTTAATTTGATATGGTAACAAGATGGTGCCCCTCTTCATAATGTCCAGGTCACCAATTTTTTAAATTACAAATATTCATTTTGGATTGGAAGACATGGACCATTATGCAAACAGTCTCGAACTCTCTCCATTGGACATATTTTTGTGGGATTATCTGAAGATATACTACAATAGGCTAAAAACACTCCAAGCTTTAGAGCAAAATATAGTCCAAATAATCGATGATTTAAACACCCAATTACCTCATTTTATCTACGCATCCATACACAGAAAATTTAGAAGAAATATTCAGAAATGCATTATTAATGCTATATAGAAAACCAAAATTTAGTTCTTTAAGCTAATATTATTATTTACCTACTTTATATTATTGATTTTTTATGGTATTGTTTCTTTCCACTATTCTAACTTTTCGCTTAAGTGTTTTTCTTTCATTCAATTGTTTAACGATGTTTAATATTATGCTACGAGTCGGTGTTGGTCTATCTGGAAACCGTCTATGATATTCGTTACGAGCTATCGATGCGTTTTTACCATGTTAATAAAATACTTCTATTATTTGGAGTTTCGCTTCCGAATAACCTATCGTCCAACGTATTAGATATTAAAAATGCTCGTAAATAGATACTTCTGACCGGTAAACGTCAAAAAGGCGTCGTTCATTGTAATTGTCTTGACCATGGTTCACTATGTTTTATCGCAAATTACCTTACCATTTCTTTAATGTTTAAAGGCTTATATATCCAAAACTAATTGACAGAGTATATTAAAAGCATATATATTTGAAATTAGAAAAAAAGATCTTCAAGAATATGATTTAATATACAGGGTGTTTCATTTAAAAAAACTGACAACCTGTCAAAATTTGACATTGCCAATAATATTTTCGCAATAGTGATATAATATTCTAAATCTTCATAAAAACCCCAACAACTTTTGTATTTACGACATTTCCGTATCTATTCAAATAAACTCTGTAGGTGGGTGGAAGAATATACGGGAAAACCCTGTACAGTATATCTAGAGTAGCTAAAGAGAAAATTTGTACTCTAAAATCGAAAAATGCTTACTTTTCAATTTTTGAAGCTATTTTTTTTCTTTAACTAAACTAGATATAAGAAAGGTTTATTTAACTTTTATTTATAACTTTTTGTGTTCTATAACTCTGCTGTAGTAGATTTTTAATTTTTTTTAATTTTACGAATCTTAGTCTAATTTTTAAATCCTGAGCATCCAACCTGAGATTTGACGCAGACAAACTTAGTTTTTTTTTAAGCACCAGCTTTTATGAAGAATAAAATTTTCTGATAAATCAATAATGAAAAAATCCATTTGTGGCAAACTCTTTGGCGGTCACTGTATATATACAGCGTGTAACAAAAGTAAGGAAACGGTGAAATATCTCAGGTATCGCTTACTTGAATTTAATAAAAATATGTACACTTAAGTATGAAGTTATACCGGATAAGATGGCGAGTTTCGCATTGCTGCCAAGTATACCGTTTTTCTGTTTATTGGAACACCCTGTGTTATATTACTTTTTTAAAATGTGCGTAATATTCTCAATACTTTTTATTCAGAGCACTGTTTATGAAAGTCAACAGGTCTTGTGGAAATAATGGTCTAATATCTATAATTTAATGTATTACAATGTATTGTATTGTTTCCGTTTTTTTTACAACTTACTTTGTTTGAGATGCTGTTTTCTCTGGTTAGTGTTTGGGTAGCAAGTTGAGGAATTATTGTGCTTTCCGGTCTGCCAGAATCTACAGGGTTTTTGGTTATAAATGCACCCCACTATTAACTTTCTCATTTATACAGATACAAAAAAAAGTTAAATATAAAAGTTTCTTTAAATTGAACAATTTTTGTATGATGTAGTTTTTAGATATTCAGGGTGGTCACACTGTATATTATCGGCTAGAATGAAAGAGTTTTTTTATCTTGATTCCAACGATATATGGTTTATTAATATTTGCCTTGGTAGTTTTTGAAATATTTCGATTTAAGTTTTCAGTAGTTAGTAGTAGGTAATGACGCTTGGATAATATTATTATTAATATATGTATTATTAATATTATTCTTATATAACACTCTGTATATTTTCGGCTGAAACATCCCGATCATAACAATATAAGTCTTGCTAATATTTTTTGTTGATAATTCTGTAGTATTAATATTCGAAACATTAATAATATAATATATTAAGTAATATTTTTTGCTTATTTCGTAGTTGGCTTTGACAAAACTAAAACATTAAACTTGACTTATAAAAGAATGACAATTAAATAATTTTGAAATGAACTCTCTACGTTAATTTTAAAATATTATTTGATTTAAATTTAAATCATGGTTTACACCGAAGAAGAAAAAAGGCAAATTTATGAAGTTGTTATTAAATGTAATTATAAACGTAAAAGAGCGCAATTGGAGTATCGCAGATTATATCCAGAGAGGGTAACACCAAATTAAAACACCTTTAAAAGAAAGCAGCGATTGATTTTGGCAAACGAACGTGATAGAGACACGGAATTAAATATTTTGTTATATTTTCAGGTAAGGGTACGGTTTTGGTCTTTTGGTATCGGCATTTCTTTTCTCTCTAGTTTTAATAAAGACGGAGAGCTGGCGCTACAAAAATTAGAAATGATAAGATGCAATATTTTTTTTTGTAAAAACACTCCTTGCTAGATGATAAGCAAACAAGGTTGCAGCCAGAAGTCCATCCCGGGGAGAGAAGCAGTGGCGGGCGGACTCATACGTTTATTTTTAATCATAATAAATATTTTTAATCAATAAACCCGTTGATTACAGCTCTGAAATTTTGTGTAATTATAGTTTTCGACTGTATAATTCGTGTAAAACTATTGTCAGGTGTGAAAGAGTGAATCCTTGGATTATTCCAATAAGAAAATTTTTTATAAATATATGTCCGCAAATGCCCTATTAAATAATACATTAATTTTCTTTTAATAACCATTTTTAAGAGCCATTTTGAGAAAGTGTTATTAAGATAAAATTTTAATTATTTTGCAACTACGGTAATTATTAAAAAATCCTCCTATTCAGTTTTTACTTTTGAACTACTGATTGTCCCAAAATCAATAACAATCAGAAAACATCATTAAAAAAAAATCGGGAAGATATGAAATCTGAAAAAATCTGTATTATTATATAAATTTTATATATAAATTAAGATGGCTAAATTGAAGTAGAGTTCAAAGCGCTTATAAACCATAAAATTTTTTCTTATTTGTAGAAAACCGCAGTTAAATGCCTTTTAAAGTTTTAAAGATGGTAATTTTTAAAAATAGCCCAAACATTTTCATTATGTGTTTCAAAGTTCCAGCACTGTATTTATGTGTGTCTGTGTTTTTAACGATACTCATAAATAAAATAAAATACCCATACATTAAAAAAACTAAATACTAACTTATAAAACCCTAAATAAATTAATTTATTATTTTTAAGTTGGCCCTCCCAAGGGAAAATTTTGGTTGCGCCGATGGTGCTTGTTATCTCGTAAGGAGAATTTTTATAAAAAACTTTACTACACTCCATTTTTAATTTTTGTAGACAATTACTCCAATATCAAGGATATCAAGGTTTGTTGGATGTCCTCTTTTTACAAATATATTGTTTATTGTTTTAGAGAACCCTGAAGCTTCCTTCCCTCAGGCAAATCGCCATCTAAATTTAAGCTCTTGGAAAATTCATTCAACCTTAAAAAAAACATAAATATTAGCCTTATTAATTTACAAAAGTTCCATTTCTTACTGACGAAAACAAAGAGTCAAGTTGGAGTTCTGTCGAAATATGATGGAAGGGCTAAGTGCTGACGAATTTTTTTTTTTGATAACGTTTTATGAACTGACGAATCTAGTTTTTCAACTGGTGGTATTTATAACAGAAAAAACACTCACCATTGGGCAGCAAATAATCCGCATCTAACAAGGCAAATAAAATTTTCTGGCCGTCAAACAATTAATGTGTGGTGTGGCATTTTAAGGAGCCAAATAATAGGTCAAATTTTTTACAATAGCGCTCTGACAAGTACGAGCTATTTAAATCTCTTACACGAAATAATGGCGATTCTTTTTAAACATTTCCTGGCCTCGACATAAACGATGTGGTTTGGCAGCAGGACGGTGCGCCACCACATAATATTGTTGCTGTAAGAAATTTTTTAGCCAATAGATTTTCTTCGTGGATTGGAAAATTTGGGACTATAAGATGGACACCTCAAAGTCCCGACTTGACACCTTTGGATACGTTTTTACGGAGTAATCTAAAAGATAAGGTGAATTCCTTTCATCAACTGACGCTTCAGGAAATTGAAAATACAGTAACTCGAGAAGTTCTGCTTTTAAACACAGAAAATCAAGATTCAATCAATGGGGCCGTGGAAAAGCTTAAGCGAGCCTACAGGCGTTGCATAATAGAAAATGGGGACCACTCTGAACAATTCAAAATTTAAATAGTAATTGTAATACATAGGTTTTAAAACAATGTGATTTACATTTCTATTATTTAATAAAAAGAATATTTAAATTTAAAATAATATTAATAATAAATGAAAAATCTCTCGAAACCACATCATATTAAGATCATAATAAGGGTCCCCGTTTGAAGTGTTATTTTGTAGTTGCTATTTGATTGTATTTTATTTTAATAAAATTGAGTAGTGAAATTGTCGTAGTCTGAGGTTGAAGTGTTTTCGTGGCTCAGTTGGTTGAGCTCTTTGCTAAAGACGAGAGAGGTCCTAGGTTCGAATCCCAGCAAAGACAGGTTAACTTTTTTAATATTAATTTTGTCTGTAACGACGACTAAAAAAAATTCTGGGAAACTTAGATAATAAAATAATAATATCGTCAGATGTCATTGCCAACTAATGACATTTTAAATCGAAGTATTTCAAAAAGTTCCAAACAAACATTAATAAACCATATATCGTTGAAATCGGGATAAAAACTCTTTCATTCTAGTCGTTAATATACAATGTTTCATTAAAAAAAAAAACAAAGTTGATGTTGATTCCAGAAAAACGAAACACCCTGTATATCTAAAACCTACATCATAAAAAATTTGTTCAATTTAAAGAAACTTTTATATTTAACTTTTTTTGTATCTGTATAAAGAGAAAGTTAATAGTAGGGTGCATTTATAACCAAAATCCCTGATCAGCATCTTTTACCTTTCCAGTTTATATTTTAATATGATTAAAATACGTTGAATATTTTAAAACTATAGAAAGCCTATATTAAAATAAGGAGTACTTAAAATTAATTTCTATCGATAATGTAATTTTTACCAAAAACAAAGCTCATAATTGCACTAGCTCAATTATCCGATAATTGCGTAATCTATTTCTGATTGGTTTAAATCAACAACTAAAACTTGTTAGCTTATCGTTGGAAGTCTATTATTTTGACAAATGAATGAAATTATCAACTCTACGATTCTCTATATAACAAAACAGCTCTTGAACGGTTTTTTACAAAATTCTTCACTATCTATTTGTATAATTATGTTCATACCCTATGCAGCAGAATAAAACAGAAAAAAAACGCGCATATTCAACGCCGTTTCAGCCTTTTTGGCGTCGAGGCGAGACACGTGTATATTGAAATTCCAGAGGCGCTGCCCTGCATAGCTAAATGTTTGACGCTTTGTGTAAACTATGGATGTAGCTTCATTCGATGCGAATCAGAGCTGAGCGAACTGAGAATTTTATTTGTCGCATTCACCGTGATAGCGTTGCTCCAAGGAACGGTTCGTATAGACGATTTGGCTTTTAGATTGCTAAGTGGCCTTACAGTCAAACTCGATCCGATGTGAATTTGAATTTCGGAGAATATACGTGGAGTATGCAATGCGGGAAAACAGTTTCGGGAAATGTTCCAGATCTGACATTTAAATTAAATCATATTGTTAACAGAATAGCACTTAAGATATAGTTGAATTTCCATTAATTTTTTTACATAAAAACATACAAATCTGGTTATTTTAGTAATTATTAAAAAATGAAAGATCAAAACTATTTTTTTTCAACTATACTTAAAATAATCGGGATATAAAACAATACACTAGCGATAAAACAAGTTTAGCTTTTCTGAATGATACCTGACACATGGCATTTTCTTGCGATTTGAAATAATGACGTCATATTAAATATGTTTCAAACCAGGTTTGTTTATGGTGGGCTCTGGGCCTTACCCAATCTGGGCCCCAATCAGGAAGTACTTTTACGCGGTTTTTCCTCCTGACTTGACAAGAAAAAGCTGATTACTGAAAAAAAAGGTCAACATCTTTTCGGGCATAGTGAGATCTCTGTCTGACTATCGGACCCTAGCTCCGAGTCAATCCGGCCTATTGCAAAAATAGGCCCTGGAGTCTTATTTTAATAGAACCTGACTGTTTGTGTTTACTGTAATGAATAAGAAACATTGTAACTAAATGTAAAATTGCAAAAGCAAATAAAAATAAAAATTAGGCTTTCTGTTTTACTGAGAAATTAAGTAAACTTACCATTATTATGCTACTGTTTAAATGTAATGACTCATGATAGGCAACTCAATTTACTATAAATGTATCGATCTGGGTCAAACTGATCACAGTGTGAAACAATTTTTCACATGAAAAATAAAATCCTTCATAAGGGATCGGTAAGGAAATTATCCTGTTTGGACGGGACTATTAAAGCCACCATCAATTTGAATATTGTTTCTATTTTGTTAGGTAGCGTTTTGGAATTTTAGTTTCATTGTGCTGGGTTAATTATTAGAAATTCATTTTGTGTCTGTTAGAAAGTTTAAGTTAAAATATACTTTAAGACTGCTACTAAAATCTTAACAATGATGTTGAGAAAGAAGGGAATTGAAATTATTCACACCAAGTCTTAATTAGGTGCCCCTTTTTATTTTGTAGTTTTTAGTTGTAATTTTAAAGTTATACTTTGAAGAATTCGACTGGGTCCAACTTTTATTCTATAATATTACCATACCTAAAAAACTACTTACCCGATTGACTTCAAATTTTGGTCAAAAATTAAGGGTCCTGGTAATATTTTGGTAAAAATCCAATATGGCGAAACAAAATGGCGGCCTAGTGAAATGTTAAAAAAATTATTATTAAAAAACAGTTTATCCAATGTATCTCAAATTTTGCACAAATATCACGTATTATGTTAGAATCAGCTGGTAACATTTTGTTACGAATCCAAGATGGCAGATCAAAATGTCGGCTTAATAAAATAGTTATAAGTGCTGCTTGAAAAAACTGCGCAATGAATTGGTTTCAAATTGTGTGCCATAACTAATTGTGGTATAGGGATCAACTAGTAAATTAGTGGTACTAATTCAAGACGGCCGAACAAAATGGCGGCCAAATAAAATTTGTGTAATCGTGAAAAAATCACTCTCTCAGGTTTTAAATATTTTTACGTTTTAGCGTCGCTAGATGCCAAAAAAATAGAATAGAATAAAATAGAATAATTTATTTACCATCAGTATGTACATGTTAAAGTTGTGTTTCGTCAAAATTCTTAAAATACAGAATATTAAAGTCCAATAAAAGATCAAACACATAGGATACAAAAACAGAGAATACAACCACACCAGCAGTAATGAAATAAGATAAAGACTACTCAATGCATATACAGTGAAACATGGAGCACTAGTTATCAAACAATTACTCTAACTGTTTGTAGATACAAAAAAAATTTCTATTGTGTAAAAGCTTTTGTCAGTCAAAAATGCTTTCAGTTTATTTCTAAACCGACTTAAACTTTCCAAACTGGCTATATCATTAGGCAGAATGTTATATATACTAGATTCTGCATAGTATGAATATTTTTTGAATCTACTCAATCCGCAATATGGGAGGCGAAAGTTTTGTGCAGCTCTGGTATTGTAATTATGTACATTCTTATTACATGTTAAATTGTTTTTTTTTATGTATAAATAAACAAATCTTGAAAACAGAGATACATGTCACTGTCAGTAGCTTTTGTCTTTAAAATTTTGTCGGCATGATTCTCTATACTCTAAGTTGAAAATAATTCTCAGTATTCTTTTTTGCGTAACAAAAAAATGGTTTATGTCTACTGATTGCCCTCATACTAGTATTTTGTAGCTCGCAAATGGATAAGCTAAGGAAGTAGTAGGTTAAAAGTTATTTTTCTTTAAATTCTTGTTTTAAATTTAATAGAGCGAATGTACTTTTTGCTAATTTAGAACATATACTATCTATTTCTGTTGAGGATGAAATGCTGCTATCTATATATGTGTCTAGGAACTTTGTACATTTAAATTATAGATTTCAAGAATCTTAGTTGTTGGTAGTAAACGAAAATACAGAAAAACCTGTCTTGCTGTGTCTGTGTCTGCTTCTTTCAACGCATCCCCAGTAAAAATAACACTCGTATCGTCATCGTATATGAAGCAATCTTCCATTGTTAAAATATCTAGTAGTTCATTTATAAAAATAGAAGCGGACCTATTATTCAGCTTTGTCCAATACCTCAAGTTAAATTTAGCTAATTCTGAAAACTCTTTTCCGACTTGTTTTATTAATTCCGTCGATCCTTCTGTCGTCTGTCTACCTGTCTGTCAGTTCACGGCATAACTTAAAGAATATCTACCCAACTGACTTTAAAATCTGAAAAAAAATGCAGGGTTATATGGGGATGACATGGTAATATTTTGGTAAAAATCCAATATGGCGAAACAAAAGGGTGGCCTAGTGAAATGTTAAAAACATTATTATTAAAAAAATACTAATCCAATTTATCTCAAATTTTGCATAAACGTCAAAGGATTATGTTGGAATCAACTGGTAAAATTTTTGTTCGAACCTAAAATGGCGGAACAATATGGCGGCACAATAAAATATTTAAAAATTCAGCCTGAAAAAACTACTTAATAGATTGATTTCAAATTTTGTGCAATAATTAATTGTGGTACAGAGATGAACTGGTATCTTTGGACTACGAATTAAAGAAGGCGAAAAAAAATGGCAGCCCAAATAGAATGTTTGTAATGGTGAAAAAATCGGCATATTTAAAAATTCAGCCTAAAAAAACTACTTAATTGGTTGATTTCAAATTGTGTGCCATAACTAATTGTGGTATAGGGATCAACTAGTAAAACTGTGTTACTAATTCAAGATGGCAGAAAAAATTACTTATAAACGTGAAAAAAATCACCTTTTCAGGTTTTACATATCTTCACATTTTAGATCGCGTTTTAGCGTCCCTAAATGCCAAAAAATATGTTTTATCGGTCCGTCTGTCGGGTCTGTCTGTCTGTCATGTCACGGCATAGCTTAAAATCTATTTACAAGATTGACTTCGATTTTTTTTTTAATTACGGGTCACACGGGGATAACCTGGTAATATTTTGGTCAAAATCCAATATGACAGAAAAATATTAAAAAAATTATTACTAAAAAAACTAATTATCTAATTTATCTCAAATTTTGCACACAAATCAAGTGTTAAATAGGAATAGACTGGTAACATTTTGATATGAATTCAAAATGGCGAAACAAAATAGCGGCCTAATAAAATATTTAAAAAATCACCCTGAAAATACTACTTATTAAATTAATTTCAATTTCTGTGCAAGAATTAAATATGATATAGAAATAAACTGTTGAAGTTGTGGTACGAATTTAAAATGGCGAAACATAATGGAGGCCAAATAAAAGCTTTAAAAAGTCAACATAAAACAATCTTGTCCAACTGACTTTAAATTCTGCAAAAAGAAAAAAATTAAATGCGAAAATGCAATAAACTGGTACGAATTCAACATGACTTAACAAAATGCCGGTATGTGTCAATGTAAAAACCACTTTTTGAATTTATTTTAAATTGTTCCCAAAAGGCAAGTATGGCATTGGCAGATAGAAATAGATAAAATATTGGTAGGAATCCAATATGATGGAACAAAATGGCGCCCAATAATATATATATATATATATATATATATATATATATATATATATATATATATATATATATATATATATATATATATATATATATATATATATATATATCAAACTATATCCTATTGTTCTGCATTTGGCACACCACTGACCCCACCAATTTCCCAAGCACTTAACCCTCTGCTGGAATGAATGTAGACTTTAATTCTAAACTTTGGATTTAAGGCTAAATGTTCATAATGAATAATGGAACAATCGCGAAAACGCCGTCTTGATGCATATTTCTGTATTGCTGCTGCTGCTTTGTTTTACGTCTTAATTATTAAATATTTTGCTGCAATTAAGCATACTGCGAGTTTGACGAGGCTCAAGATTTGTATTTCGATCTAGGGTATCACGACTGCTAATTTGTGCTTACGTCGAAAGAAAAAAAATATTGAGATATCTATAGAACAGAGCCTTTATGTTCGACTTGATGATTAATCATATCACATCACCATCAGAGTTATTAGATTATCTAAGCCAATTCCGTCAAATGAGATTAAACAAACACCGATATTGATAATTTTCAAATAAAACCCTCCCAAAATTTTGGGTTTAGCAAACATTACCAACTCGCTAAAAATGTACGTAATTCAATAAATGATATTCTAAGAGAGACTTCCTTTACACGGAACTTCCCTTGTTATAATTTTTTTCCATTTGTTAGGAATAGTAAAGTATGACCCAATTTAGTTCAGTACATAGCCACAGTATTACACACATCAGACTTAATTCTTGCACAAAAATTGAAATTAATTTAATAAGTAGTATTTTCAGGCTGATTTTTTAAATATTTTATTAGGACGCCATTATGTTTTGCCATCTTGGATGTTACCAATTCATTCCTATGTAACACTTGATTATAGTGCAAAATTCAAGGTAAATTGGATAATTAGTTTTTTTAGTAATATTTTTTAGCGTTATTCCACCATATTGGATTTTTACCAAAATATTGCCAGGTCATTCCTATATGACCCTTAATTATTGAGGAAAATTTGAAGTCAGTCTGGTAAGCAGTTTTAAAGAGGGACCACGGAATTGATAAAGCATATTTTTTCGCATCTAGGGACGCTAAGATGTGAAAATATGTAAAACCTGAGACGGTGATTCTTTTCACGACTACAAACCTTTTATTTGGCCATCATGTTGAATTAGTAGCACATTTTTACTAGTTGATCCTCATACCATAATTAGGTATGGCACACAATTTGAAATCAACCAATTAAGTAGTTTTTTTAGGCTGAATTTTTAAATATGCCGCCATTTTGTTTCGCCATCTTGGATTCATACCAAAATTTTAACAGTTGATCCCAACATAATACTTGATCTTTGGGCAAAATTTGAGATAAATTGGATAAACAGTTTTTTAATAATAACTTTTTTAACATTTCACTATGCCGCCATTTTGTTTCGCCATATTGGATTTTTACCAAATAATTACCAGATCATCTTCATATGACCCTTAATTTTTTATCAAAATCAATCGGGTAAGAAGTTTGTAAGCCATGACGCGAATTGAATTTTTGGCATCTAGGGACGCTAAAACGTGAAGATATGTAAAACCTGAGAAGGAGATTTTTCACGATTACCAACATTTTATTTGGCCGCTATTTTGTTCGGCCATCTTGAATAAATACCACAATTTTACTAGTTGACCTTTGGATTCGTATCAAAATTTTACAAGTTGATTTCAACATAATGCTTTGATGTTTGTGCGAAATTTTGGATATATTGGATAAGTAGTTTTTTAGTAATAATTTTTTTTACCAAAATATTACCAGGTCAGCCCCATATAACTATTAATTTTATCAAAAATTGAAGTCAACCGGGTAAGTAGTCTTTAAGTTATGCCACGAAGTGACAGACGAACCGACGGAATTGATAAAACATATTTTTTGGCATCTAGGGACGCTAAAACGTGAATATATAGTATATCAAAAAAACCTGAGGGGGTGATTTTTTCACGATTACAAACATTTTATTTGACCGCCATTCTGTTTGGAATCAATCCATTAAGCAAACTAAATTTTTAAATATTTTATTAAGCCGCCATCTTGGAGTCGTACAAAAATGTTACCAGTTGATGCCAACATAATACTTGATGTTTGTGCAAAGTTTCAGAAAAATTAGATAAGTCGTTTTTTAATAATAATTTTTTTAACATTTCACTAGGCCGTCATTTTGTTTCGCCATATTGGATTTTTACTAAAATGTTACCAGGTCATAGCCATATGTTCCTTAATTTTTAACAAAACTTGACGTCGATCGAGTAAGGATTTTTTTAGCTAGGCCACGAACAGACAGGCAGACAGACCGACGGAACTGAGAAAACATTTTCGCCATCTAGGGTCCCTGAAATGTGAATATCTGAAAACATCTCGGAGGGCGATTATTCACGATTACAAAACTTCCCTTTTACGACGGAACTAGAAAACCAATCATTTATGTCTGGAAACTATATGAAAAAGTAAATAAAAATTTTATAGATTTCACAACTACATATATGGCTCTTATTTTCTTAATGGTGTTGATTGGATGCATGGTTGTAGGTCATGTTGAATTCGCACAAGTTTATCCTTATATCATATTTAATTTTTCTTTAAAATTTATAGTCAATTGAATATAGAGATTTTTTTACGTTAATTTTTTTAACATGATATTTGGCCGCTATTTTGTTCCGCTATCTTGAATTCGTAACACAAATTTACCAGCTTAATGCTTGCCAAAAATTTGAAATTAATCTAATAAATATTTTTAAGATTTTTTAAATATTTTATTAGGCCGCCATTTTGTTTTGCTATCTTATATTAATACCAAAATACGGTCAATTCATTCTTATGTAACTTGATTTTTTTTTGCAAAATTTAAGGTAAATTAGTTTTTTAGTAATAGTTTTTAACGTTTCACCTGCTAGCGTGATTTTTTGAAATTACAAATATTTTATTTAGCCGCCATTTTGTTCCGCCATCTTGAATTAGTATCACAGTTTTACTAGTTCATCTCTATACTAGTTTTTTTAGGCTGTATTTCTAAATATTTTATTAAGCCGTCATTATATTCTGCCATCTTGGATTCGTAGCAAAATTTTACCAGTTGATTCCTAAATATAACTAGTTTTTTGTGCAAATTGGACAATTAGTTTTTAAATAATAATTTTTTCGACGTTTCATTAGATCGCCATCTTGTTCCTGCATATTGGATTTTAACCAAAATATTACCAGGTCATGCCCATATGAGCCTTAATTTTTGACTAAAATTTCAAGTCAATCTGATGAGTAGTTTTTAAGCTATGCCGCAAACTGACAGACTGACAGAATAACCGTCAGGAGGACCGACGGACTTCATAAAATATATTTTTGGCATTTAGGGACGTCAAAACGCGAACCTATGTAAAACCTGAGAAGGTGATTTTTCAGATTACAAAAAATTTTATTTGGCTGTCATTTTGTTCCGCCATCTTGAATTGGTACCACACTTTTACGAGTTCATCTCTATACTACAATTAGTTATGGCACACGACTTGAAATTAGTTCATTAAGTAGTTTTTTCAGGCTGAATTTTTAAATATTTTGTTAAGCCGCCATTTTGTTCCGTCAACTTGGATTCGTTCCAAAATTTTACCAGTTGATTCCTACATAATACTTGATTTTTGTACAATTTGAGATAAATTGAATAAGCACTTTCCTAGTAATAATTTTTTTTAACATTTCACTAGGCCGCCATTTTGTTTTGTCATATTGGATTTTTATCAAAATGTTACTAGGTCATCCCCATATGACCGTTAACTTTTGATCAAAATTTGAAGTCAATCGGGTTAGCAGTTTTTTAGCTATGCTGCGACAGACAGACCGACAGACCGAGAGACCGACAAAACAGACAGATAGATACAATACATCCATTTTATGAGGGAAGTAAAAGGGTTTAGTTTTTTAGTAATGACCCGGAAAATATTAATATTTAAGATTTTTTTAAAAAGGATACTTAGAGAGGAAGACATTTCCAATAAAAAAGTCGAGACTTCCGGAACTCTATAGATAGAGTTTCGGAAGTCTGGACTTTTTTTATTGGAAATGTCTTCCTCTTTAAGACACTTTTTTAAAAAAATCCTGAATATGAATAGTTTTTTGCTTAAATTTTAATTTGTTAATAACTTTCGAAATTGTTCATGTGCGATTATACATTTTTCTAAACCTCATTTCGAATCCATTGAGCCTTCACTCATATTTTATTAGCAATAGCAAAAAAAATAGCACCTTTTTAAGTAGACTACACACTAATTAATTATGTTACCGCTATTTCAGCTGTTGAAAAACACTGTATTTATCTATTTACTGTGGATATTAAGTCAAATAGTATCCAGGCCAGTGATAGATTAACGTATATCTCAAGTGTATCCAATACATCTAAAAAAATTTTTACAGTGGTTCTTTTTTTGCGGTCATCGAAATTTTGATGAATGTGTACAGGGTGTCCGGATTTGGTTGCAAAAGCAGGGTATCTCGTTTATTTTTAAAGATAGAACCTTGCGGTTTTCAGGAACCTGAGCTAATTTTTTGTGAAACTCATGAAGCCGTAAACAAAATTTTCATAGCCTTCTTCGTTTATGAGATACAGGGCGAAATAGAAAATTTTGCATTTTGGGACCCCTCTCGTATCTCGGTTATCCTTTCACTTAACTCAAAGAGAAAAATTGCCGCTTATGCAGTTTTTTAAGCTGGATCCAGTGGCGTAGTCATATTTTTCATTTGAGTTGTTATTTTTTAGACATGACCCAAAGTTGTGTTTTTTTAAATGGGACACCCTGTATATTTGTCCAGAAATTGATTTGTCCTTTTAAAAGCTTGTCAAAAATATATAATAGTATGGGTCTATTTTAATAAACAACAACAAAAATCCTAATTTTTATAATTATCATCCCAAATTTTGCAGTAGGCCATGCAAAACGATGCCGTTTTCTTTTGTTTTCTTGGAAACAAATGACATTTCCCAATTTTGTACGCGTATATAAAATATAGCGCTAGTTTTTTGTATTTATTTATTGTGTAAAAATATATTTGTATTATTATGGAAGAAAACCAAACTTTCGAACATTATGAAAAGTACGATATGTTAGCTTGTTTTATATTAAGTAATGAAAATGTTGAAGCGGCTTCTGAGATGTATTTTAACAGGTAAATAGTTTTTTTTTTAAATTTTTACGTATGTTGAAATACTATTGCTTAATTTTTATTTAGATATCCAGAAGTGAGGCAACCTAATATATCCACTTTTTATCGGATAAAAAGAAATTTACTTAATCACGGATTATTTATCAAACCTCGTACGAAAATGAAATATAATAAAGAAAATCGGGAGGCTGAAGAAATTACGGTTTTGGCTAATGCAGAAGCTTACCCTACAAACTCTTGTAGGACCAGTGAAAAGAAATTCTAAAAAAGCACAAATACCACCCATACAAACTTAGGCTCGTGCAGCACTTACAGCCAGGGGATGCAGAGCGTCGGGTAGTCTTCTGCAATTGGTTTCGAGAAAGATCCGATATCGTTAGAGATTTTGAAAGGAAGGTTATATGGTCAGACGAAGCACATTTCAGTAATTCTGGTATACTCAATAGGCACAATAGTAGATTCTGGTCCCAGGAAAATCAACACCAAATATTTCCCAGAAGACAGCAGGGCAGGTTTGGTCTAAATGTGTCCTGCTTCATATTAGGAACGCATATAAAATTTTATATATTTGAGGGAAACCTAACAGCCAATCGCTATATAGAAATTTTAGAGGCAGCTATACCTGAATTACTTGACGATATTCCTCTAGCGCAAATTAACAAAGTTTATTTTCAACAGGACGGTGCTCCTGCACACAATTCTGGAATGACAAGATTATTTCTGGACAATAATTTTGCCAATCAATGGATCGAAACAAATGGACCTATAAGATGGCCCCCTAGGTCCCCATATTTGTCGATTTTAGATTTCTTTCTATGGGGATATCTGGAAAATAGAATTTACAAAGACCACTATGATAATGTCCAAGATTTAGGAAATGCAATAAGAGAAAATTTTCGCTATTTACAAAATCATCCCGTTATTTTGCTTAATTCCCTAAAACGAATACGAAAATTGTGCGAAGCATGCATAGAACAAAATGGAAATCAGTTTGAACAGTTCTTTTGATTTCCTTGGTTATTGTATTTCTTATACGACAGTTAATTTTTGCTGAAAAGCTTGTTACATAATAATTTATTACTGTTTTGTTCTTGTGTTACATAAATCTAGGTAGGTAGGTGGTACTTTTTTGGTGCGAAATTATCAATACATATTTTGATAAATAGATTTAATTACATATTTATTTTGATTTATTTTTAGGATGTAGATATTGTTAACGACTTTAAATAAAAGGCAGCATTGTTTTGCATGGCCTACTGCAAAATTTGGGATGATAATTATAAAAATTAGGATTTTTGTTGTTGTTTATTAAAATAGACCCATACTATTATATATATTTTTGAGAAGCTTTTAAAAGGACAAATCAATTTCTTGGCAAATATACAGGGTGTCCTATTTAAAAAAACACAACTTTGGGTCATATCTAAAAAACAACTCAAATGAAAAATATGACTACGCCACTGGATCCAGCATAAAAAACTGCATAAGCAGCAATTTTTCCCTTTGCGTTAAGTTAAAAGATAACCGAGATACGACGGGGGTTCCAAAATGCAAAATTTTCTATTTCGCCCTGTATCTCATAAACGAAGAAGGCTATGAAAATTTTGTTTACGACTTCATGAGTTTCACAAAAAATTAGCTCAGGTTCGTGGAAACCGCAAGGTTCTACCTTTAAAAATAAGCGAGATACCCTGCTTTTGCAACCAAATCCGGACCCCCTTTACAGTTGGAAAGTATTTATTTTTACTTGCACAATAAAACAAATTGAGTGATATAATACAGAGTCCCATGAAGAGGAACAAATGACCACTCAAGAGAACAAATGTTTCCAAAAATCGTTTTATTATTAAGTATTAGTGTTGACCAGTGTACTAGAATACATGGGCTGTTTGTTGTCCGTTAAACTAAAGTTATTTTTGAATAATCTTACGTAAGCCTAACATTGAATCCCACCATCTTATAACTCGTTTTAAATTGCCCCAACGAGGCTCCGCAAAATATTACAATACGAATTACTCGGATACAAAACTGGCAAATAAAAATGCAGGATAATAAATATAAACCAGTCTCTATTATAATTCCACCCATATCGCACTGAAAGTGGGAAGATAAGCAAAAGCTGCAGCTCCAAATGCAGGTACAATAAAAAAACTGAAGCTCGGTATCGAATCAGAGGGATGCTATTAAATGCCGAAGTTACGATTGTTTAGTTGATACCCGATCGAATATTACCTAAGTTATCGGCAATTCGTTCTGTGTATTTATTTTACGGCGGATTAAATGGAAATGCGGTATTTAAGTGTCCGTTTTCTCTGTCTGTTTAAGTGAAAAATGGGTATATTACAGAATAACTGTTTACGCCAACTGCGAAACTTGCTTTTCAGAAAAGACAAGAGTTATTCTCCGAGATATGAAAACATTTCATATCTGAATGTTTCTTAGTAAAGTCCCAGATAAACCTACACCAGATGCGAAAGTTAGACAAGTAGCGCATCAATTTTCTTTGGCCTCGGCGAGAGAGACATGTATGGACCGCACCAAAAATTTTGTCGGATATTAAAAATTAATAATAAATTAAAAATAGCATTACCCGCACCAATTCAAATTTTTTGGAAACAAAATGTTATGAGTATTTTGGTATTATAATATGTGAATTACCGGTTTTGTAAGGTGTTTATTTTTGCTTTTACTGCGATATAAATTTAATTTAATCTTATTTCATTAAAATGAAAAAGTAATTATAATATTGTTTTAAAAAAATGCTCATTTTCCTGCACTATTTAGAAAATAGTGTTTAAATTAGGGAAAAACACATTTTTAACTTTCACAAATATATTTATTTCTACACAAAATTATAAAAAATATCTGAACATTATGTAACTAGTTGTTTAAGAATATCTTGTCTTTTATTAAGGAATTACGTTGTAAAATGCCATCATTTTATGATTTTTTTAAGTACAACCAATATTATCGGCATCAACAAACAAGGTTTTTGGGTAATATCTAAAACAAAGATAAAATAAATAATTTAATGGTAAAAAACGATGCATTGGTATAACGTGCTATAACGGGGAAAATCAAATCATATAGAAGCGACATAAACTGCTTTTACGTGTCCCGTAAATAAACATTTTCGAATAAATGTTCTCAGTTCTTAGAAAATACGTTTTTCAATTATCTGTATTGTACAAGTAACAAGAACCTAATCCGGCCGAGATAGCCGGTAGCTACACCAACGGTCGGACGAAACAGTCTTGTTAATACCGGTCGGTATGTCAATTTGATTTGTTGAGCGGATTTATTTATATACTGAGTGTTATGTTATGGAGTTAGTATGAGCATATATATATTGTTAAAAATGCTATTTTTTTTGTGTATACCATGGCTGCTCCTCCAACACAAACGTATTATATAAACTCTTTTATTATTGATTCTATTTTTTCAATTATTTTATTATCTCGAATATTTGCTCTACCTTAATACGAAATTTTTAGACTAGATTATAATAGGTAGTTGCGTTACAGTATTTTAAAATTACTTTTTATTGTTTATAAAAAACAATTATTTTCATATCTTTAAAATCCATTACTTTAACGTTTGCTTTTTCTTTAATTTTATCCGCAACTATAGTAATAAACTTTTTGCGTAATAGATGACCGTGTTCACCTTCGTAACGTCTAAGATTTGATTTTCTCTGCCCTTGAACCACGTCAGTTGGGTTATTTCAATCTTACCGGGATTAATATGATTATCGGTACCTGTATTTTAACAATGCTGTCTCTTGATAAAATTATGGCCTTTTTCGGAGGTTCTTCGAATAAAAAATCAGATCTGCGCTTAGGTCCACGAAAAATTTTCGGTATAGCGGTATTATAAAAGCGCTTTACACAGCTTGTAGATACCGCAAAACATCTACTTTCAAAGTGATCTTCGCATAACTTGTAATTACAATAACTTTTTTCTAAAAGATCCTTCCGTCCGCTTTAAGCCAACTGTTAAAACTAAAATTGTTATATTTTTATACTATAAAAGGTATGTTGGTTTTATTATTAACATAAATGTTAATAATAAAACCAACATACCTTACGGGATCTTAAGGTAATTTGAACAGTGATTTATTGCTCCACTTCTATGTGAACAATATAAATAAAGGGAATTATAACCAGGCATTTTTACAATCGCAAAAATAAAACTGTATAAAAAATAAATGTTTGAAAAATTAAATAATAACATAAGCTCTCGTACTATCGATATCGCCGCTCGAGCAAGCACTTCCGTTCGGATTTAAAATATTAACTGGACCTTTTACTATGTCTCAGATGGCTGGACATCCGTAGGAGGCGGAGTTTCACATAAATCCGCTATACATACGGCACTTTCGCATCTGGTGTAAGTTTATCTGGGGTAAAGTGTCTTCAGAGATATAAGAAAGTGACTAGCTGCCTTCAAGTAACTGCAATAAAAGAGCATTGTGAACACATTGTAATTTGCATAGGTAAAAAGATATCTATGGGCTGTACTTATCGTGGTACTTAAACTATAGTAAGCTTTAGTTATTGTTAATCATTCGCGCCAATCACTTGTGTTAAAATATCTTTCGAATGGCAAATATGTGACCCTCATGACGTGAACGGAGTGTTTCTTGCCCAGTTTCTCCCCACATTTCTTTCCATTGTCAAAACAGAAAACATTTGTCTGCGCATGCCAAAGAAATTATAAACTTAACTCTTTACCTAACGCGGACTTATGAAGAAACAAAAAGTTTTAGAAGAGACCTCTATTTTGACGAAAGTACCATAAACAACTATTTGGAAAATTGTGAACAATTCTGTTGTAGAGAGAAAAATAAGAAAAGATAGCGGTAACTTTTTAAAGTTAGATGGAGGTGCTGAAGAAGTAATATGGCGCAAAATTTACGAGATTTACGAAGAGCAAAATGCGCTCATATTGGACAATTTACTACCGAAATTTGAAAAAGATCAAACTTGAATTAAATATTGCCGAACTGGTGTGTGGAAAAGTATTAAGCGAATTGGTTTTAAATTTTAAAATAAATCAATAAAAACAAATTATAACGGAATTCAGGTAAGTGAGGAAGTTTTTTTTTGTGTAGACAAAACCTGGAAAAGATATGAAGAGTTGACCTATTGATCTGGCTTAGGGAGGTAGGGGGGGAGTAAATTACGATTTTCAATTGATTCAGAGCTTATTTTATTCATAACATTGTAACCACTGGGTATGCTCAGTCAGGAGGGCAACGCTACTTTCGCCCCCTCTAAATCTGCCACTGAAATGGGCAATCTGCTACTTCTTGCTAAGAATTTTGTTTTATAAAACGCAGGATTTCTTAAAGTTAGAGGATCGAACGGAAAATTATTTCTCCATTATTAGTGCAAATATGAGGTACAATAAAAAAACTAGGTCCGGTATCTAACTGAAAAATGGGTATATTACAAAATAACTGAATAAGAAAATATTCCATTGGATATAGAAAGTGATGCTGAAGCTATAGCGGCCATACTTCCAAAGTAATCCAGACATCTATATTAATTGACGTATACTCGGTTCTTTGAATGGAGGGGCAGAAGACGAACGTTGGTGTTTCACAAAAAGATTTACTTGCCTATTTCATGGAAAAACAAAAAGCATCTACTTTTTGGAGTCAATATCCAATGTTGACAAGTACTCTATATCTGAAGGATAATATAGATGTAGAAAAGTTTTGCAATTTACTGGCATTTCTAATGCAAAAATTGGATGGTTACACACCTAAAAAGTCGAACATATTTATTCGAGATGAAACTGAAACATTTTTCGTTGAAAGAGATAACCACACATTTTAAGGTTTCTCTGACTATTGGCATTTTTGGTGCATACTGGAGAGAAGAGTTAACGAACATAGATACAAAAAATGTAGGAGATAAACAAGGATTTATGAAAATTAGTATTCCTAGAGAATTCACCATCATTCAAGGCAGCATAGAAAATAAGGATGTACATTTTTCGTTTTCGGCCTTTACACACCTCACATACAAGGCTTTTTGTTGCCTATAGAGATGGTAAATGCTTGGTATTAATTTATCTCGTATCGGCAGATGATTAAGTAAGCTTTGTTTCGGCAGATGATTAAGTAAGCGGTGAACCATTTGTCCGAAATCAATGTTTTGGTTTTTGTGTATTTTCAAATATTGAAAGGCATAAAATAAATATTGATGAATGGTGTGAACCGACGAATCGAACCGAATAGTAAGTAGCGAGCTTTAAGCCGGTTTATTCTTCCGCATAGGGTGAAGGGTCCGGTTCATCCGTTCTTTTCATTGCGCGGCAATTACGTCTTTTGGGCAGATAATCAAGTAGGCTTTAACCTTGTCGAACCATTCGTTCGAATCAAATCTTTTGTCTTTTATGTATTTTCAAACATTGAAGACACCTGAACTTCATGTTAATGTAATGAACAAAAATTGGTGAACAGTGTGGATGAAATATTCGTCAATTCATTGATTCATATTCTAACATTTCTACCTTTAAAGGATGCCCAATTGAAATGTTATGGTTTACCAATATGACGGAAGGCGGTAAATAAGTAAGATATGTTAGTCACCAGACGCAATACACTCACCTAATATCGACCCAATATTATCTCTTAATGATGACTATTGCTAGCTCTAGTCGGGTAGGTTCGGATTCTTCTTTCTCGTTACTCTACTTATACTTCCATATCACAATCTCTTACTTAAGGTGTAATATTTAAGTTGAGCGCCACCAAGTTTTAATTTAAGTTAAATAAAACTTGGGAGAAAAAAAAGTTGCATTGAATCTAACCACTATCAATAGGTAAAGACTTATCTTGATCAATTGAAAACCAACACGTTGGAAACAAATGATTTTTATTGTTTAATTCATAATATAGTCGGTGACTTATCCCCAAGAAAAAAAAATGTACTGAACAAAAAAAATAATGATTGTTAACTCAATTCCATCCAACAGGGAGCTTAATAGCATCCCAACAAGAAGTGAAGGAATTAAGTTTTCCCTAACAAGAGTTTAAATTCATTGTAAAGTTATACTAACTGAAATCCTAACTAAATTATTTGATGTGGGGTACGTAAATACAAAACCCAGAAGCTTATTCCTTATCTATACCACTTCAGATTAATAACATTTGGATTACACAATATAAATAAGAATTAG
Organism: Kuschelorhynchus macadamiae; assembly: GCA_030620095.1. Taxonomy (NCBI): domain Eukaryota; kingdom Metazoa; phylum Arthropoda; class Insecta; order Coleoptera; family Curculionidae; genus Kuschelorhynchus; species Kuschelorhynchus macadamiae. Next base: position 254,709 of record JAUTXW010000328.1, read on the forward strand.
ATCAAATAATCAGTTTAGAATCCCAAAAAGTTTCTTTCCTCCCTTAGATGATTGAAGTTTAATTCTAGTTAAAACAAATAATTATGTAACAAACGATAATGGTTAGTGTTAGGTATTAAAAAAAATTAATTTTGATTATCCACACGCTGAGTGGCAGCACAATAAATATCTATAAAATGTCTATTACATAGATTTAAATGTCTTAGATATTACCAATAAAACTGCAGTAATTAGGTAGCGCTACGAAGCCAGCTGCGTTTCACCTTACAGAAATTCTGCACAATATGCTATATACTAGACAAGGCGACACCAGTAATTAAATTAATATGCATAAACAGTTTAATTAACAGAAATAGTAATATGTAAAGGACATATTTAAGACTATATCTGTTCCTTCAGAGTACCAAAAAATGGGTTTTTCAACTATAAACTAATAAACGTTAAACTAGTTGAAGTGAATAACACTAGGTAGGGTATGACCCTTCCAGAACAAAGATTAATCCTAAGAAAAGTACGAACTATATGTTAAGTTTTCAAATATTATACTACTACTTAGCTGAATACTTTAGTCACTAGTGTAGACTGTAAATGGTGGTAAGGCCGGTAACATCTAAGTGTTCCTCAGTGATCACTATGCCTTGCAGCTCCGCTACGTAGACCGTATCCAAGACATAATGTCTATTCCATCAAAAGAAAAGTTCCAAATTCCATAAATAACTAGCAGTTAGGAAACTATACCAAAACCTTGCTAATGGTTTGTCTTTAAAGTTCCAAAATAATCTCAAATGAACTTCAAAGGTTCAACCTTATACAAAAACCCTGAAACAAGAATTGTCCCATGTAGAAAAATCTCTACAACAAAGTTTGGAATATAATTCCAGACAGGCAAAACAGCACACAATATATGCGAGAATATAATATAAAATTCTTACCTCATTGTAGCTACGAGGGTACCAAAAAAATTGCTTGGTGAGCACCGATGTTAAGATGACCGATGTTAGTGGCACGTGGAAGTAATTAAGACAAAACCTCCATGTAGGCTGTAAAGTTGAAACCCAAAATTTACTAAACAATAATCTCTAATCTCCCATTTGGGATGGAATTTATTTAACAATCAAAAAAAAAAAAAATCAGAACATCCGACACTTCCGTCGTTGATAAGACTTGGTGCTAAAAAGAAAGATCTTTTCCTTAGCCCTTCTCACGTACACAAAATGGCTTCCATCACACAATATTACCAAATACGGTAAAACTACATATCCTTTTCTACATTCCAACACATTATTTGAAAAAAACAACTTTTCTCAGTATCAACAAAATAATGTTGATACACTAAATCCCCTGAACTAAATATTAACTTGTCAAATTCTAGTTCGGTTTATAACAAAAATAGCCTTTATATCCATGAGTATTGGAAAGAGATGAAAATATATTATTACTCCTCAACTAATCCAAGCTACCCTGTATTTTGTTCAACCAAAGAATTACCATCTAAATTAGTAATATTAGCTCGCCGATACGTCAAATCAAGTACTTGTAATAAGAAAGAAAAAGAGAGAGACAATACTTCCACTTCTATGCTTATTCCGACTGCATTATTCTATCGATTGAAAGCATGTGGTTTTGAACTGACCTATTATAACCCCGTGTAAAAATCTGACAACTGATAAACAATAACAAAGCAAATCTTTGTAGATTTCGAAATATATAATAATGAACAAATTTACCTTACTAATTAATGCAAAATAGTGAACCAAGTTATTAAAGAACATTTGTGTTTAAATTTACGTGCTTATGAAATTTCCAAACAAAATGTGATATGCTATTTGACATGTAAACAACAAAATTCTTCTGAACTAACTGATATAAACAAATGGAATCTTAGAATATTAACGCAAGAAAACTATATACAGGTAGATTTTTGAATGTTTGTACTTTTGCTTCCGGCTATTTGTGACAAGAATTTCTAGCATTATTTCTTAGCTATCAATGTTAAATATAAGACTAAATATAGTATGAAAGTGTGTTTTTAATTATAAACTAGATTAAAATGACTTAGATATCACAAATGATATAATACTAAAAAAATGGAAAAGTGTCAAGCGAAGATTTATTTTACTGAATTTTACTGCCCCATGTACTGACAGACATATATGATAAATCTAACTTAACAATATGAATAGACGAATCGGCAAATCGAAGCGAATAGTGAGTAGCTAGATTGCGGAATATTTAAAATTACCTAAAAATTCAGAATACACTGGCCATTGTTTTTGAAGGTCATCTCCATTTTTGTTTGCAGATTCCACAGCTGATTGTATCCTTATTAAAAAGGCACGATGGATGGAAGAATAGTGTAGCAGCTGAGGGGTATGTTGAAGTTCAGTGAAAAACAGGAAGAAAACTGCAACACAAATAATGGGAAGAAAAGAATAAACAAAAGAACAAAGCACACGCTGTGTTGTTAATAACGACATAATAAAGGATGGCTCTATAAAAGTGTCTAGTAATAATTCATCTGGTTTAAACATGTCAAAATGAACTGAACTAGCAGTTCTTGATGGAAAACCATTTAAACTAAGTACACGGAAACACTTGTTTGCAATTTTCTCTTAATTTATTTTGCCAAAGAATGTTAAGATGTTAAATCTTAAATAAAAGTATGTTTTGCGGATATTATACAGTTAAAATATTCTGGGTTTTAGATTTAACAATGGGTAACTATTCAGGTCGAATTGATCGTTCAATAAATGTGTTGCTATTTTTATGTTTGTTTATTTCCATACTTTTTAGTAAATTAAGTTTTTTACTTTTTCGTTTTACGCGCAAAATTTCAAAGTTCTCATCGAAAGTATGGCTTTCTTGAATTAAATGTTGTTTAGAGTAATTGGAATTATCTTTATGCCGTCTGTAACTAAATGTATGTTCATTAATTCTCTTTTTAAACGTTCAGACTGTTTGTCCAATAGAAAATTTTGAACAGGTATTTGACTTGTAGACACCGGATTTATTCTGTTTTTTTTTTGTTTTCATCTTATTGTTTTTGATATATCTACCAAAGCTGTTGTTAGTCCTAAAAGCAACAGTTGCACCTTTATTTTTACAAAACTTAACAATATTTAATGTTATTTTTCCTGTATAAAGTATGAAACTGAGTATTTTCTTTGAACTTGACATCCATCCTAATCCCAAAAACGATGATTTCTTTTTTGTCTACGATTGATTTTAAATATTATAAGATTATCCCTGACTACCTGCTTTCTTTGAAACTGAGTATTTTCTTTGAACTTGACATCCATCCTAATCCCAAGAACGATGATTTCTTTTTTGTCTACGATTGATTTTAAATATTATAAGATTATCCCTGACTACCTGCTTTCTTTAGTGTAAATTTGGGTGCTTATTAACGTTAAACATTAACTTTGGTTTCTTTTGGTCGAAAGTCCACCAAATCCTAAAATCCACTTGCAATACATTTTTGCACAGGTGTTTACGATGGAAGTACGAAATGGGTTTATTTGGTAAACAAAAACAAAAAATGTTCAATTTGAATGACATCTCCAGTTAATATAAGGTCATATTTATATAAAGAAAAACATCTTGCCCAAAAAAAAAATGTGCTAAATATTCTACATACCAAATGAAGATAATAATAATAAATTTGTCTTTTAATATTACACAGACAAAAGCCCCTTTATTTTACAATAGGTTAACACCCTAATATCAATGCAATGCTGGAATATTAACTAAGTTATCGGCAATTCGGTTTGTGTATTTTACTGTAGATTAAATGGAAATGTGGTAGGTATTTAGGTGTGACTATTTATTCTCTCTGTCCGTTTAAGTGAAAAGTGTATTATACAGAATAACTGTTTTCGCCAACTTAAAGTAATTTGCGAAATTTGCACTTTAGAAATGGCATGATCTATTCTTCAAGATGAAAATATTTTGATATCTGAAAGTTTCTTAGTATTATCAATGATAAATGTCCATTTCAGCTATTCTTGTTTTACTTGTCGACTTAATTAATACACTGGTAAACGAGAAATAACTTTTTTGTGCATTGGATAAGACATGTAAAAGAAGAGGAAATAGAAAATTGGATGTAACATGTCTTTAAAATTGGATTTTACAAAATATAGAACATCCTATCTCTTTTAAGTTTCTGGCAACTGCAATTACGGTAATTTTTAATACTGTAAATTTTAGTGTATAAATGAACCATTTTAGATCTTTATATATAAGAAAAAATACATAAAATTACCTGGTCATCCACATATGACCGTTAAGTTAATTTGAAGTCGATCGGGTAAGTAGTTTTAGAGACGCTAAAACGAGAATATATAAAAAAACCTAGAATCCATTAAGTAATTTTTTCGGGCAGAATTTTTAAATTATATTCTATTAAGCACATCAATGATCTACCAGCAGTCCTATTCACAGCAAAATTGACTGCTAAATATTTATAAGTATATCGGCCAAAAAAAATCGCTGTAAATTCTTCTCAAGTTCGACAATTGGCTGCTAGGGGGCGTAACAGGAACACAAAAATGTAAATGCCAATTTTTTCTTAAATTTCCCTAATTGTGGTATGTTGAAAATATAAGCATTGTATTCTTTAACCAATTAAGCACTTTTTTGCTTCAGACCATTTTTTTCTATTTTCAAAAATAAAGTGGTGGGGGAAAGTCAAAAATTCTCTGTTTTGGATGAACCGATTTTATTCAACTTGGTATCGAAAAAAAGTGCTTTTTTGCTCTATTCGTGGAAACCTAAACTGAACCGCAATAACTTTGTTAGTGGTCACTAGATGCCGCTGTTTCAGAATTTTCCAAATAATGCTGATTTTCCCAAAAAAATCAAATGGTACGCTATGACTTTTATATCACAGTTTATTTGGTAGTTATGAAAGCCATTGAATAGTAAAATAAAAAATCCAGGTTTAAGTTAAGAAACTCGATGATTGTCTCTCGAATCGGAAACGTCGGATTGGAAAATTTAGCATGCCATTTTGCAGAAGAAGGAATGTGATAATAGTAAAATGAAAATTATTTTCATCTCGTATTTCAATTAATTCCAAAATTTTAGGAGAACCAAAAAACTGATCACATCACCTCAATTGCCACATATGGGGAGCTGCCTCGCCTTCAATTCTTAATACACTTGACGCCTGATTGTCGAAGCTGTCGTGAAATCGCATAATTTAATGTAAGCAAGCACGAGGGAAATGACTATAGGTATAAAAATCTCAGTATAAAGAACTTAAATCCTCTTCTTAAAGGCAAAAAACAAATTAACTTCTAAAGACAGTTCACAGCTAAAATATAAGGCCATAAGCCAACGTTGTCCACAAATATCTCATGTAAAATTAGTCTAATAACAAAGTGGGCGACAGGAACCACTTTTCCCATCCTTTTACAAGCAAAAGGCGACAAGTGGCGCGGAATACCCTGCCGGAATCTGAGAATTCACTTGACGCTGAAATAACTCTTTAATATTCAAGTAAATAAAGATCTTAAGAACAGTCAAAGCTTTAACAATAATATTATACCATTTTGTTGTTAACCTAACTGATTTAACTAGATCTCGTAAGCCCTTCAGGCAAATAAAGTAGAGGCAAGTTAAATTGAATTTTCTCAAAGCAGTGCAACAATAAGTGGATAAAATATAAGCCAGTCAACTTATATTAGTTTATTATTCTTATTCAGGTGCGAGAATAACAGATGATACTGAAAAACCTTACTTGCCAATTTTATAAGGGCGATGCGAGAGCTCCAAATTAGAGGTATCTCAAAAATGAAAATTTTTGTTTGAAGAGATATTTTCAAAATTCTGTAAGAATATGCAAGGTATAGTTAAAATATACAGTTTCTGAAAGTTTGAGCCAAATCAGTCTCATAGAAAGTTTTTTACAAAATAGGCTCATTTTGACCCAATCCTAAAACCCAACATAAAAGCAAAACTAAGATCGATATTAAGCTCAAAACCAAACAGACTGGTATAATTTGTCATAAGCTTCATTTGAATCCTAGCATGACCTCTCTGGAGAACTTTTAATTTTTAAATGAAATTTTTATGAAAAATTAACTTTCTATTTTCATTCATAGCGTCAAAACGAAAAGTGATAAAATAAAATTTATTAAGAAAAAAATGCGTATTTTTAATTTTTTTATTATTATTTTTATTTTGGGACTTTTTGATCGAGTGAACTGCTGATCGGTATGAACTTTCACAAATTTGAACTTAGCGAGTCCTGGCATCAAAAGAGAGTGAGAAATGAATAATTTCTTTTATCTAGAATAATATTTTTTCAAATTTTCAACTGAAAAGATGATTTTGATCAATTTTCATTTTATACCTAAAAAGATCCGTACGCAACACAATAACTCTTTTAAAGCCATGGCGATGATGCTCATTTAAAATATTTAACCGAATTTAGAAAATCAAATTGATGGAAACAATCCAGAAAAAATGGCATCACAGGCATTGATTTTCGTATGTAGAATACGGGAAAAATAATTAAAAATTCATAAAACATCAAATTAATTTCAGAAAACTAAAGAACCAATTTCGTAGGAGCTCCACAATATCGCTGCTGCTTCTACATGTTTGAGATTAAGATGGTTAACATTTCCAGAATTCCAAGGGTGCAATTTTGCTCGGATTGGTCCAAAAGTGCATTGCAAAGTGCTTAATTGCTAACAATTAAATAATAAAAAAGCTACAGGGCAAAATGAAAAGCATTCCCAAAACGTAATAACTGACGTTTCGGTTGGGCTTCCTCACCGTCATAAGGTAGAAGTGCATACCAATGTACCTGTAAGAAAAACTAATCCTACTAATCAAAATACTTTAGGAATAAATATTAATTCTCCTTTCTCTGAGTTTACAGGTAACCCAGAGGCCATGGGAGGAACCAATCACCTTAATTATTCAGCTTATAAAGGCATTCCGCTTTTTACGAGCCATAATTCCAAAAAACAAACATTACATTACTACGATTTTTTAAATTTTAAAAATAATAATTTCCTGTAACAACGCCTGAACTAGAAGAAGCTATACTTAATGCGTTCGAAGAAGATTCTTCAAATAGTACCTGGAAGATCGCACTGCAGCTTCAAGTCAGCCCAAAAATAGTTTGGAAAGTTTTAAAAAAAATGTACTGTCCCCATATCACATTCAGCGGGTTCAAGCTTTACTGCCTCGGGATTTTCATCCCAGATTAATGTTTCGTAGGTAGTTGCTTCATACGGTGGCACACAGTAACAATTTTTTACCAAACATTTTATTAACAACCATTGTTGGGTGGACGAAAATCCCCACGTTATTAGAGAAAGTTATTTTCAGCAACAATTTTCGCTGATCGTATGGTTAGGAATTACTGATGACTACCTCCTTGGCCCATTTTGTTTACCAGAAACATTAACAGGTGAATCCTTTACAGACTTTTTGCGAGAACATCTACCGAATTTGTTAGAAGACGTATCCGAACATGTAAGAGCGAATTTGTGGTTTATGCACGACGGGGCCCCAGCTCATTTTAGTGTCCTTGCTAACGTGCAGGAACTCAAAAATTGGCCAGCTCGTAGTCCTGATATGAATCCTCTAGATATTCATGGGGTCATCTAAAGGCTCTGGTTTATAAAACTGCTGTACTAGATGTAAACGACTTAAGAAATCGAATAATCGACAATTGCAATGTCACAAGGAATACTCCAGGGATTTTTGAACGTGTCAGACAATCAATGACGTAGCGATTGCAATCGTGTATTTTGTCAGATGGTAGTCATTTTGTTCATCTACTTTAAGGTCGAAATAGTATATTCTTTATTTTTCTGCAATTTATGTATAGTCATTAATACATAGTTTTTATTTTTTTTTCTCGAAAACAAGGCTAGATACGAACAAAACACAACAGACCAAAAAATTGTATTTTTAGTTACCTAAACTGAAAAAGCTATAAACACTGCAAAAAGAGCCAGTGGCGTACTTTTTTCTCAATAATAATGGTTGCGGTGCCCCTTGAGACGTCACTGGACTTAATAACTTCAATCTAGTTAGGGCTGAAATAGCGCCCTGGTACTAAAAATGATACTGCCAAATTTCAACCAAATCGGCTAAGCGATATTTATGATGTTTACAAAAAACCGATTTTTTTTTTAAACTTTAACCCGTCTCTCAGAATCGAGACAACTCCGGACACATGTTCATAGGAACTTTTTTTCTTAAAATGAGCTAAGTAATCACCTCCCGGAGTTACGTACCGTAGTTAGGAAACACCCTGAATATTAATTTTAAACAAATGATATATGATGTTTGATATTTGGTCAAACCATTTTTTAAAATGTTAAATTTATTTTTCAAATATGTTCGATATCAACAGAAAAATAATGACTTTACTTTATTTTGGAGATGGCTGCCTGTGACTAAAATGGTCAGGGACGTGCGGTGAAATTTTAAGAAAGGGAAGCAATTTTTAGAAACTTACCTATTTGTAATGTAATTCGATTCTTCGATCATTTTTTGCAAATTCGTCAATGACGTCATCATAAAAACGTCGATGCTCCGACATATTTTGGAGAAGTTTATTTCCAATGGACAACAGCGATGTATGCGAAAGTCTCTCGTGCCCCGTTGAATTTCTTACGAAATTTTTTATACTTTTAAGTGTTGAAAAATCTCGTTCTACTGATGAACTTGGGTCAGGTATTGCCAACTCCTTGTCTTTTAAAAATTGCATTAGTTCCTTAGCGTTATTTTTTGCGTTAATGTCATCAGCTTCGTGAATCACTTTTAGTTCAGATCGCAGTAACAGTCGGTGGAAGAACTGGCCATAATGAAGAAGAAAAGATTTAAACGCATCTTCTGGAAAAGTTTTTCCTTTAAATGCATCAAAATTGCAGAGCTCGAGGAATCATTTAAACCGTTAAATCTATAGTTTATTTGTTGCTGAATTTGATCGATTACTTCATAAAATCATCTCCCACCTTGTCTGTTCGAAGACGCTTGGCTTGTGGTTCTACATTTAACGTCATCGTTTTCTCCCAAAATAGGTCAAAGTCATCTCTTTTTTGGCTTAACATGGACTTAAAATCATCCACTTTTTTTAGGCAAAAAGCAATATCATTTGTTTTAGTTTGTAATATATTAAAGACATTGTCCGAGAATGGAAATATTTATAAAAATATCTTCAACAAATAATTAAAATTAAAATCTCGTTTCAAACAGTCCAAAAACCCCCTCGAACTATTTATTGCTTCTGAGTGCCACGTTTCATTATTTTCTATTATATTCTCAAACAGTTCAATCAGTGATTCACGATTTTCGGATACTGTTAACACAAGTCTTCCATTATAGTTCCACCTAGTAGAAGCTGCTTTGGGCAATCCTTTGTGGACAATGGAGTCCAAAGCTTGTGTACGTTTTGTTGACTAGGAAAAAAAAAGTAGCCATGCCTCTTAAAGTAACGAAAAATACTTTACACTCTTTAATGTGATTGATGGACTGGGATAAAACTAAATTTAATTTATGAGCAAAACAATGGACAAACACAGCACTTGGGAAAGTTTGTCGAACTTTAGCTTGCAGACCCCCTATTTGTCCTGCAATCACGGCACCTATAGCTTTGAGCCACTAATTTTTTCTCTCCATTAATTTCTTTAGTAACGTTATAAATTACGGTATATAATGCATGTGCTGTACGATTTACGGACACATTCTTAAAACCTAAAAATCGCTCTTGAATACGTTCGTCTGTTTTAACGTAGACATTTGGCTAAAATTAGTGATATCAGTTGTTTCGTCCAAAACAATAGCAATGTATCGCGCCTCGCCAATCTTCTACTTAATTCTTTTTAGAATAATGGTGGCAACAGCGGAAATTAAATCATTCTGGATTCGATTCGACGTTCCGCGAAAAACGCTAGACTGCTCTAAATGGTTTTTTAAGCAATTATCATATTTAGCCATTAAACTAAGTAAATCTTGAAAATTTCCTCTATTTGAAGAACCCCTTGTTTCGTCATGACCTCTAAATCTGTCCGAGAAAACAAACAACATCGATAAGTCTTCTTAGTATTTACCTATTTTTATCGACTAGTTCATTGTGTTGCCAGTGACTAATTTCCAACTGTTTATTAAGGGCGTGTTCAATTCTGGTTTTGCCGAAGACTTTTTCTTTTATGACGGCCTGCAAATGTGCTTTGGACATAATGTGTCTTTTTACAGCTTTATGGAAATTGTTTAAATCGAAAAAACCAGTTTTATTAGCCTTTTAAATTGTTCGTATTGTTTTTCCGGATAAAAATGTCTAATACAGTTTTTCATTTTTGTGGTTAAATTTTTCATAGGCGGTTTTGCCTTTCCTTTGGAAATTATTTGAAGCTTATCAGCGAAGTTTAATGTTGAAAATCCCTTTATTATTAAGACACACACCACACATTTACACTCACTCTTCTTACTAAATTCTCCAACATTTTTAACGTTATTACCCACAGCCGAAGTTGACGGTATTTGCATATTCACGTCCGTATTATTGTCTTCCATATCGCACCATGCACGACGCGACCTACGTATCACACAACACACGGATCGCCGTTCAAACAAAGAACCTACTCCAACGATAGCTTCCGCCCCCACTTAAAACCCGCGACTGAAAAAAAACAGCCGGTGGAAAATTCAATAATTTCTGGCTCGATTTACAGGAAATCAAGCATACAGGACTTGGCTGCAGAGAAGCTAGCGGCCCGCATAGGTTCAATTCCGTTTTCTACTGTCGCTAGGTCGAAGTCAAGGTCGCATTTATTATGGGCTTTATAATTAAGATAATATTTTAAGATTTTTAATGTAAACTAAATTAATTATTTCCTATTCCACAAATTAAATTTTAGAAGATGTTTCGTAATATTTTTTTGGGGAAGCACTGCTTCCCTTGCTTTCATGGACTGCACGCCCCTGAAAATGGCACTGTACTGGAGGGTATTTTATCCTAACTTTACGAGTATTAATTTTTCATGTTGCATCTAAAAACATAGATGTGCTTAGTGCTTTTAATATATTCCTATTAAACAACCATCCCGTGCCACGTCACTTTCCCGAAATTTATGTTCCCATATACGGCGGGCCCTAGAAAGACCTTCGGAACCGACAGCGTAATGCTCCAAAAGTTATGCTCAGAGTACATTTATTAAATTACTTAGTAAAGTTCCGTGTGGCAGCCAAAAGATGCGACTAGACTGTATTTATGGACTCGAAATTCCTCTCCGCAAAGTTATGGTTTTCACGTAAGCAATTTTTTTTCTTTTTTCGCAACCTGCTTGTAAACGTTTTATTATTCTATAAGTAATGAATGTTACGATGTTGTAACGTCAGACTTGGCACACACACACACACATATATATATATATATATATATATATATATATATATATATATATATATATATATATATATATATAAATCAGGTATTTTTTTCTCGAAAACATGCTCGAACCCGTCGATTTTTAATTTTAATTGCCGCTTTTTTTTATTATAATTTCATGTATACAGGGTAACCCGAATGAAAGAATGTCCCATTTTTTATTTTATTTTCGGATTATCTACATATGTCTAAATTAAGTTGCATACAAAAATCGATTTAAAAAAACAAAGGATTAACTTTAAATAATAAGATGACAAAATTATGTAATATTATTTTGAAAATTGTTAAAATTGATCATCAGCAACATCCTGACAATATCCTAGGCGATCCTAAACTTCTTGCAAAACATTGTGCACTACTTGAGCTTCTATCAATCTAATTTCCTGTCTTATTCGGTTTTTAAGGTCATCAATATTGTTGGGTCTGTTAATATATACTGTAGATTTTAGGTAACCCCACAGATAATAATCTAACGGGGTCAAACCAGGGAATCTGGCAAGCCATTCTATCGGACCCCGTCTTCCAACCCACCTACCAGGGAAAAGAGTATCTAAATATTCACGAACCGGGTGAGTATAATGGGCTGTTGCTCCATCTTGTTGATACCATAAAGTATCGTTGGGAATATGGGGATCTACTGGATTTGGATACAATACAGCAAGCGCAGGTATCTAATCGAAAGATAAAAATTCTAGATAACTTTCTCCAGTTAAAGTCTCTTCAAAGAAGAAGGGACCCAAAATTCTGTTTCCAATAATCCCAGCCCATACATTTACTTTTTGGGGGCATTGTATGTGGCAATTCATTGTGCAGTGCGGGTTTTCTGTAGCCCAATATCGACAATTTTGTCTATTCCCACTTCCGTTTAGGCAAAACGTTGCCTCGTCCGAAAACAAAATTCTTCGTGAAAATTGAGGGTCATTGACACATCTCTCCATCATTATGCCACAAAATTGCATTCTCCTATCCGGGTCGTCCTCATTAAGTTCGTGAACTAAGTGAACTTTATAAGGATGCTATTTACTTTTATTTAAATATTTTGGTACAGATCCTTTACTAATATTGTTTTCGGTAGCAATAGAGCGAATAGCTTTGTGGCTGTCCTTTCAACTGATAGTAACACATTTAATTGCGCATCTTTTGAGACACTGGGCCGGTCATTTTCATAATTATCTCTCACATGCCCAAAATTCCTAGTTTTTTTTTCAATTTTACTTACAATTGATTGAGATATAGGCGCTCTGCTTGGGTATTTATTGTTAAACATTTCAGAAACTTCGTTTTGGGTACGTTTTATATCTCCATAGCCAATCATCATTAATATTTCTATGCGTCCTCTTTCACTTAATCGTACCATTTCACATTTTAATAAAATTACTTTTAATGGAATAAATGTTTATTTTTGTCAGTGAATCGACGTCAAACTTAGGTAAAATATGTAACTGGTAACAATATTACTAATGTTAACGCTTTCAGTAGGTTGGAGTTTGTTTAATTCCTAATATGAACTGAGTTCGTATATGAGGGGTGGTAAATTTTGAAACTTTTAGATAAAAAAATATTTAGGAAAGCCCCAAAAAAAAACGTTGGTCAGACTCTTGAAACACGTGCAACAAGCAAAGCATAGCAGGGGAAATTGGTGCAACTGGAACTTTTTATTTCTTCATATTACTATTTCGCAATTAAAGAAACATTAAATTACTTTTTATTAATTTTTAATTACGTATTCTTAGGATTTTGTTTAGAAAACAACTATTTTTGCGCGCAGTTCATATTAAGAATTAAACAAACTCAAATCTACTGATGTGTTAACATTAATACCATTGTTACCTGTTACATATTTTACGTTGGTGAATATTTAGATACTGTTTTCCCTGGTAGGTGGATTGGTAGACGGGGTCCGATAGAATGTCCTGCCAGATCCCCTGATTTGACCCTATTAGATTATTATCTGTGGGGTTACCTAAAATCTACAGTTTATGTTAACAGAATAAGACAGGAAATTAGATTGATAGAAACTCAAGTAGTGCACAATTTATTGCAATTTCAACAATTTTTTATTTATTATTATATAATTTTGTCATCTAGACATTTATTATTTAAAGTTAAGCCTTTTCTAAATAAAATTGATTTATTATACAACTTAATTTAGATATATGTAGATTACGATACATAAAATGTGAACAAAATTTTCCGTAGAATCTGAAAATAAAATAAAAAATGGGATATTCCCTCTAAAAAAATTAAGTTTACTGTCATAACTTGCTTTTGGATCACCCTGTATGCATGAAATTATAATAAAAAAATGGCAATTAAAATAAACAATCGACTGGTCCGAGCGTTTTTTCGAGAAAAAAGTACTTGATTTTTAAACGAATTTATTCCAACCTTTTCGTCCTCACTGTATACATATCAAAAGTAGGAAAATATATATATTTGCTCTAATAATAGTGAAATAAGGTTCCGTTCGGTCCTGTAACTTTAAGAAATCCCTCGTTTTCTAAAACAGAAATCTTAGCAAGAAGTAACAGATTGCCCATTTAAACCTGGTTTAACCCAAATTGACTGTTGGCAGCTAAGTGCATTTTGCAATAGAAACTAATATGGTGGGTGTTTCTGCAGTCACTAAGTACAAATTATACTTCTAATATTTCTGGAAAAAATTTGTTATTTCAAATGATTTTAGCTCGAAAAGATATGGAATTGTGTGTTGTTAAGTGGTAGTGGTGCAGGATCGTACCAAAAATAGTAAACTATAAATAAAAAAAAAAAACAGCAAAACATTTTGACTTAAAAGAGTAAATTGTAATAAGGATTTTTGGAGGGAGTTTGTTGAGGTTGCCCAAAGAGCATTTTACTTCAGGGTCGAGGTATTTTCAAAATTACACTGAATTTTACTACATACATATATCACCGTCTATATACATCTATTAGTTGTTAATAACTTTTTATAATTCCTATAAAATGGACATTTATTTACTTATTTTTTAGTTTTTAATTAATTTAATAGTGTTATTATTATTATTATTATTATTCATTTCGCAACTTTATTTACATAGTCCGTAAAGAATAAATTATATCCTTTATTATTTTCTTCCATATAAAGAAGGTTTTATGTCAGAAAATGGAATTTTACCGAACATTTAAACATTTTATTAAGCCGCCATATTGCTTTGCCTAACAGGATTCGCCCTAAAAATTACCAATCTATCCCTGTTTAACACATGATGTTTGTGCTACATTAGAAGTTAATTGGATAAGTAGTTTTTTGGTACAGAATTTTTAAATATTTCATTAGAGTAGTTATAATAGGGGAGCGCCTCCTCCTCCTCCTCTTCCTCTCTCTCATGTCCCTCATTCTTAACTTCCTCCCCTTTTATTCTCATTCGCATCATATTTTTAATTTTTTCTCTTTGTTCTCCCCCATTTGATTTTGCATTCTTAAGTCTTATAAATAGGTGCATCATGATAATTTTAGTATGCCGAGGCACATTTACTAAGCTGTGCTCGAGTTGCGTAAAAAGTTATTTTTGAATTTTTCCAACAATTTTGTATAAAACAAAATGAAAAAATGTGTCAAGTAATAAGTGAATTATGTGTAATCGCGAAAAATTAACTACAACTATCAGACAGTTAAAAGTTAAATATCTCAATTTCTTTGAAGTGATTTCGAAAGATGAATACACCAAGCTGTTTTATCCACTGAAACGAGATTATTTGGAAGCAATTGACTGTTGTGATGATTATTTAGAAGGAATTATAAGCCTTACTACGTTTTTCAATACATTTGGGAAATCATATTTTGTAGGAGAATTAAGCCACCTAATAGAATTTATAGGAGAAGATTGCCAATTTATACCTGCTATTATTGCAACCCAAAAGAGGTTTCAATTATACGAAGATAAAAAACAGGTATTATCAAGGAAAGTTAATCCTATTCGCAAGAGACGTCCCCCTACATATTTAAAATATTATGTTAAATAAATGAAATGGCTGAGTTGCTGATTGCAGTTAAATTATTAGAGGAGAAATTTAGTAATCTTTCAAAAACCTATTTCTCATATTGTATGGCAAGTGGTCCGGAGTGGATAGACTTTCATTGTAATCAATCTGCGGAATTCGTAAAGGCTGCCCTCTGTTGCAACAAATACATTGAAACATTAAATTTTTTTCAACTTATTCAAGATCTAAAAGATATTGGCTTTGGTTACTATTTAAAAGACTTGAAGCAATTTATTGACGAGGATACTATTCTTCAAGAAATTGAAAAGGAAGAATAAATTTAATAATATTTACAATGGAGCAAATGGTTACTGAAATGTATGAAGAGTTTATTATATCTGCTGCATACTTCCAATATTTATCAATTGTAGGCGAAGAAGACGCAGAAGCACAAGATTTGTCAGCATATGTTAATAATATAGCTCGAATGGAACAATGTAAATTAGCCGCTAAATTTTGTAATGATTATTTAAAATATAAAAATGAGTATGAACTTTTAAATGAATTTAGAAAATTAGATTTAAGGTATCATATTAATTGTATTCAATCATGGTTGGTTAATGCAAAATAAAAAGGTAATTAAGTTTTTTTATATTTTTATTCATTCATAAAACAATTGTCATATAAAAATAACACATTTGTCAAAGCACACATACAAGGTGATTTTGAATGATAGAAGCATTTTGGTTCCATTAGCTTTAGCGCTGGTTGTTCAATCTATTTCAATCACAGGCTTTTTAGAATATTTCTGTATAAAATCCTTTTTTTCGCTTCCTTTTACAAAAACAAAATCTGCTTTCTTCGTAAGCGTTTCAATTATTTTTGGGAAATGATGTAATGGAGTAAATCCATTATTCCAATGTATACAATGATAATTTTTCGTTAACCATACCGCCTGCTTGTGACAATCAGGTGAAAGAAACTCCATTGGAAAAGGCTTTTTAAAAATGTAATGAGTCATTTCATAACCATCAAAAGCTGCAAGCTCTTTCGGTATAAATTTATTTTTTTCATCCTTGAATCCTTGAATATCTATAACCAATCTCATATTTTCAAAGCAGCAAATTTTTTAATGAGACTTTTTTTACTTGAATAATTTGCAATTTCTTCTTTCAGTTGATTAATTTTAAAAATAAATTTTTCAATTTGTAGTTGTAGTTTTGATGTCATGACTAAAACTAAAAGCTTTTGAAAATTTCTTTAAATTAAATCGAAATATGAAAATAGTGGGGATAAAGTTTATAATTGTTTCACAATTTTAGTAAGAGGGTTGTAGCTAAATAATTTGTCATGTAAAATAAGACAATAAGCAGAAGTATCTTTTTTAATTGCATTGTGTGTCTCAAATTCAATTCTCATTACGTCGGATCCCGTTTGAATTGTTTCTTTTTGATGGGAGCAATCAATATGTGTAATAGGACTAATGTTTTTGAACTGTTCAGGATTAAAAATGGGTTCATTTGGAACACCATAGTAAGACTGTCTAAAGTTGGCATACATTTCGTATAAAGCAGAAAATTTGTTTTCTTCGAAATTTAAGTACAAATCGTGATAATTATATCTTTCAGAATTTAAATATACTCTAATATTTGACAAGGTAATATTGTCAAATTTACTCATATCTTTAACAATTTTCCCTTTTCTGTTTTCTTGAAAGCCAATCACAACATGACGAGGAGCTTCTAGTTTACTAGTTGTTTTTACCGGCCATGTGTGACGGGTTGTTTCGGTTAGAGAAGAATATTCAACAAGTTCCCAACTCCTGAATCCTATCAATATATCTTTATTTGATTCTAATATTTTTGATAGAGCAAGTTGTTGTGGCATATCAACTAGAATGTGAGGAACTTTCCAATAAATTTTATCGAAAGTAACCAATGGAGTGTCAGGAGCAGTAACAAGGTGTGCCGGATCTTCTTTGAAAATAACACCATCTAAATCATCAGTTGATCTAATAAGAACCAATTCCTGTTTCATATTCATCATAATTTTTCTGTAATCTTCAAAAAATCCTAAAAGCATTTTTAGTGGTATGGATACGGAGAATTTTCCATCATTATCAACTAAAATTGTATCACCTTCTTTCCGATGTGGAAACCAACCTGCATTTTCCAGTTTTAAACTTTCGTTGGTATTGTGAGAAAGGTAGCTTTTTAAGGTTGATGCTAATCCAACATTTCTTATTGAATCTATAGTAATTCCGTTTAGTTCATAGCGGATTTCTCTGAACAAAAAGGCTATACCATTGTTAATAAATAGCAATTTTTTTTATATTTACCTTCTGTATTAGTTAATTTTCCTTCGATATAAAGTAAACTATCTGATGGTAGAGTGTAAGCATCGAGTTCTTGAATTGGGATCCTTATTTCATCATTGTAATCGAATTTTGAAGAAATATATGGTTGATATGTGTGAAGCTCAGAACTGACGATGGAATTGTCTACATAAAGCTTTTCGTTTACGTTTAATATGTTCATTATTTTAAAACAGTGAAACCCAAGGATGTGAGAAATTTACGATTATCTCGTCTTAACTTGTTGGTGTTGGATTTGATACTGAACTGTTGTTTAGGCTTTTTCTTTTTATAAGTTTTTACTTTGTTGATAGTGGTGGGGGCAAGTCTCATCCCAAGGGCTCTATTATATCTAACAACCATTTTATATTTCACTTGTTTGTAAATGTAACCTTACTGTTATAGTTTCTCCTCTAAAACTGATAAGTTCTCCGTCTTGATCAACTATTTTAACTGTTATATTGTTAATTGCTTTGACGCTAACTGGAAAATACAAAATGGGCAAAGGAGATTCAACTATTTTATACCCTGGAGCTATAAAACTGGTGAATAATATGAACAGGTTTACCATTATTGTAAGAACCGACACAAATATTACAGTCAATACAAATAGCATTCACCTTAGTTATTTTTGCAACATTATCTGATTCATCCTCTTTCATAGCTTCTAGTATCCTGCTATTAAAACCCAACATTTTTCCTATCGAATCTTCCTTGGTAAAATCAATTATTCTACTACACATTAAAAAAGTTTTTAGAGTATTAACATTTGCTTTTAAAAGAAAAAAATTTTTTCATTCGGAAATAAATCTTCTATACTTTCTCTTATGTATGTTTCTATATCTGTAATGTCATAAGTTCCGTCGGGAATAACAATTACTTTATTATCTATATAAAATTTATTATATCCTTCTTTTATATTGGGGATAGTCATAAACGTTTCAAAATCAGCTAAACCCAGGTAATATTGTTTTTCATCCTCTAAATATATGGGCGGATTAAAATCAGCAGACAAAACAGAACTGTTTCCTGATATGGCAATTGTGGTAGACATTGCAGTTTATTTATGAATGAGATATTACAATAAATAATGAGTTTATATATTTTTTAACAAAAATTTTAGGGAAAGTTGACCACAGTTATATGAATTAAATTTTTGTTTATTTTCATAAGTATAAAATACATCCACTTTGCCATTCGAATTAAAATATTTGAGAAGTTCAAAAGGTGGTTTTAAATTTCCATAACTATCAAAATATATTACATTTTTGTTATTTTTAATATAAGCAGTCCAATGAGATCCTTTATTTTGTTTTTTATCCAAATTTACAATACCACATTCTTTAAGATTAATTTTTTTTGGAAGTTCATCGAGCATAAAAACACCTCTAAAGCCAGTTATTTTTAACAGCTTTACATATTTAATAATATCATTGTTCGTAAGTGCTCTTTTTGGAAAACTTATTTTGAGTTTTTTTTTTGTCTGATTGCTTTCATTTTGACGGATCCTCCTTTATAAGGTCTAATAAATAGTCCCTTTCCTTTATATGGTCTAATATATAATCCTTTGCCTTCTTTAGAAGCATTTTCCATTGCAATATTATGTCTATGTATTTCTTCTAGTTGCTGTTTAGCTGCTTTAGCATCATTTACTGCCTTAGCAATTCCTGCCGCGCCTCCACCTAGTGCACCCAGGGCGCCAAGAATGGGAAACAAAAGAGGTAGAAATCCTCCAATTTTTTTGGGTGTTCGAATGATACGTTTTTTTCTCAATTTAAGTTTACCCCCTTTTGTATTTTTTAATCCCAAACCGAACTTTCTTTTACCCTTCATTATTCCTGCAACACTTAAAGCTGCAATTTTTTCACCAATAGAAGAATCTTTAGCTTTTACCCTATCCCAGGCTTTTTTTTCTAATATTTGGTCAGACATGTGTCTTTTTGATAAATCTTCAGTCTGAGAGTAAGATATATCATGTTCTTTGCAAGCGGAATCCAATGGATTTATACCAAAGTCACCTCTAGTTAATCTTTTTTCCAAGTTGGTGCCGGGACCACAATAATTATATCCTGGTATATGAACTTCGAAAGGTAGTTTACTAATTAATTTATTTACTAAACGAGAGCCTTTTCTATTACGTGTTTTAATAGTTTTTTTCAACTTATGACGACCCACAGTCATTGAAGTTCTTTTTATACTAAAAGCACATTGACATTTTTCTGGTATAAATACTTTTATAGCTAAAAATATTTACTAGTGTGATTAAGAATGAGGATTGAAAAACAAAAATTCTCATTACCAGTAAATAATCATGACGAAAAAATTTTAAGTAAACAGTTGAGAAAGCATGGTGACTTATTTTGCGGTGGTTCAAAAAGAGGGCTTATAGTTGGTTGCAGTGGTAGCGGTAAAACCAACGTTATGCTTACACTGCTCGAGCATCCTAATGGAATTAGGTTTGAAAATGTCTATGTTTATTCAAAGTCATTAGATCAACCAAAATATGAATATTTAAGAAAGTTGTTAAAGCCTATGAAAGAAATTGGATACTTTGAATATGATAGCGATGAGAACATTATTTCATCTCATGAGATAAAGCCAAATTCCGTTATCATTTTTGATGATATTCCTTGTCATAATCAATCTATTATTAGGGACTATTTCACGCATGGAAGGCATAGAAACACCGATTGTTTTTTTATTTTTCAAGGATATTCCTCAATACTTAAACGTCTAATTCGAGAAAATGCAAACTTATTAATTTTATTTAAACAGGACTGTTTGAGTTTAAAACATATATATAATGACCACTGTATATTGGATATGACATTTGATCAGTTTAAAAATATTTGTGCTAACTGTTGGATGGATCCATATGGCTTTCTTGTAATTGACAAAGATTGTGAAGTAAATCACGGCAGATATA
Organism: Kuschelorhynchus macadamiae; assembly: GCA_030620095.1. Lineage (NCBI taxonomy): Eukaryota > Metazoa > Arthropoda > Insecta > Coleoptera > Curculionidae > Kuschelorhynchus > Kuschelorhynchus macadamiae. The sequence goes on from JAUTXW010000328.1 coordinate 275,349, forward strand.
GGAGTAAATTCGATTCCTTTATATATTTATAAAAGTAAAAAATTTGCAGTTTTATTTCATTTAAAACTTGTACAGCATGGATAAACGTTTAGCTCGAGAATTAATAAGATCGAGACAAGCCGTGAAGCAGAAATATTAAAGCTTGAAATTAGCTACTTCTACTGCTCAGTCCGAATTAGAACAAACTTATAGACCAATAACACAACCACTTAAACAGCTAATTTCAAGTATTGGTAAATACGAACCATTCGATTTAAAAGAAGAAAGAGTTTCAAAGTATGACGATTTCAAAACACCTACAAAGCTTTATAAAACATCAACTCCGACGAAAAATATTCAGAAAACAGGAAAAACTCCGTTACTCCCTACAGAACTATCAACATTTTTAAATGACAGTAGTATCACTTCTTCCTCTTCTGTAGTACAACCATTGTCATCAACTGTTATAGCAGAAACTTCAGATCCTTCTAGTGACACAACAACAAATTTAAACTTGTCAGACATATTGGAACAAACTAGAAAAACAATTCAAACCTATGTTGGTACACCATCATATAAAGATTACTTAGCAGATTTTCATGAATTACCCAGATCATATATTGATGAGGGTGTGAAAGATACACAACATAAATTTGACCATTATTATGGAATAGTTCATGACCTCGAAACGGATAAGTTTTCTTTTGGTTTAACACAGATACCGGTAGAAATTATTGGAAAAGACATTAAAGTGGGAGGAATAACGTACACAGGCACGCCAGGTTTATACGAATTGCTTTTCAAAAAAGAACCAAAAGGTTATAAGAAGGAAGATTTAGATAATTACATGAACATTCTAGCTAAAACAAATGTATATCGTAGGAATTTTGATTCAAATGAACAAGTTCAAGGAAATACATCACACAAATATGTTACAATAATAGGACCATATTTACAAAGAAAGGGGATTACAAAGACAAAAACCTTGCCAAGATTAGTTACAGCATTTAACAAACCAAAACCTCCGTTTAGAACAACTAGAGCCAAATCTACAGGAAAGGGATTAATTTTGAAAACAAACAGATCAAATACAGACTATGTATACTGGAATAATGTAAACGAAATTGTTGATAGGCTACGTTTATTAATTTCATCAAGTGATGCGGGAAATAATGCTCATAGTAACGAGATTATCTCTATTATTGAAGAATTAAGAGAAGATAAAGTAATACTATAAATAACAGCTATCAAATATAATCATATTTATTGTTTAATGAAAGCTCAACATGACAGTTGATAAATTTGGACGACATATTTCAAAACAAAATCAAGAGAGAATAAGTGACATTAATAATTTAAAAAGGAGATTAGGTGAAAATGAAACAAATAATGAAATCTTTGCTAAAAAGCTTAAGGTTTTTGATGAAAATTTTTTAAAGTATGAAAACCAGATTAAAGGATGTTATACCTCAATTGAAAACGTTAATAAACAGTTGCTAACGCTAAATCAAATAAGTAAAGATTTGCAATTTTTAAATGAACATGTTAAAAAGGAAGACAAAATTAATAAAATAATGGAAACAAATATAAGAGAAGTAATAATTGAAAAACACAAGGAAAAAATTAAACAATTAAGAACTTTTATAAAAAGGTTAGATGATGAAAAAAAAAAGAAATCAAAATAGCATTCTTAACAGTAGAACAATTGACCAACTCACTTTGGAAGAAAATCAACAATATATTTCCTTGGAAAATATAATGTCCAGTGTAATTAAGAAATTAGAACAAGAATTAAATAAAACAGAGGAGGAATTCAAAAATAGTGATAGTAGATCAACTACTTTCTTAACTGGAGAGATAAAAAAATCCTTTAATGCGTTAGAAAAGGAGATTACTAAAATTAGTAAAGTTTTAAATGAAAAAAGTTATACAATACAAATTGATAAATTGAATGAATGGGAAGAAACATATAAAAGTTATATTTCGAATTATTACAAAACATAGAGAGTGAACTTCCTTAAAATTGAATAAACAAGTTTGTTGTCATGACAACCGTTAAACAACAAGTCGTTAATGAATTACATAAACCTGCTAGAAAAAACTACAAACGCAGAAGGGTGGTAGTGAAAGGGTTAAATGATCTTTTTCAAGCTGATTTGGTTGAAATGTTACCCTATGCCAAATTTAATAAGGGATTTAAATATATCTTGATTACCATAAATGTATTTTCTAAGTATGTTTGGGCCGAACCGGTAAAATCTAAATCTGGAAAAGACGTAACAGCGGCCATGAAAAAAATATTAATCAGTGCAAAAACTCCACCAAAAAACTTGCAAACGGACAGAGGGAGAGAGTTTTTCAATGTAAATTTTCAAAATTTGATGCAACAATTTCGAATTAACCATTATAGCACGTTTTCCAATTTGAAAGCGAGTATAGTAGAAAGGACTTTAAAGAATAATATGTGGAAAATATTTAGCATTCAAGGAAATTACAAATGGTTTAATATATTAGCGGATATTGTAAAAGATTATAACAATACAAAACATTCTTCAATAGGAATGAAGCCAAAACAAGTAAATAAAACAAATGAAAATAGAATCTTGAAATCTGCATTTACTCATGCTAAAACGTTAGATATAAAATCTCCAAAGTTTAAAGTGGGTGATCACGTACGAATAAGCAAGCATCGAGAGGCATTTTCAAAAGGTTACACACCAAATTGGTCAAATGAGATATTCCACACTAAAGAAGTTAAGATGACACACCCTTGGACATATTTAATTCAAGACGAAGATAATCAGGACATTCTGGGTGGTTTTTATGAGCAAGAATTACTAAAAGTAAAGCATACCGATGTGTATCTTATTGAGAAGATTTTGAGAAGGAAAGGAAACAAAGTTTATGTGAAATGGTTAGGACTTGATAAAAAATATAATACATGGATTGATAAAAAAATATTGTTTAATTAAATTGAAATTAAATTTTAGTTAAATTTGTTTTATTTCTGTTCCTCACTTTATGCTTTAGCTGATACAAATTACAAAGTCTTAATGTGCTAATTAATTTCAAATAAAATTCACATTTAGGAAACTAAAATTTTATTAAGTAAAACATCAAATACAATTTTTATTAAAACGTGTCAAATATATTTTATTTCTATGTTCCTCAGATAATATCGAATCTAGAATAAGTTTACAATCATTTATTCTTTTTTCAAAACGGAGTCTATCTAAGTACCACATCTGAAAGTTACTCCTACGGGCTTGTCTGTAAGCAAAGCTCCACTTCACTAACACATGCACCTTATTGTTCTCTTCCAGAAAAGATATTGTTTTCTTCGTAATATTTTCTTTTTGATCCATTTTCATTGTTTTCTTCATAATATTTTCGTTTTGTTCCATTTTGCTTCAATTTGTTTTCCATTTGTTCAGGATATAAAGCAAGTAATTCCATCATAGTTGAAACATTTTCACTGTTAGGATTTTTTGTTGGACTTATTATATTATAAACATGCGTACACAAGTCGAAACAATCAGCTGAAATATTATTTTGAAATATTTTGAAATATGTATTGAATTCTTGCCTTTTAAGTATAGATAATCTATAATCAATAATTTCCTTTAATCGCCACAAATTGTCCAAAGACTCTTGTCCTAAGTATATGAAGTGTGGGCCTTTTGTAATTTGTAGAACAGGGGTATCATTTATTTTCTTAACCTGCAGATGAATGTTGTTTATATTCACACTGGTTTGATCAACTTGAGGAAAGTAGAAATTGTTTACAATAATTCCTTGATGAACACAAATGTCTTTCCAATTTTCTTCGGTTAGTGCGATTGAAAATCCAGTTTTTCCACCAATTACAATTTTTGGAGAAAAATCATTTAAACTAATGCCAACAAAAAGAAATTTTGACAAAGAATTATTTAAAAAATAAATTTTTGAATTAAGAAGCGTTTCCAAAGGTTTATGAACCACGGCGTTGTTCATAATGACTAAACGAGACTGAAACATATTGTGTTATTCTTGTACTTAAATATTCTCATCCCCACTTTCTTTAAAGTTTCGATTAAAATGGATTAATGAAAAAATAGATTTCCAGTTTGAAATTTGTAACAAAGATAAATAATTAAAATGGTAATGTATAAAAATAATGCAAAGTTTAATGTAACACTAATGATGGAAAAGTAATAATTTTTGAATCCGTCATAATAATTGGTACAGTTGGGGGTTAAAATTTGTAACTGATTATTTTTAAACTCTAACCTTTCTATCCAATTTGTATCAAAAATAGATCGATTTGGATAATGATACAAAATTTTAAAAAATTTACTTGCATTTTCATTTCCATTTATTCGTTCCATCCAACTAATTGTACTATTGTTAATTAATCCAATTTTCATAAATTTACAATATTTACTTAGAGTGACGTCTGTTTTATTAGAAAAACATATTTCACACTGTGTTACGCCAGGGGGATGATGAACATAAAAAACATTTTGGAAAATAAAATAAAGAAGAATAAATTGAGATCTACTGATAGTCATTAAAACAAATTAATAATTATATTCCAAATTTATTAACATTAAGCAGATACTTTCACCAGGAAAGCAAAAGCAGTTGTAAAAAAATAACAATAAAATACTTAATTTAAATATATGTAAAAGTTCATAAATAAGGATATTAATAATACTATATAAAATGTGTAGCTTGAAGACTTATTTTGAATGGTTACAATTATTCGATTCCTATTTTTCCATAAACAGTTATTTAAATCACAATTCCTAGCAAATTTCTTATGCTCCACAATAGGATCATCATAACTTAACCAATCAAAAATTTCAATACCACAATAAAAACATTTACAAATATCATTGATTGAAGTATAGTAAAAGCCAGCTCCAGCTAACACTTCTGGTCTCAATTTTCCTTTCCATTTTTTAAAAGTGGAAAGTCGTTTTTCATATGTTTTAAAATAACTGTTATCAATTTCTTTGTCAAAAGTTTCTAAGCACATTTTGTGAAAGACTTATGAAGACTAACTTTGGTTTCAAAAACAACAAATTTAAATACCTTATAATATCTACATAAATATATCTAAATCTTCATGTTCTGCATTCCATTGATACAAAGCAATATCTTGGTGTCCCCAAGCTAATGTATTAAAACTATAGGGAATTTTATACCGCTTATCATCTTCGGAACTCAAAGCCAATTTATTAATTAACTCTGTAAAAATTGTATGTTGTCTAGATCGAAAAACATACATTGAACAAAAGGTTTTAGAATGATTTTCAACAACATCTTTATAATGAATAAAATCCAACTGCTTTTTAATTGCACTTTTTTTAACACCTTTTGCTTTTTTTGTTAAACTGTTTTCCGTTTTAATACAATATGCTTTTGCTCCAGTACCAAAGAAAGCAGTAATGGGTTCACCAGCATATTCATCTTTGAATTTTCCTATAACTGACTTTGTAATAGGCATTTCATGAATATTATTAAATTCATAATTAGATGTGTCAAATTTGTGAATATTTTTTATCATGTCAGAATAAATATTTGGAGTTGTGACTTCTAAAATGAACGAATCGGTATCGGTGTATAAAAGTGAAATATTTTCCTGATAAAGAGGTTTTAAAAAATTATAAAAGAAATCATACATGACAGTTTTAGATATATCTAATATTGAGAAGCCTACATATATTGATTTATTGTAAGTAACTTGAATCTTTTGCATTTGAATAGCTACCAAGTTTTCAGAAAATATTTTGTTAAGTCCTTGAAATATGGTTTTGCAATTAAATTCTCAGCACCATCTTTTCTTCTATTTTTTTCCCACTCTGTAACAAGTCTTACGTCAATTCTCCTATCAACATTTTCCATAGTCTTACCATAAATACTATTATTTGCCAACTTGTAAGTATTACGATCAAATTCATTCTTTGAATCATTTCTTAATCTTGAATTCAAGTCTATATATTTTTTCAACCAATCAGATTGAGAAAACTGTAAAACTCTATGAACTTTAGTTAACTTGAGTCCATGTTCCAAACATTGTTTTAATAATTGATAGTGAATAACATATTTTGATTTATCATTTAAATTGGGTATTAATTTTATGCATTTAGAATTTGGCGGTTTAAAGTTTTCTGGACAAAACGGAAAATCGTTATGATAGGAATGTAGACTTGTAGGATATTCTAAATCAACTTCTAAAACATATCCCTTATTAGATTTTTTAGAAATATTCATAATATTTAAATCATTGATTTCTTTATCTGTTAACCAAACAAAATCTCCCGTTGGAATGTGCTGTGACATTGCATAACCATACAAATTTGTTGCATCATAATAAATTATGTATTTAGTTGGCTTTAAAGGATCAAAATTTAAAAGAAATGGGTTATTAGCTTCAGATTTTCTACAAATGCAAGAGCTCACACCACCGCGAACGCTTTTTTGGAACAGTGTATCATATCTGGATCAGTTAACAATTCTAACTCTATTCCAGTATAACGCAAACAGGCCTCCAAGGATAAACCTGGAAAAGTGTAAAAATGAGCTGGATCGAGCTTATATGTGGATAAACAAGTGCTTCTAAAATTTTCAAAAATATCTGCCAAAAGTAAAGTATCAGAGAGTAAGTAAACGTCGGAGTATTGACCAAGAGATTCACATTTAAACAATTGCCAAACCTTTACAGCTCTTTGGTATTCTGCATCACTGATGTGCTCATCCGTTAAAGTATTATAAAATTGGTCTTTCTGAGGTAAAGTTGTTTCTTCTAATTTTAAATAATCATCAATATAACTGTAAGGAAATACACCTTTTTGCCGAATAAGTTTAAATCTTTCTTCATCATTGAAAATTTTTTTTATTTCCTTACATTGTTCATCTTTTAAGCTTTCAGAGAGTTTTGATAAAGAATGGGATAGAAATTGAAAAGAATCAATAAACCTTAATGATATATTTTTTTTCTTAGCCTTTTGTGTCTTTTTATCAAAATAGTTATCCACATGAATAAGCTTTTCAAATGAAATATATTTTTCCTTGTTTTGTGCGATAACTGTTAGTTGTTCTTTGTTTAAGCATAATTTTTTAAGAAATAGATGAGAATCATAATTACGCAAATTATGCAATATAACTGGAATAAAGTTAGGTATTCTGTAATTTATGTTGCAGAGTGAATGAGCTGGACCTCTATAAAGACCGGTTATATGACAATGATCTGCAACCCTGTCATTTAAAAGAGGTTTATTACAAATATGACAAACTTTTTCATAGTTATGATAAATTTTGTCCAGTTCGTTCAAAGGGATCATTTTTTTAGGAGCCTTTAAATATTTATTGTATATGTTATACACATCTCTTTCTAAAGAATTTATAAATAATGTATCACAATTTTGTCCTCTATATTTTTCAAATTTGGAATAATTATCGTCGAAGGAACATTTAATGTAATAGGCAAATGAATGTGGAATATGTTCATATTGTTTTAAGGTGTATGAAGTATTAGGATTTTTATCAACATTGTCATTATTTAAAGGCTTTAAAATGCATTCAAAATCTGCATACACCACGAAAGGAACTTTCATTTGTTTATGATAATTTACAAATTTCAAAATATTATCATATGAATAGTTTCCAAACTTATCTTTTATTAATTCTTTAGAAGGTAGGTTAATTCGTAAATGATCACAATCATAGCTATTGTGTTGTAATAAATTTTCTTCTGTAGGGAAATATTGTAAACAACCATCGCAAATATATTTTTTTCCGTGATGTTTAGAAATTTGTGCAGAAACTAGTTTTGATAAATCTTTAATATAGCAATAATGAAAAGTTTTTTCATCATCATCACTTATTAACAATAAATTGACATGTTGATTTTTTTTATTCGATGAATAATAAAGTCGACCAATTACTTCATACCCCTTTTTAGGATTTATAATTTCTAATCCATATACATTAATAGAAATGTTATTTTTTTCTTCAAAAATCTTAATGTTCTTTAGCAACATTGGAAATTCTATACCTGACATATCCAAAACAGAAGAGTAGTGTGGGTAGGATGAAGTTTCAAAATCTAATCCGCTTGGTTGGTGAAGAGCAGACACAACTGCCCAGGCGAAGCAAAAGTTGTCATCATTCCTAATGTTGATCACAGCTTGACGTCTCTTGATCTCTTGAGGAAGTTCGATAAAAGATGAGGCTCTCAGCGGATTGTGCTTGTTAACATTAATTTCCAAATGAAGTAAATTCATCAAAGCCCATCCTGCAACGTAAAAATTAAAAAATTACTTTTTTTGTTGCTGTTGTAAAATCAAAAATAAATTCTTTACCTGAATCTCTTTCTACAAATTCGTCAGCTTTCTGGTCAATAATGGTGCAGATTTGCTCTAACAGTTCTTTTTTCTGATATCCCTGGCAAATGACTTGGAACGGCGCATTAAAAGATTTGACATCATAGCTGTCGCTGCTGGGGTTAAAATAGAAACCGAACAGTTCCATATTTAGCTTGATACATATGTTTCTGCAGTTCTTGATCTATTAGATGTGCAATTTTGTATTCCAAATGTTGAAAATATTCTTTCACATTTATCAAGTTTTGGTGTGAGGAAATCCTATAAGATATTATTCGTTCCCTGAATGCTGACTTGATAATTTCAACAACTTCCTCCAAGCCTATTTTGGAATTGTTCTTGTGCACACTAGATCGAAGATGTCCACCCCATAGACTTTGGTTTATATTTTTCTTGCATTCTTTACAATATTTTACAATATTTGTAGAATCTATAAATTAAGAAAAAAATATTTTACAAAATATAACATGAAAAATAAAATGTTCTGACCTTTAACAAGCTTTGGTTTTTTCAACCAACTGTTGAGTTTTGTGGAATTTCCGTTAACATGTTTTTTAATATGTCGCAATAAATTATCCTTTCTAGTCAAGACTTTATTACATGTTACACACTTATGCATTTCTGAAGTTTTCTGGATAATAATAATAATAAAATTAATATTGTGCAATTCTATTTAGTTATAGTCAAATTTTGAAAAAAGCAATTGCATTTTTGAAGTTCTTTGTATAATAATAAAATTAATATTGTGCATTTTTATTTAGTTATAGTCAAATTTTGAAAAAAGCAATAGAAATTAATTGACTTTATGAATCCATTTCTTCAAATGAGTCAACTAATTTGTCAAAGGCCTGTTTAACATAATTCACCGTACTTTCGTCTCCCTTTTTAATTGTGATCAAATTAGTTAAATTTTGAATAGCGAAACCCAGACACTTAAGGTTTGCTATTTGTTTTTTATTAATTTTAAATTTTTTTTTAATGATAAATGATGGTTTCGAAATTGAATTTTGTTCAACTGGTGAATTATTAGGAGAAATATCCGAAGTTAAATTTGCTTCAATTTGTTTTTCTTGCGAATCAGAATTTACAATAGCATATGGTGAATTAATAGAAGATATAGCCGAACTTAAATTTTGATCAATTTGTTTTTCTTGCGAATCAGAATTTACAATATCATATGGTGAATTAATAGGACAAATAGCCAAACTTAAATTTTGATCAATTTGTTCTTCTTCCGAATCAGAATTTTCACTAAACAAAAAAGGAGAGCAAATTGGTCTCGGAGAATTAATTGGCGATTTTAATGTTAAATAATTTGGATTAGATTTTTGAAAACAAACAATATCCTCATAGCTAGAATTTTCGAATTGATTTTCGTCAATGTCATTCAGTTCTTCAAGAGTTTGTTTAGTTTTTGTTGTAATTAAGTCCGTTTTGTTGTCAATAATGTCATTAAGATCGTCAAGAGTTTGTTGTTGAGTAGCTGTAAATAAATATTTTTCGTTATTGTGTTTGTTGGCATTATTCTGAACTTGGCTATTGTAAATAATTTCATTCAAGTCCTGAATAGTTTGTTGTTGACTAGTTGTAAATACGTCTGTTTCATTGTTTTGTTGGTTTGCAAAATTTTGCATTTGAGTACATGTGTATAAGTCAAAGTCATTGTCAATTATTTTTGCTACTCGATGCCAAAAAATTGTCCATTATGAAAAAAATCGTAATAACAAATAAAAATGCCACAAATGTACATAAAAATGTCACCAATATATATAAGAATTAAATCTTGCCAAATAAAAATGGTAGAAATAAAAATAAAAATTAAAAAATTACCAAATAGACACAATGTAAACACCAGAAAACTCGCGAGCTCTGCAGTGTGAATGCAGAAATCAATTGCATTCGTCTCTTCGCTGAGGCGATTTTATATGCAAAATTTAATCACATGTGTCCTACTTAAAGTTGAACGACAATCTCTAAAAACCACTTTCCCAAGCCGATCAACAACCTTACCCCTTAAGAACATCCACTCGACGATCATACAGTATCATTCGCTGTAATATCAGTTGTCGCTATTATTTATAACCTATAACCAAAATTGTTTTTTATCAAATATATCTATCTAAATCTAAAGCTCCTAACGATGGCAGAAAATATGATTGGAAACGCTGACCAAATTGAAGAAAATAATGTGGAGATCGCCGCTCAAATTGAAGAAAGAGAAGAGATTTTTAATAACTTGGAAGGCGATTCCATCACTTATAAACATTCATTTTTGGACAAATCATCTAGGCTTGTTAGAAGATCATTCTTGTTTAACATCGAGGAGGAAGAAGAAGAGATGGAGGAAGATGATCAGGAAATTGACGAAGGAGTGGACATGGATGGACAACTGCTAAATTTAGGAACCGAGGCTGACGTAAAAGTAAGCAAGTTTAGGGCTAGTGAATTATTTAATAATTTTGAAGAAAAAGATGTATGTGTTATACAAAGCTTCTCTAAAATTGAAAGTCGAAGACTAGGAACATTTGCTATTTGCCTTCCTTGTAGTGCAATTCACATGAGATATTTACGGAGTGGGGAGTCCGATCATGTGAGCTGCCACTACAAAAGAGCTTATGTTGATACATCTTTTTCTACTAATTCCTGAACCTGCTTGCTTTTACTGCAATAAAAATGAAAAAAAAGAGATAGAAGATTATGTTGTTAAATATTAATAATAAACATAGTTTGTAAACGTGATGGGTAGATTAGTTTAACAATATTAATTTTAAATATAGGTTATAAACATAATGGGTAGATTATATAAAAAATATTAATTTTAAACATAAATTGTAAAGGTATTAAGTAGAATACGTCAACAATATTAATTTTAAAAAATGTCAACTGTTACTATAAGCGGCTATATATTTTCAGTGCTATATGCAAAATACTTCTTTTTATTCTAACATCTGACACTGTATTTGTAAATGAAATAGCTAATCATATGTAAAAAAAAAGTGTCGATTATGTCAACTGCCACTAGAAGCACTCATATATTAGCATAACATTTTGTTAACGCTTGTTTCTGTATTCAATTGAGTTTTCTCTTACTTGATGCAAATTATATTAATATTATTAGTATAATTAAAAAGTAGTAGTCATTTTTACATGTAAATTCCCATAAGAAAATTTAAGCTTCGATTTGCAAAAGTGGTGCCATTTTAGGGCGTGGCACTTTTTGTGTAAACCCATAACAATTGTTTTGTTATGTAATGTGAAAATTAGTATGTATTAAAAAACTTGTTAGATCATTGTTGTCGTTTCAATATAGGAAAAGGAAAAAATGTGTGTCAATTATTATATATATATTTACATTTACTACATATTATCCTCTTTTTAAAATTACAACAAAATGATGTCTAATTACATCTTTGAAGATTTGTACCAAATAGTAATATCTAGTGCGACATACAGGACAATTGTTTACCATTATAGAACAACAATTTTCATCATTCCATCTTAAAATACATTTTAAACAAAAAATGTGGGAACATGTATTTGGTCTACATGAATCATAATATTCGATTATTTCATTATTATTCATTTATTTTATTTATTCATCATTTTATTTATTTAAAACAAATAGCACAAAACACTTTTTTCTCTTCACTCTCAGTTTTGTTCAAATTTTTTAAAATAATCCCATTATTTTCTTCTCGAACTAATGGTATATTTTCTTCTTGAACTCCTGGTATAATTTCTTCGAGGCTAATTGTCTGAAGCGGAATGGATCGATTTCTTTCTCCAACTGATTCACTCATTTTATTTTAATATTATTATTAATAGATTTATTCAACAGATTTTTTTTTCTTTTAACAGTCACTCGTACCTTAACATACTAAAATGATCTTGATGCACCTATTTATAAGACTTAAGAATGCAAAATCAAATGTGGGAGAACAAAGAGAAAAAATTAAAAATATGATGCGAATGAGAATAAAAGGGGAGGAAGTTAAGAATGAGGGACATGAGAGAGAGAGGAACAGGAGGAGGAGGAGGCGCTCCCCTATTATAACTACTCATTAGGCCGCTATTTTGTTCCGCCACAATGGCTTTATACAAAAAAATTACGATAAGTACTTTCGTATCAACGATTTTTTTACATTTTGTAAGGCAACCATTTTCTTTCAACATATTGGATTTGTATCAAAATATTACCATTCTATTGCCATATGACCCTTGAATTTGAAGTCAATTTTGGAAAAATGGTTTTTGAGTTATGCCGCGCTAGATTGACAGAAATGGCAAAACATGTTTTACGGAGTCAAGGGATTTTAAACGCAAAAATCTCGGAGAGTGACTTGTTCACGATTAATATACTTTGCTAATACGAGAGAAGTAAAAACGAAAAAAAAAACAAAGATACTTCGAAGGAAATGACAAAATTTTAAATTTGCAGTATCTCTTATAAGCTTTTGGATGCATATTATAAGAATCTATTTGATCAAAGAGACGATATCATATCATACAAGAAAAAATAGTATCATTCAGGCATCATCCAAGAAAATTGAAGACTTTGATAACAATTTGTATTTGAAATATTTAAAATGCAAAATTTTAGTAATTAAGAAGGATTAAAAATTATGTTTATTCAAAATTAGGGAAATGAAAATCAAACTAAAAGGTGTGAATCAGTTGCTTCACAATTCACTAGTTATAAAACCTAAAAAGTTTTAGAAATAAAGAAAATGGTAAAATGACAATGAATGGATGTGAGCATAAAACCTATTATTATAATTAAAATTGGAAATATTGATTTGGCTCAGTATATGAACATTATTTAAGTATAAGATGTTTCAAATGTGAGATATAAATCAATGAAAGTTAAAAATATAGCAGTGTAGAAAATCGTGCTCAAATTGTGGAAAATGTAATCAAAATTTTACGTTACTCTGGATATATTAAATGAAGATGAAAACATTCTGGTTCTTCCAGACAGAACGGACTAGGTGAAAAAGATAGTTCAACTTTTAGACAACAACATCTATAAGGTTATGCAGACAGACCCTACAAGTAGAATAGAAAGACGCATCAAAAAATCTGATTTACGCATCGAGTTTACCACCAGCGCAGAAGAAAACACTAAAACCAAGCAGCTCCAAGATTCACAGGTTCTAGGGTCTTCCCAAAATACACAAGAACAATGTACTACTTCGACCGATCGTCAGTGCAATAGACTCGCCCACATACAAACTAGGTAAATATCTTTCAAACTTTCTTAATCCATTCACTAAAAAAACAGATTCTTTTATAAAAAACTCTGCACATTTCGTGGAAAACTTAAGGAAATCCGTTTGGATCACGAAGATATTTTGGTCAGTTTCGATGTAGCATACACAAACGTTCCTGTCAACGACTCTATTTCTGTTATATCAGATATACTAGATCATAATAATCGTGATCAGAACCTAATAGACCAAATGGAAGCTTATCTTACATCTACTTATTCCATTTTTCAAGGAACTTTTTATGAACAAACTTCAGGGGCAGCTATGGGATCTCCTCTATCACCTGTGGTAGCGAATATCTTTATGGAAGCCTTTGAAGATATTGCTCTAACATCCGCTCCACTAAAACCAAAACACTGGTTCAGATATGTAGATGATACTTTTGTGGTATGTCCTCATGGACAGGATAATCTTCTCATATTTCTGGATCACCTCAATCAACAATATAATAATATCAAGTTCATAATGGAAATTGAATCTAATGGGACAACTCCCTTTTTAGATGTATATTTTCAAAGAAAGGAAAATTGTACATTAGGACATTCTGTGTACAGAAAAACCGACGCATACAAATAGATATTTAAATGCAAATTCTCACCACCATCCAGCACAAAAGAAATCAATTATTAACTCACTAGTATTTAGAACTATTTCGATTTCTGATCAAGATTTTTGAACATAGGAAACATCGAAACTGACCGAAGCTCTGAGAGGGAATGGCTATTGCACTGAAGATATTACGCGTTCAATTAAAAATTATAGTAATCCAACTCCGCGAAAGGAGGATGATAAGGAGCCACCATTAGGTAGTGTTGTTCTTCCTTACATTCATGGCTCTACAGACAAAACAGGACGATTACTTCGGCGGTTCAACATACGTACAGGGTGGCCCACATAAGATGACCCACTACCTTATCTCATAATCTGTACGAGATAGGGAAAAAAGTTTTATACTAAAGTTTCTTGGGTTTATATAAATTTTTTAAATATTGTATTTTTATATATACAGGGTGTGTCATTTTGCGTTGACAGATGTCAACTTTGTTATTTTAAATGGAACACCCTGTATATTATTATGGATTTGAATAGCTCTCTTAGAGACGATTTCAACGATGTATATAAGATGGGTCTACGAGGCACCGTTTCGGAGATATTTACGATCATCTTCAATTTTTGACATACTTTCAACTTGTTGTATCTCTGGTATTTATCAACTTTTTTGTTTCATTTTTGTGCAGGAAAAAACATAATTTTATGCTTTATTGGACGTGTAGGTAAAAATATTGAAATTGAAAAAAAATGTTACAGTGTTGTCACGTTTGCGTACCATCAGTTTTCTCAAGATTTTTAAATGCAACCCCCTATATTTTATAACGGATTTAAATAGAGCATCGAAAGACGATTTCAACGATATATTATAACATAGGTTTACAAGTCACGGTTTCCGAGTTTTGGGGATTTTCTTCAGGAATCAATTTTAATATTAAACAATTTTTACTAAACATAACATAAACTATTAAACATGACATAACAAGAACAAAGACAAATAAATAAACATTACTTAAATTAAATTTTCTATATAACCACCTTCCTGTGCTATACATGTTGTATAAATAATGCCTAATTTTTTTATTGCACTACGAACGGCTCCACTCTCATTGATCAAATGGATCTCTTCCATTATTCTCCCCCTTAAATCGTCTACGTTATTAACTTTATTCTTATACACTTTGTCTTTAATATTTCCCCATAAAAAAAAATCTAGTGGAGTTAAATCGGGACTCCGAGCTGGCCAGGGTATTGACCCAAATCTGCCAATCCACATTGGAAATCTTTCATTTAACCATTCAATTACAGGTCTTACGGTATGGTACGGCGCACTGTCTTGTTGAAATACAAGACCATCTTTAATTTCATCCGGTAATTCATTAATAAGAGGTTGTATTTCATTTTGCAACAAACTGTGGTATCTCTGTCCGTTAAGAGTCCTATCATAAAAAACCGGCCCAATCACTCGGTCCTTTATTATTCCGCACCAAACATATACACTTTGATGTCCCTGCTTTCTGATGGCTTTGATTTTATGTTGATTTTGCCTTGACCAGTAGTGGCAGTTCTTTCGGTCAAATATTCCCGCGGTGTTGAAAATTGCTTCATCAGTGAAGAGAATTTTGTCAAAAACCGGTTGATCAAAGTGGCGGTCCATCATATCCATGCAAAAAGTAGCTCTGTTGTCAAAATAAGCTATGGGTAGCTCTTGTACCGAAGTGAATTTGAAAGGATGGTAATCGTTGATATTAAGTGTTCTCTGAATACTTGCTCGGCTAATATGCGGTATGTCCCGTGCGGCATCCCTTTGGGAATTTTCATTGCTTTCCTCAAAAGAACATCAAGTTGATTTTCTTCTGTAAGAACTGTCCTAGGCCGGTTTATTTTATTGTTTATCAGTTTCCAGATCTCGTGTAATTCTTACGAAGATTTTCTTACTTGGAATTCTGCTATTTGGATACAGTCTTCTATACTCCCTTAACGCTAGTGCAGGACTCTTATTGTTTCTAATGAAGCACTCATATAAATTTAAACGTTGTTGAATAGTGTAGTTCGACATAATTATTTCTTAAATTTACTAATTTAATCAAGAAATGCAACCAAGCTGTCAAATTTCATGCAAATAATATTTCGTTTGTTTCCATGGTTTTGAAGCACAGCCTACTTAAAATTGTTGCTAGGGTTGTGGAAAGGTTGGTAAATAATTGTGAGAGAAAAAACACGAAGCCAATACTTAGCTTGATGATTACTCGACTGACTTTCAGACGCTCTATATAAAAACGAAACAACAAAAATGATTAGTAAGCAAAGACATTTTGCGGCACCATTATCGACACAGTCGCCTTGGCCGTCTGTTTCGGTAATCGCTAATAATAACATTGATAAGGCTTATTTAGTATATGGGAAGGAAACATAAAGAACTATTTTTAAATAGATTCACACTATTTTAACAAAAATACACATTATGTATTTAACTGATTTTTAGAGAGTTTTACGTTTGATCTGGAAAACGGCGTGGTAATAATTATTCAAAGCAATTAGAAAATCTAATTTAGATATTCTTTAGCATATAATATTAATTTTGTTGTCTTCGTTCATGTCATGTCACGTTTAATAGTTTATATTATGTTTTAGTAAAAATTGTTTAATATTAAAATTGATTCCTGAAGAAAATCCCCAAAACTCGGGAACCGTGACTTGTAAACCTATGTTATAATATATCGTTGAAATCGTCTTTCGATGCTCTATTTAAATCCATAAAATATAGGGGGTTGCATTTAAAAATCTTGAGAAAACTGATGGTACGCAAAACGTGACAACACTGTAACATTTTTTTTCAATTTCAATATTTTTACTTACACGTCCAATAAAGCATAAAATTATGTTTTTTCCTGCACAAAAATGAAACAAAAAAGTTGATAAATATCAGAGATACAACAAGTTGAAAGTATGTCAAAAATTGAAGATGATCGTAAATATCTCCGAAACGGTGCCTCGTAGACCCATCTTATAATACATCGTTGAAATCGTCTCTAAGAGAGCTATTAAAATCCATAATAATATACAGGGTGTTCCATTTAAAATAACAAAGTTGACATCTGGCAACGCAAAATGACACACCCTATATATATAAAAATATAATATTTAAAAAATCTAGATAAACCTAAGAAACTTTTGTATAAAACTTTTTGCCCTATCTCGTACAGATTCTGAGATAAGGTAGTGGGTCATCTTATGTGGGCCACCCTGTACAATCTTCAATACGCATAAGAAGATTGGACAATGCTTGCGACCGCTGAAAGATATTGCACCTTCTTAAACAGTAAAATTTCTTGCTCCTGTGGAGAAGTGTATGTGGGCGAAACAGGACGCTCAATATCAACTAGACTTAAGGAACATGAACGATGTATTAAAAAGAAACAAATTGTTCAATCTGCTGTAGCTGAGCACTAGCATACCACTGGCCATATTATAAATGTAAAGGAAACCAAGGTTCTAGCATCGGTTCCAGGATTTTATAAACGAAAAATTAGGGAATCTAATGAAATTTTTAAACATACAAAAAATTTCAATAGAGATACGGGTTACGGTCTACATCACACGTGGAAACCGACTTTAACACAGGGTCACGGTTCGGTGAGCACAAGTCGGGTATAAAAGCCCGCCTGAATCTATCCGAGCTCATTCAGTTTTCAGATCTCGTGGAGTAAAGATTCCTGAAGATGCCTTGTACATTCGAAGGCAAAACGTCGGATAGTAATTCCAATTTGACACGGTTTAATCCCAAGAACCATGATTTCTTAATTGACCAAAGCCGTGAAAGCTTCCGTTCTATAAAATATAAAAAAGTAAGATCCCTGGGTAATCGAAGGCGAAACGTCGATGTTTCCAATTCTAAAAAGTCTAGTTTCCAAGAACTATAACTTCTTAATTGATTTCTGGATTGATGATTTTATAAATATTTTGAAATATAGAATCACACTTTGAAATTTTGTATCATTTCCGGACACCTTGTATAATTATCTGTCTTCAGCGAATACGTTTGAAATATCAAAAAATGTAATATATTTTTTTAACAGCGTAAGCAACTAAGTATACCTTTCAAGTAGAAACAGGACAATATCCTATCTACAAATAAATCATCTGCCTCCTGACCATAATTCATTAAATAAATGAAAAACAGCTAAAGAAAATCGTTCGAACTTGAGGATTTAGTGGGATGATTGATCGACAGTAATACACTAAATAGAAATAAATGTGTTTAAAACGTTGCCGAAACGATGATAAATGAAAAGATCGGCCGTTATATGTACGGCAGTGGCACTTACAGCTTTTTATTTTCGAATTTTTGTTCAATTGTATTATAATATTTATTCGATTTGATATAATCGGATCAGCGTGTTACAAATGCAAGCACAGAAGATCCAAACTCTACAAAAACAAAAGCGAGTCTCTTACTACTGTACGTCAACTGAAAGTTTCAAGTTTGTGGAATGAACTTGAGAAGGAAAAGAAACATCCAACCAACTTGCATAGAGAGGACAATATTAAAATACTTTTAAAATAGATCTGTTTAAGTAGTAGAGAAAACAGACGCGGGTTGGGTTACCATGCTTATGGATGTAGGTATGGGCGACCAGAAAATCCAAGACGCTATCAGTTACAATTAACTGAATTGCTGAATATAATATATGCCACATCACAGCAAGTTTGTTCGTCGATATGAACTATTTTTAGATATTGAAGGGCAATAATATGGTGCTTAGACCAACAATAAGCTTCAGGAACTGG
This sequence comes from Kuschelorhynchus macadamiae, assembly GCA_030620095.1. Lineage (NCBI taxonomy): Eukaryota > Metazoa > Arthropoda > Insecta > Coleoptera > Curculionidae > Kuschelorhynchus > Kuschelorhynchus macadamiae. The sequence continues at coordinate 294,304 of JAUTXW010000328.1, forward strand.
CCAATGAGCAAACTCTCTCAATATGTATTAAGACAGGGTAAGTTTATTAAGGACTTAAACCATTTTATAAAAAATTAACCAAACTTTTGTATTATAATAGAATGATCGATTTGTAATCTATGATCATTAGGATAAAACTAAAGGAAGTTAGGAATGTGCTGGCCTTCCTAGTATTCACTTCGAAGTGGAAGATAATTCCTTAATAAATTTTTTTGAATGAATCAGTTAGCTGAACGTTTCAAATAATTGACTCACTTTGTCAAGTTCCGAATCTCGTTCATCTGGCTACTTGGGAGTTTGGGGTGATACAGCCCACAAATTCGATAGCAGCGATTTGTGATCGAATTAAATCAAGTTCGCATCACTTAGGTAAAGTAACTAGACGTGATACAAAAGATAGTATCTGTTTATTTCAGTAAATATTGCCTGGGCCAGTGAAAACTAAAAATACCAGATTTGTTTATTTATCGTCACAGTTCACCTTTAAATTTTTAGATGTAATTAAGGGTTAGAATGGTATCCAAATTCAAATTCAAAATGCTTTTATTGGAGATAAATACAAAGTTAAATACATATTTAGAATGGTGGCGAGATCCAGCATAGCTACTCTTGTAAAGACAAATGTCTTACCACTGCGCATGCCTTTGTTCAAGACTATTGCAACTTGCAAGAAAGAATTGCAGCACGTAAAACGGCCTTAAGTGGCAGCCTCTAGGCGACTGTTAAGAGCGTTTTACATGCTGCAATTCTTTCTTGCAAGTTTCAATAGTCTTGAAGAAATGCATGCGCAGTGGTAAGACATTTGTACCTTTTGTCAAACTGCGCATGCCTTTGTTCAAGACTATTGCTTATTGCAAAGAAGAATTGCAGCATGTAAAACGGCCTTTATATGAAAATGAGTGGTAAAGCTGCAAGTCAGCATATTGATGAGATTTACTATAAGAGAGAAACTTGGAAAAATTTGCTGTATATATAGAGAATAATAAAGGCCCCAAAACACTCCCCTGTGGTACTCATTTTTTGACTGATAAAAAGGGCGATACGTTCTTGCCCAATGTAACACTTCTGTCTATCGCTCAAATAACTGCGCATATATTTAACGGCCGTGTCACCTAGACTAAAGTACCTTAACTTTTTGATAAGAGTAGCAAGACATAAGGTGTCAAATGCTGAATTCTAACAGGATTAAGCAGGAGTTTTTCCCACAATCCTGGGCCCTCAGCAAGTCATCCGACACCTTTAGATGGGCTGTTGTAGTGCTGTGAATCCAGTCTGAGTATCTGGTAAAATTTTCTTAATAAGAAGAAAATTATTTAATTGCTCAGCAACTATTTTTTCTAGTATCTTCGACATGGTACAAAGAATGCTAATGGGACAATAGTCGGAAATTAAGGCTGGCTTAGTAATTTTTGGAACGGGAACTACATTAGCTTTTTTCCAAAGAGTGGGACATATCCCAGTATTTAAGCATCTGTTGTATCCCATTTTAAAAGTAATTTTATTCGAGAAAAGTAACCTCTAAATCTAAAAAGTAAGGTTTTCCTCTCTTTTACACTAGAGGTAAACGGTTACTTAATGGATACAAATAATAGGAATATATTATTATCCAAAATTCAACGGTTAAAAATTTCAATTACCAATCAAAAGTAATTCCCAGACTTGAAATTCATATTGTTTGTTCGACCAATTCAACCCATCAGCTCAACCTTTGGCATCTACCTACAGTCTGGCTGCACAAAACTAACAAAACAATCGTTCATTTAAACGAATCCCTTGAGTGAGTCGACTCATATAAATTGAATCATCAAAGTGATTCAGAATTACAATATCTACACCACAATCTGCCGGAGACTATAGCTTACTTCGGTGGTAGCCAATGTACAGTGTGTCTGTTTATATTTTGCGCTTCCCCTACAGCTTTTTGTTTTAGAGGTATAAAAATACTTTAATCGTAAAAGTTGTAGGCTTTTCTCTGAATAGCCTGGATTTTTTTATCAGGTTAAATAAAACATCGAAATCTGCCAAAAAATACGAGTTTTGTTTTTGTTAATAGGAAATGTTTTTATTGGAATTCTTATATCTTCCGATTTCAACAATATATAACTGTATATTTACTCTAACTAGGTTAGAAATCTTGGATGGCATTAATAAAATAAACGAATAACGGTGAATATATCTATGCACGTCTATAAAGAATTAAAATTATTTACAAATTTCTAAAAATTATAATGATTAGTAGAATTGAAATTCTTAGCCCTAAAACCTTCGAAAACTATTTAAATATATTTAAGATTATCCTTTCTATTCAATCTCAGCCGCTCCTCCACCTCACGCCTCAGTTACTGACCCAAGACTGTGTTGTGTATAAAGGTATTTAATATTAGCACCATTCATCAAGAATTTTAAATACCTAGTGGTATAGCCTATATATATCTATATATATATATATATATATATATATATATATATATATATATATATATATATATATATAGAGGGAGAGGTAGTCGCAACTGACTAGTTAAGAAGAAAAATGAAAAGCCTAGATTAGTGTGGATGCAGTTTATGTATATAAAAGGCCAAATAAAGGTGTGGAACCCTTTATAGTTTTGTCAAGCTTTCGGGATCAATTTATCCCTTCCTCAGGATTTTTCTACAAATAACTTAAAAAACGAAACAAGTTAGAAACTAACTAGTAAGTATGATACGTTTAAACTCACCAATGTGGGTTTGCTATTGAAACAAAAACATACTCTGAAGACGATACACATTTAGTTGCACCAAATCATCATTATCCTATTTAAAAATATTAAAAGTTGAAAGGTTAATAGCGAAATATGAATTTAAAAACTTTAAAAAACATGTCCATCATGGGACTTCATTTTGTTAACTGAAACACGTTTTTAGAGGAATTTTAAGCGCGAAAGTAGACGGGATATAAGTGAGAGAGATGCAATATTATTTTTAACAAGAAGAAAGAAATAGAGAGTATACTAAATTAGCGTTGGAAGGCACAACACAGAAGGATGACGGGTTGTCTATCTTACAGTAGTGTGTATACCATGCTCAACTAAATTCGATCTAATTTGCGAAAATGTGTACATAGTAATATGATTATTTTACAATGAGACCTTTCACACTTATCCTCTTAATTAATTACCATTGTAAAATAATATATTATATTATATTATATATAGGAATGGCAAGGGAATAATTGTTGTAATTTTGTTGTTTGTACTCAAAAACGTAATACAAGACTGTACCAAAAAGTTGTGATTGTTCGAAGGAGTAGAAAGACATGTAGGTGGCGCCCCCTACAAGAGAGCAATACTAATATTAGATTCGAATTTGCAATACCAAAAAACCCCCGTATATAAATTTTCACTCCATTATTTACATTATCATAGATTTTATTTAAAAAATAGGAAAATTAAATAAAAACTTTAACACCCTGTATCTCGAGAACTAAGGCCTTGCGGACCCTTATTTATATAGACTTTTATGTTAATTTTTTGGTCCTGAATACGTAACTGAAGTATTGACATTTCCTCATGAATCACCCTATATATATATATATATATATATATATGCATAAAAATCAGCAATATTTATGTTTCCTGATGATGCAACAATAAAATTGCGAAACGTCGAAACTAAAAAAAAAGACTTTTGTGTTTTTTTTACTGGATACAAACCCCAAACAATACACCACTCTAACATAACAACAAGAGGATCGTTAATGAAAACAATTTAGAAACTTAATATCTGGGAAATATCTGCGGACCAAAAGAGCAGCAAAATACTGATAATATGGGTTTCATGCAGGATATAGAATCTATATATGTGTCCTGAGGATGCAACAATAAAGTTGCGAAACGTCAACAATTTAAAAAATACTTTTGTTTTTTTACTGGATCCTAAAATCCTAATATTACCAGGTCATCCCCACATGACCCTTAATTTTTATCAAAATTTCAAGTCAATCGGGTAAGTAGTTTTTAAGCTATGCCGCGAACTGAGAGACAGACAGACAGGCCGACAGACGGAATTTATAAAACAAGTTTTTTGGAATCTAAGGAAGCCAAAACCTGAATATATGTAAAACCTGAGAGGATGATTTTTTTACGATTACAAACATTTTATTTGGCCGCCATTTTGTTCCGCTATCTTGAATTAGCAACACAGTTTTACCAGCTGATCGCTATATCACAATTAGTTATGGCACACAATTTGAAATCAATCCACTAAATATTTTATTAAGCCCCTATTTTCTTCCGCTAATTTAGATTCGAACCAAAGTGTTACCAGTTGATTCCAACATAATACTAGATGTTTGTGCAAAATTTGAAATAAATTGGATGAGCAGTTTTTTAATGATAATTTTTTTAACATTTCACTAGGCCGCCATTATGTTTTACCATATTGGATTTTTACCAAAATGTTACCAGGTCATCCCCATGCCACCCTTAATTTATGACCAAAATTTGAAGTCAATCGGGTAAGTAGTTTTTTAGCTATGACGCGAACAGACAGACAGGCCGGCGCAATTGAGAAAATTTGTTTTTCGGCATCTAAGGACTCTAAAACGTGAACACCTCAACAAAACTCGGAGGGTGATTTTTTCACGATTAAAATACTGCCCTTTTGCGACGGAAGTAAAAATTATAATAAAACCGACTGATTCATTATTTTAGACTAAATATTTTTTAATGATTATTTTCCATCAATGAATTTTTGAATGCTACAAATTAGATTTTTATTTCCTAATGAGTATTAGGTATTAATTTTTAATACGTTGCTAATTTTTCCACACTTTGTAAACTCCATTGGCCTTACACTACCCCCGTCACTGTTTTAAATCGTTGTTTATACTACGTAAGATTGATGTTAAATTGAAATTAGTTTGCAGCCGCCACTGTCAGACATCGATTGATAAATGATACCCATCGAAGCACCCGTATTCAATGGCTCCTGAAATCGAAAAAAGGGCCTCAAAATAAAAATGTTAACGCATTCGTGGAAGAAAAATGGACGTCGCCTCCGACACTTCTCTGTTTCTGAATATGTGATAAATTTGCAATAATAGATTAAAAGGATTGGCGGTGATGCAGTGGCGGCGGTATATGTCCTTTTGGAAAAATAAATGTAGGGTGAATGTGAGAAATGCACTTTTGGGGTAATTACACCTTTCGAACTGAAAAAAAAAGATATCTAAAGCTTCATAAATTGGCCCTCAATTACTTCCTGTGTCAAAAAATGTTTTAATGTAAACGTCAAAATAGCCTTATTTGTTTGTTTGAGAGCCCCGTTTCAAGATAAAAATTTTTGTGTTAAATAATAAATATTTATGGTAAGTGTTTTGATGTGCAATAATTTATTTTAGTTCTTTAAATGCGCAATGTAGATGGTATTTCTTGCTATAATATTTGACGTTTGTTCGTTTAGCATCATACCAATGGTGGTGATGATCGTGGTGCATTTACCTTATTTAAAAGTGGTATAGATCTTTTAAATGCACCAGCCAGGGTAAGGGTAAATGCACCAGCTATGTTGCGTTTATCCGCAACCCTTCAGCACATCGTTTCAGAACAAGATATGGGTCGTATATACTTCAGAAAAGGGAGTCGGCGACCATATACTCCATAGCTGCTGCAGGAAGCCTTATAGTTGATAAGGAGCAACCAATTGACCACCAAGGCATGTGCATGTCGCTACAATATTTCCATGAAAACGTCAAGAGATCACCTGAAGGGTCGTGGGGGAGTTTTGGGATCTTCGGAAGGAGTCTGTTGATGAGGTACAGCATTAGATCCTATTGTAGAAAATCAATTGTCTCAATGCATACGTACAATGTCGAAGACTGGATTTGGTTTAACCAAAGCTGAAGTATTACATCTTGTAGAGGCACACATAATAAGCAGTAAATTAATTACATGTTTTAAAAACAATCAACAGGTTAGGACTGGTGGCTTTTCTTTAAAGTAAGGCACAATTTGGCGATTAAAAAGCCAGTAGCTTTAGAGGAACCTTCAGAGACCATTTTGTTATTAACGAAATCTATGATGGACTTGAAACCGCAATAAGAGATCTAGATCTTCCTGACAAACCCAACTAAATTTATAATTGCTATAAAACAAAAGTTTTGCCAGCAGTTGGAAAGCCCTGCCATCGTTATACAGCTGCAAGTGGTAGGGAAAACACTTCTGGTAACAGCAAGTGAAATCCCGCGGCCTCATATTATTTACAAAGGTAAAAACTTGCGGAATAAGTGGGTGCCTAAAACTAATGCTTATGAAATATTGTATGTACTTCGACTTCAAAAGGATGGATGACGTAGATGTGTTCTATAAGTGGCTCAATGAATAAACAAAATTAGACCTGTTATGCCTATTTTTTATGGTGATGCAAGTCACATTACCCTACAATTAATGAGTCTTGATTTGACAAGTCAAGTCACAGATTTGTTCTTACCCAAAAATATTTATCCTTCTTATGCATACAAGAAGCAATCAAATGTCACCAGAAGCTCCAAAATCATCACAAGTGACAATTATATCCATTCATAAAAGCGTATCAATGATGACGATGAGCTTTTTGGGAAACTAATAAATATACACATAGACATAGTTCAAAAACTGATGAAAAAACACTAATCCGATCTGTCCCAGCAATCTACGGCACCCTTAATCATATAACAATGTGAAAAGATGTAGCCCAGTCAACAAAACATCCTCATCTCACTTTATACTTTAATACCAAAATGTGCGGGGTTTCCAAACTAAATTAAAAGAACTTTCTACCTATGTAGCAATGTCTTGTTTTAATATAGTGGTACTGACAGAAACTTGGTTAAATGGTGATTTTGATGCAGAGTTGGGACTGTTACGCTATTCCATTCATAAAAAAGACAGAGGCCTGATTGCAACAGGCTAAACTATAAGCGGTGGCTTACTTATTATTACATTGGAGTAGATGAGAACCTCAAAGTAGCTGTCCTAGAACGTCCACGACAATCCAGTGGGCATGAAGAACGATGAGTAAAAGTTCAACCTAATATCGAGGAGTTTTCAATTAATTGTGAAAATGTTGAATATTTTTCGAAATTTTTTGTAACTAAACTTAATTTTTATGATAACTATTCTCAAATAAAAAAAATGCCTAAGGCAGCTACAATGTGCTATGTAAATTTAAGTCAAATTAAAAATTCCTAATTTGCATAATGTTTTCTATCATATCATATTTATGAATGTCCGTGATACAGAAATAAAACTGCTTGTGATAATTTGGTATCATGTGATAATCACCATCCAGCTTTGATGCTCTTCATAAATAATGGTAAAATTGCGTCTTAGAATTTTATTAACCAAGTAAATTGGGAACAAATCCTGGACTGTGTTATAAACGAACTGTAGAAATTTTTTATTTAGTATTAAATAAGTGTTTGAATGAATTTATAGCTAAAGTTAAAATAAAAAGGAATTTTAAGTTTCTAGTTTAGTTCAGCCATGAACTAAAAGGTCAAATATACAAGTCTTTTCCAATGCAACAGAACTATGACACATTTAGTGAACTACGGATTGCTTGTAAGGAGATGTCAAAGAATTGTTACGATCATTATAAACACAAATGGAATAAAGTATTAAAGACTATGTTAAATCTTCCTGGAAGTATGTAAATTAAAAAAAAAGATCACAACAATATCTCATTATTGGGTAAGCTTAATGACAATGATTTCACTAACTAATCCTTCTAATGTCCCAAAACATTTTTCTACAGTATGCACTACTAACACACTAAAATAACTACTAAATCACTATCTTTCAATAATATTAACATATATTTGTATGATTTTAAAATTTCTGAAATATTTAAAAAACTAGAAAACATTGATACAAATAAAGGTCTAGTTCAGATGGTCTTAGGGGAAATTTTTAAAAAATTGTTCATTCTCTGTTCCAAGAGGTTTATGGATGCTTTTTAATAACTCTATCTCTAATGGGATTTTTCTTTCTATCTGGAAAAATACTTTTGTGATTCTAATATATAAAAATAGTGGTAATAAAAGTAATGCCATAAATTACAGACCAATTTCTAAAATATCACTTATTCGTAAAATAATTGCAGAATAAGTGTATGGTGGTCATTATACCTAAACAACATGGATTTATAAAGAAGTCAATCAGCACAAATTTACTGCTTTTTGGAGATTTTATTTCTGAAAAAACTTGAGGAAAAATATGATGTGGACGCTGTGTACAGGGTCATCGTTTATATTTCGCCACCCATTTTCAGGGTTTATTTTTGTAGATAGAAAAAAATAATAAATACAAAAGTTGTATGGATTTCAGGGTGCTTAGTAGAAAAAACAATTTTGAATATACAGGATGAATCAGAAACTAGTAGCGTACCAAATTTTAGTTTTTTAAATGAAATGCCCTGTATATTTTTGATTTTCTAGATTCTTCTTATTATTCGCTTTTTAAAAATGTGTGATATGCCTATATTTGGATCGGTAGTTTTTAAGCTATTCGACTTCAAAATTAACTTTTAACTAAAATTCGAAATATAATATCCTAATTAATTTAGGTGAAATCGTGTGTAAGGTGATGATAATGTAAAAAATTATTAACATCATTTTAAAGTAAGGAAATATTTTATAATGAACAATAAATACTAAATAAAAATTTACAAAAATGAAAGAAAAAATGGCGAAGCACCTCTCAATATTTTATAACAATTTGCGATTAATGCAGTTAAAAATAAAATCGGATTGATTTTCGTTTAATCTTACAATTTTTTCCCTAATTCTTGGTTCCAATACAGCTATATTTTTATGCCTAATGTATTAATTTTTTTTTAGATAACCCCACAGAAGTCGTCAAGCCGCATCAGGTCTGGACTTTTTGCTAGCTATTTTGTATGTCCATTTTGTACAATACACAGATCATAGTTCCGATTCAAAAATTGAGTAGTATTTAATACATTGTATATTGGACCGCAATCCTGTTGTCAAGTGAACTTAAATCTCTGATTTAAAGTAATGTTATCTAACTTTGTTCTATATCATTTCCAGATATTTGAGATATCTGAAACCAGTAAGACTTTCACCGAAAAAGACTGGTCCGATAACTTTTAGAATGATATGTTTTAGAATGCCATACCAAACATTTAAACTTTGTCGTCCTTGAATTTTGACTACTTAAATTTTGTGAGGTTTGTTTGTCGCCCAGAAATGTTGAATGCGACGATTAAACATACCATTAGTAGTAAACGTAGCTTCATCGGTAAAAACTATACTATCTAAAAAGAGCGGATATAACAAACATCTTAAAATTTTTTGACAAAAAAATTAATGTTCATCGTTCATTTTCTTCAGTATCTGTACTTGCATCAGTAATTGATCGTTGGGTTTTCTGCAATAAAATGAACCAGTTATAGTCCTAAGTATAGAAAATCGACAACAATAATTTACCTGTAAAGAATAGCAACACGCTTAAGTTCTTTTGGATTTGCAGTTCTTCTTCTATTCAAACTTTTGGCACCTTCAAATTTGATTACTATATATTTTACTGTGCTTCGTGTTGGGGCGGTTCTGGTGCACTTTTGAAATGGTTAGAGTCTTATTTAACAGGAAAACAACATTTTGTTGAAATCAATCATCATTATTCGAACCATATGAATGTTATTACTCAAAACTGTTCAAAAAACTTCAAGAAGATCTCGATATTCTACAACTAGTATAACATAAATAAAATGATTCTCAATATAAGCAAATGTAAGTTCATTAAATTTCGTAATCGCAAAAATGTTCAGAAACCCTTTAATTATCAATTTAACAATACTCCTTTCGTATGAGTGGATATAATCAGAGAACTTGATGCTTTAATTGATTTTTTGCCTTTACCACCCATATCATACACACAAATTAATCCAAGTTGAATACAAATTTTTAAGAAATATTGTTTTTAAAAAGTATATGTTCTTAAATGACATTAATTGTTGCAGCCTAGAGAAGAAATTAAACGTAATTAAATATCACTGAACGTCTAAAAATAATTGACATTTTTTGCTATAAAATTGTAAATAATTATATTGATTATCTTGATTTGCTTTCCGAAATCCAATTATATGTTCCTTCCAGAAATCTCAGAGGTCTGAAAGATGTTACAACTTTTGAAATTAAATATCTTAGAACCTACTATGGACAAAACGCACATTGTCTTTAATTGTATAAAGTTTAAAGTAACACTATACAGTGTGTCTCAGATTCGCTTCTCTATATAGGGATCTAGGCTCCTATTATACCTACAGCAAAGGTTAAATGGGGAAAGTTTTAGAGGAAACTTATTGCATTCGATATCTGGCTTCAGATTTACGATCGATCAATAAGTTTGGGAAATATCGGAGAAAAATCGAAAATGGCGGATTTCGTTTTTCGCCAGTATATCCAGAACGGTAAATTTGACAGCTGTCAAATTGTGACATTATTCGGACACATTTTTAAGACAAATAAGATGGCGTATACGACAAGGCTTCATTGTTTTTTGTTAACCCGCAACTCACTTCAACTTTTATTTTTCTTATGACCGCCATATTGGATTTTTCGATTTTTGGAAAGAGCCTAAAATTTCCAGTCTAGTGATATCTCACAAGCGCATTAAAGATTTTAGTGTCATCAAAATATCACACTTCGTAAATTAGGTTTCAATGTTTTTAAAGGAGGCCATGATTTATTTGTCACAAGATAACATTAATAAGTAAGTAATGTATTGAACGCATTGAATTTTCAATACAACATGAACGTAAATAACGACTTAAAAATCTAAATGAGCTTTAACTACTTTGTAAGTGGGTAACATTAATTTACAAATCTGTAAAATGGCGTCCATTTGCATCGAGACAATTTGGACAATTGGTGACTGTTTTTCGTACAACCCTCGTAAGTGTGGTTCGGTTAATATTTCTAAATGTGTCCAGAACTCTTTGTCTCAGGATTTCTATGGTCACGGGGGGATCAAATTCATAGATTTCATTCTTCGTGTGACCCCAGAGGTAGAAATCCAAGGGCGACAAGTCAGGGGATCTAGGAGGCCAAGATATTGGACCATTTAAAGAAATTATTCTTTCGTCAAACTGCTCTCTTAAGAAGTTGCTGACTTGAATGGTATTGTGAGCTGGACATCCGTCTTGTTGAAACGAAGTTCTTGTTAATTCATCTTCCGTTAGAATAGCTCGTAAGGCTGGTACAACTTGGTTTCGCAAAAGCTCTAGGTACCTCTGCTCGTTTAGGCTGTAGTCAAACAAAAATGGTCCAATAAGTCGATTTTCTGAAATGATTAATAATTTATAAATAGGTGCCCAGCAGTCAAGGGCGGCAGGGTCGGCCGGGTGGTACTAGAAACTATAAATTATAAAGGGAAAATTATCTTTATTAAAAAGTAGATATTCTTTCCAAAAATAATTATCGAAACATCCTGTAATGAATGAGCTTGTATACAGTTGAAACCTATTCAGCTTTAGTATGAAAAAAAAACATATGTGGTTAGCGGGAAGTAATAGCCGTAATAAATTATTTTGTTGGTATTGCATATTAATTTCGGAAATACTAAATCAATTTATTTTAGTGATATAATAATCTTAAAGAAGTACACCGTGCCTTAATAAAACATAAAATATCAAAAGAACAAACTTCGATATTTGATTAATATGGTATTTTTTTTATAACGCAAGAACTAGGCTTCCCGGGTAATAACAAATCATTAAATTCAGACAATCAAATAATTTTAGAGAATTAGCTAAATCTGCAGAAAATTTAGATAAAGTGTTAATAAATTTATAGAACCCAATTCTATTTTTATAGGTTCTTCGAAACTACAATACAAAATGATTGAATAAAAATGTAATACAATATCAAAAAAGTAAGTTGACTGACTAGAGTAGAACGTTTTACTTTTTTTTTTATTAGATCTCTTTTAGTATCATTAAAGAACTAAACGAAAAAAAAAAAGATTATTATTTGACCATCATTTGGTGGTTATTTAAAAAAGATTGGTTAGATTAACTTACCAATGATCCCACACCAAACGTTACTTCCAAATCTGATCTGTAGACGTCCCGCTACCACTTCGTGAGGATTTTGCACAGCCCAATGATGACGGTTGTGCCTATTAAAGACTCCACAATTCGTGAACCTGCTCTCATCGGACCACAAGACATAATTTACAAAATCAGGATTTTCATTACATCTCATAGTATACCACTCACAGAACTGTAGTCGTCTTGGAAAATCAGTTTCCTTAAGTCCTTGTACTATTATGGGTTTGTATGGATGGTACTTATTCTTTTTTAAAACTCTCTGTACTGTTGATTTTGGTACATTAGTTTCCTGTTTTACAGTTCTTACCGATGCACTAGGGTTTTCGTTGATAGCTTGTAAAATATTTCTGTCTCGATTTTCATTGCTATTATTGTATCCGCTTCTAGGTTGTTCGAAGGCGCCATGGTTAATTAAATAAACTACGATTTTCCTGAAATGGGTTTTATGAGGCTGCCGTCGTTCGGGATACATATCCAAATACCTTGCTGAGGTAACGTCGGCGTTTCTGTATGATTGAAAGTACAGAGCTAACATGTCAACGTTTTCTTCATTTGAATACGGAATGCCGGCCTTTTTCTATAGGTTTTGACAATTTACATGTCAGATTTATGATTTTATTCAGATAAAAGCGTACCCACTCCTTAGAAAAGCATTGAGAGCCAACATTACTTTAAATAATGACCTCCTTAGAAAAAACTGAAACCTAACTTTACGAAGTGTAATGTTTCGATGATACTAAAATCTTTAATGCACTTGTGAGATATCACTAGACTGGAAATTTTAGGCTCTTTCCAAAAATCAAAAAATCCAATGTGGCGGCCATAAGAAAAATGAAAGTTGAGGCGGCTTGCGGGTTAACAAAAAACAATGAAGACGTGTCATATTCGCCATTTTATTTGTCTTAAAAATGTGTCCCAATAATGTCACATTTTAGCAGCTGTCAAATTTACCGTTCTGGATATACTGGCCAAAAACGAAATCCGCCATTTTCGGGTTTTCCCCGATATTTCTAAAAACAATTGATCGATCGTAAATCTGAAGCCAGATATCGAATGCAATAAGTTTCCTCTAAAACTTTTCCCATTTAACGATTGCTGTAGGTATAATAGGAGCCGAGATCCCTGTATAGAGAAGCGAATCTGGGACACACTGTATAGCTTAAGATTTAGTGAAATTTTAATTTGATATTAGTACATTGTACGACTGGCTGTATCCCGTTTGTTAATAATTTTAACTTTCTTTAAATAAGTATATAAGGTGCTTTTTTATATAATATTAGATCCAGTAACTCCTTGTTTATTTTATAAAAGATGTCCAAAATTGAACCTAAATTTAGGCTTGGCAAATTTTAAAGCTCACCTTAAGAATAAATCTTTCCATAAATAGAACTAAAAAGGATATACAATGCGACTTTATGAAGTCGGACTTAAACTAATAAAGACATGGACATTATACTCGTAGTATAAAATTCAAGACACTCAGTACATACATGTCTTTTTGTGAATAAGTAGTTCTGTATTAGTGATTGAAGCCGACTTTATAAAGAAAAGTCTTCATAATTGAACAAAATATTATTTTTTATTTTTTAGCGCTTTTTTAAAGTCGGTTTCATTTTTTATAGATATTTTTTACAATAATTTAATCCATAAATATCCTATTCAACTGTAAAACTGCATTTCCACACTAGCTACTAATGAAAATGTAAGCTAAGATATTAATTCGCAAAGCCTTTGCGAGCGACTTTACTTGCAGACCTTATTCGCCCACGTGTATTTTCATATCGGCAAAAAAGGCGAAATAGGAAAGGAAACCCTATTTGGCATGGACATAAATCTGCTTTGGTGGCGAACGCGAAAGACCCAAAAAGCGGTTTCCAGTCTGGACCTGTCTGTCCTACGACATCCATTATGTAGGAGCGAGGACGCTGTTTTTAAAAATAAACCCTAATATAATTTATAACTGTCTTCAGTTTTTTCGTTTCTTTATAGCGATTATAAAAATATGAAAACGTGCTTTAGTGCTTAGAAATAGTATTACAGCGTGGAGTCTGTCTACACGCTGTAATAAAATAGAGCAGAAATAACGTTTACATTCTTCTCTTTTTAACCGGCTTCAAAAAAGGAGGAGGTTATCAATTCGATCTTATGTATGTACATCGATTACTTAGCGGTAGTTTGACCAATTTGGATCAAATTTTCAGAGAATATCCAGGATGTTACAGGAGTGGTCCCATAGCAAGTTTATTAAAAAAATGTTAAAAACGGCGGACTCAGGTCATTTTCAACTGTTTTCCCAATGTCACATTGAACAATATATGCGTTCACCATTCTGTCAGGAAGAAAAAATATGTAATGTTACCATTGCATATTGTATAATGAGATATGATATTATACAATGTTACATAATATGCAGTTGACCACCGTCTATTTGTTACACTTGACGTTTATAATAAAACTCGTATAAACAGAACTAAAAAGGATGAAATAAAAAAAATTATATAAAAAATTAAACCGACTTATGCTAATAAACTGCGATCGCAACGACTAATAAATAGCAATTCGTGCTCTTTGTCTTCGTCAAACATCTAATGAATGATGCAACGATCGGCGATACCCTCGCGCATCTTACATTCGTGATTTTCTTTTCACTGTCGATCAAATCACTTCATACGTTTTCAGGGTAGCAGGACCGACAATGATTTTGCAGAATGTGATTTGCTTTGATTCTTTGATGCTTTTTACGAGCGTATTTATTAAATAAAATTTAATGGGTAGCTGCTGTTTTTGTGTGTTTTCTTTATTTTCATTGGATTTAAAATATATTTCAGTGTTTCTTCGTTAAATTAATATAATAAAAATGTTTAAAAAACATAAATTAAGTTATTTGTGAAATTTTTATTCTGAAATTGACAACAATTTTGCAAAGTGCAATATTTGTGCAGCTAAATTATCTTATAAGACAAGTAAATATTATCCGATAGAAGTTGTCTTAGCGGAAAAAAAGCAAAAATTCTTTTTTTATTTTTAAACACGAATTTAAAAAATATACAAAAACAATAATATGAATATTACTCTAAAGTTTAGTTTTAACACACCTAAATTATTCTCGATGAATACGTGTTTTTCGTTTTTACAGTTTTTGTGTATAGTTTATATGTGTACTAATATTAGAATATGATTTTATATAAAAATGTTAAATGAATAATTATTTTAACGGCTCATAAACTATTCGTGCGTTTTTATTAACATAGCAATTTGCAAAAATCGTAATTTTATTAAAAATATGGATTTACCTAATATTTTACTTTGGAAATCAATTTCACACCGAAATGTTTATATACTACACTGTTTCACAAATATTTCACAATCTCAATTATTTCAAATCGCAATCGCAGGTCACAATCACAACGATTGGAAAATTGCAATCGCAGTTGACAGACATTATACTCGTGGTATTAGCTATTGAAACACTCAGTACATAAACATATTTTTGTTATTAAGTAATTAAGGATAAAACTTTACAGAGTCAAATTTCCCAGGTGAAATAAAATATTATTTTTCACTTTTTAGTAGCATTTTTTTGAAGTAGGTTTTATTTTTTATATATTTTTATAGCATTGAAGCTATGAATAAATAAAAATATGTAATACAGAGAAGAGGGAAGCACATGTTAGTGGCGAAGCTAGAACCCCCCCAGCACTCGCGATAATGTGTTATGGAGCTGATGATTTTTTTAAGTCATCACTTATTTTCCTGCCTTGTTAAACTTGAAATTATGCAAAACCAAACATTACTGAATTTTTTTTAGTCATCATTACATCATGTTACGAACAAAGCCCGAAATTGTACAAAGTTGACAATGTACAGACATTTTTGTACAAAGTCGGCATTGCACACCTCAACCATACAAAGTACGAAAGTTATTTGTTTTGACGTACTTTGTCCGACTTTGCCTGTACAAAGTCAGCATTGTACAGGTCTATCTGTGCAAAGTTGTTTTTACCAACAACTGAAGAAGTGAGGTTATAGTTTCGCTGCTTTTTCAGTTTAAATAAAACGACGCTCTACTTAAAAATTAATGAATTACATATTGGTGTAAATAGTTTTATTATTAAAACAGAGCAACATTATAATAGGCTAATTAATGAAGTTCTGACTGCCAAAAACCGCCCAAAAAAACCTCAACAGATTACAGGCGGCTTAAACGTTATGATGTGCTTACAGTGGGTGACAGCAAGAAATTGATTTTACCTATGTGCAAATCAGCTGAGAATAACGTAAAATATTACGTTCGTAATTTGGAATTATTTAATATAATTAAAAACGCTCATGTGGAAACTGGGCACGGTGGAATTCATAAACTAGAACATAATTCAAAACAAAAATATGTCAACATAACAAGAGATATTATTAAAATTTTCCTGGAGAATTGTCAGTCATGTTTAAAGAAGCGAGTGTATCCCAAAAAGGGCATAGTTGTCAAACCTATGGTTTTTAATGAGGTAAACTTACGAGCCTTGACTTAATTGATTTTCAAACGTGTCCAAACGGGGAATACAAATTTATATTAAACTATCAAGACCACTTAAGCAAATTCGTAACTCTTCGTCCATTAAAAAGTAAAAGAGCTGCTGAAGTGGTATACCATCTTGTGGACATATTCTGTCTATTTGGCGCTCCATCAGTTTTGAGGTCCGACAATGGAAGGGAGTTTGTAAACAGCGTAATCGAAGAACTAAAATATATTTGGCCAGAATTAAAAATTGTACATGGGAAGCCTCGACATTCCCAAAGTCAGGGTAGTGTAGAGAGGGCGAACCGCGACGTAGAAGATATAATTGTAGCATGGATGGAGGACAATAAATCAAAAAAACGGAGCGAAGGGTTGCGCTTCTGACAATTTCAAAAAACAACAGTTTCCATTCCGGCATTAAACAAACACCGTTTGAAGTTATGTTTGGAAGAATAGCTAAACTAGGCTTAGCATCCAGCAGCCTACCTAAATCAGTTGTTGAAAATTTAACTACGGAAGAAGAAATGGAAACAGTTTTTGGTTCGTTAGAAATTGTACACAAAACTCAAGAGAATAATGGTACTGACAACGAGAAAGAAAATGAAATGATTTAAATGAAAATAATCCAGTAATTGTAGTGCACGCCTATGAACAAGTAGATAACGTTAGTTTTGAGATTATTGAAACAGATCACCAGCCAAATGAAGAGTTATTTATAACAACTGACCAAGAAAATCTAGAAAATGTTTCTGCGACTGAAATCGACAGCACGATTTTAGACATAAAAAATAGTATTTCAGAAAACCAAAAATTAGCTATAGCTGGATTACATGAGCAAGCGAAACGAATGAAAATAGGAAGCGAAAAAAGATACCCACCTATAGAAAAAGGTTCACATGTTACTGTACCGATTGCAGCTTTAGATAGAGGTGGGTAAAAACTTAATTTTTTCTAGAGTTGCTTTGAAAGGTGCCAATATGGCACAGGTAGCACACCTTGAAAAACTTCCATTGCACACATCGCGAGGAATTTGACATTTTAAATTAATTGTTGGTTAATTTTGACCTTGAAGTTTTGTTTTGGTATAATAGAAATTTGAGTTCATTATTATTTTACGTCATACAGCTGTAGAAAAAGTATAGTGTGCAGCACGTCTGAAAATGGCTTCTTTCACACTAGTATGACTGTGGACCGAGCCGAATGCGAATTCCACAAGTCGTACGAGTATGAAACAGTTGAAAACTTGTTACATAATATACTATTACTTAGCTTTAATTTTCGTTTTATTTGTTTAAGGTAAGGGTGATTCAAGAAATCTAATTGGCATGGTTATGGAAGTCACTACGGATGGTTACTACAAAATTGGAACATCTAGTGGAGTCTTGCCTCAATTATATTTTAGAAACCAAATTGCAGCATGCAAATCAAATCATGTAATTCTACTGAAGAAGTTCCAGAAGATAGATGCATTTTACGAACAGCTAGTAATAGTCAATCTAAATTCGGAGGACAAGGATTCACACAGGATGTAACTGTGCCAGGAAATGTACTGATAGAAAATGCCATTGCCGAAAAAAAAAATTAAAATGCAATTCAAAATGTCACAAAGCTTTGGATTGTACCAATAAATAAAAAAACTGTATTAAAGGATAATACGGCGTTTTGCATATCCAAATCAATACCAATTTACTATTAAATCGAGCTTTGTACGAATGTATCTGTACAATGTTAACATTGTACACTTAACACTGAACAAAGTGCGTTAAAATGAATAAATTCGGGAATTTGTACGAATGAGGTGTGCAATACCGACTTTGTACAAAAATATCTGTGCATTGTCAACTTTTAATTTTATAATTTCGGGCTTTGTTCGATATATATATGTATATATATATATTTTCTTGAAACATTTTTATTGGGCGCCATTTTGTTCCATCATATTGGATTCCTATCAATATGTTACCAGTTTCTTTTTATCCATGCCACAATTGACTTTTGGAAATAATTTAAAATAAATTCAGTAAGTAGTTTTGACACATTATTATTATATTAGCGTTTTAGGTGTACATGAATAATGAATACGATTGATTTTTATACAGAATTGCATTCTTTCGCTAACATTGAAACCTTAAATATTTGTCCGACTGAGTTGCGCTCCAATGAAAATGATTTAACATATTAACTAGCGCTAGAAAAACTTCCAAGAATTTGTATTGTTTGTTGAGAGTTTAGACTGCACGTTTGATGTCATAATTTTGAGTAAAACTTGGCAGATTAACTGGTTGGACATATTTACGTTATACATGTTGACGGTTTTGAGAATATAAGGTATAACGATGTGACTTTTTCAATTTTAAACTTCAAATATAATGAAATTAATTATCAAATTTTTGCGCTGTATAGACCACCATCATCCCATGTTACTAACTTTCTAGGATAACAACAGAATGCGAATCTTGTATCGATCATTTTTTTCTTTACTGCCCCCTGAAAATAACTTATACATTTCAGTTTATTCCTTAAATTATTACATCTGATATAACAGATCATCTTCCTATCGTTTTAAAAATACAATCACTTATTAAAATTGATAAAAATTATAAAAACGAAGAAAGATACTACATGCATCTCAACTATAATAAATTAAAGCAAATATTAGAGAAAACTCGATGGGATGATGGGTATGACAAAAACCAAAGCGAATCCGCATATGATTTTTTTAGTAATAAATTAAACCACGTCATTAAATCTTCACATGAAAAAATCACAATAACCGCAAGGATAAAAAAACTAAAGCCTTGGATAACTTCTGGCCTAGTAAAATCTATTAGACATAGGGACATACTAAAAAAACAAATTCTAAAAAATAAAAGTAATGCAACACTTATAAGTGAATACAAAAATTATAGAAATACTCTAAATAAACTAATAAAAGAAACTAAAGCAAACTACTTTGAAAATAAATTTGGGGTAACCAAGCAAAATCCCAAAAAAATATGGCAAATAATAAATGAAAAACTACAGTATAAAAATACTATCCAAAATAACCAAAATCTCTCGCTAAAAGATGATAACAATGTTTTACAACAAAATAAGAAAATAGTTGCAGACATATTTAATAAATACTTCATAAATATTGGTAAAACAATGGCAGACAAACTCCCTTCTGAGAAAAAATATAATAACCAAATAAATTATCCGAGTATATTTTTAATGCCAGTATCCGAGGAGGAGGTAAAAAATAATACAAACGGATTAAAAAATAACTCTGCACCTGGATTAGACGGAATTACTAGTAAAATGCTGAAGGAAATACGAAATTTTATTGCTAAGCCTCTAACACATATTTTTAACTGTTCCATTTTGACGGGTATAATTCCTTGTGAATTGAAGAAGTCGGTTGTCATACCTATTCATAAAGGTAAAGAGACTTATTTACCGGGCAATTACCGGCCGATATCGCTAATTAATAATATTGCAAAAGTATTGGAAGTTTGTATAAGGGACAGAATTATAAACCACACAGAAAAACATAACAGTCTTTCTCCGAGTCAATTTGGATTTCGTCATGGAAGATCAACGGCAGACGCACTTTAAGAGGTATCAAACTTTATTTATAATGCTATTAATAGAAGCAAAAAAACCCCTTGCGATCTTCTTGAATTTGGCCATAACTTAATAAGGAGTTATCTTGAAGATCGGACACAATGTGTATGGGTACAAAATGATTACAGCAGTTTTAAAATAGTACAGTGTGGTGTTCCACAAGGAACCGTAGTTGGAACACTCCTCTTTTCCTTATATATTAATGACCTCCTTTGCCTCACTACATCCAGCAAACTGGTCTTGTATGCAGATGATACTATTCTTCTTGTACAGGGGGATAGCTGGAATGCTACAGTGGAGCACACCATATCTGAATTTGCAAAGGTACGTTAATGGTTGGGTGAAAACCGATTGACAATTAACATGGAAAAAACAAAATATATGTGTTTCACTATCCTTGACTCTCACCAATTTGATGCTAATCGGATAAAAATGCATACGCTCCAGTGTTTATCAAATGAGACACCATGCCACTACAATGATTTTCTGAATAAAACTGAATGTATCAGATATCTCGGCGTTGTAATTCGAAACTTTGTAAACTAATTTATAAATTCTATCAAATCAAAAATATCATGCCAATCAATATCCTCAAATTATTATATATCACACTAGCTGAATCAGTCATTAGATGCGGTCTGTCAATATGGGGAGGGGCATTTAATACAACACTAAATATTTTAAATGTAACTCAAAGATATCTCCTTAAAGTAATTTACAAAAAAAAGCCAGATACTCTACCAAACTTCTGTATCAAGAAGCCCAAGTTTTAACCTTGCAACAGTTGTATGTAAAATCAGTACTTTTGATAGTTTACGAACATCCCGAACTAAGGCTGCAACCTATTCTAAATAATTATCATACCAGAAGCAGATCGGTGGAGTCCGTATGTGTTCCTTTCCTGTCCAGAACATGAAACCAAAGATATTTGACATACTTTGGTCCGACAGTTTATAACTTGCTTCCGCTTAATATCCGACGTATACAGAACAGAAACCTTTTTAGTAAAAAAATCTCAATTTTCTTGAAACAAAATTTCGAGGTTTACTGGCACCTTAAGTAGATAGCAAATTTTTACTTATTTAAATTCTATAATTTTTAAAATTATTTTATCGCTTATATTAGTGTGAAATTATATGATTTTAGGTTAGGCACATACTTAGTTTGTACGCAGTAGCATTTTTTTAGTATAGGTTATAATTTAAGAATTTAGCAACAGGTAATTACAACAAAATTTCTTTTCTTTTGTACACACACAGATGATACATCTAGGTGTGCAATCATCTTTCAAGTAATATTGTAAACATTTTCTACGTAATATATTTGATTTGATTTGATTTGATTTGAATCTGGTAAGTGGTTTATAAGCTATGCCGGGAACTATAGACAGACAGAGACGGTGATTTTTTTCACAGTTATAAACACTTCACTAGGCTGCCATTTTGTTTCGCCATAATATTGGATTTTAACCAAAATATTACCAGGTTATTCCTATATGACGCTTAATCGTCATCAAAATTTGAAGTCAATCGGATAGGTAGTCTTTAATCTATGCCGCGAACTGACAAGCAGACACACAGATCGACAGATGGAACGACGGAATAGATAAAATATATTTTTTGGCATCTAGGGGCGCTAAAACGTGAAGATATGTAAAACCTGAGAGTGTGATTTTTCACGATTCAAAACATTTTATTTGACCGCCATTTTGTTCGGCCATCCTGAATTAATACTACAATTTTACTAGTTGACCCCTATACCACAAATAGTTATGACACACAATTTGAAATCAATCCATTAAGCAGTTTTTCAGACTGAATTTTTAAATATTTTATTAAGCCGTCATTTTGTTCCGCCATCTTGTATTCGTACCAAAATGGTTCCAGTCAATTTCAATATAATACATAGTGTTTGTGCAAAATTTGAGATAAATTGGATAAGTAGTTTTTTAGCTATGTCGCGAACAGAGAGATATCTGGGACCCTGAAACGTGAAGATCTGAAACAATCTTGGAGGGTGATTTTTTCACGATTACAATACTTTCCTTTTACGAAGGATGTAAAAAGAAAAATATGTACATTATCCACATCTACTTAAATCAAAAAATCAAAAACAACTTTTCTATTAATTCAACATAATAAAAGCTTCAAAAATATTCTAAACTTAAATTATCTATCCCATATTGTACCCTGCAAAACTAAAGCCAAATTTGAAGAATGAATTAGATCTAGCCGTGCCAAATGTTTTAATTGGAGTGGGAAGTTTGGATATTAGATCTTCAAATTCAATATGAGGAGTATCTTCATTTGCAGGAAAAATAAACCTTTGACCGGCCGTTAATTTTCAAAATTTTATAACAAACTCCGAATTCTGAATCTGATTGTTTAGAAATTGTGTTGTTGGTAGAGTTACTAAAAGATGGATAATAGCGGTCTTAGAAATAAAAGGTTAAATATAAAATTCCTTACAAGAGAGTAAAATCGTAAAACGCCCGATTTATGTTTTTTCAGCCGAAGCCGATAGCTTTAAGCTTTAACTGTTTTTGCAGGAGTGTTAAGGCTCCGAACTCCTGCAGGGCTTTCCGGAAAAATAAAATCCGCGCACCCTGCTAGTGACGATACCTTAGGAATGTCGAATAAGGTTTAAAAGTTTCGTCTTTCCTGTGCTTTTCTATGTAGTTTAGTTTGAAGTTAGAAGCTTTATTTGTTTTGTCAGCAGCTCGCAAAAACGGGGTTTTTAAATAATTTAGTTTTAAGTAAACATTCATTTAAAGTCATTTAAACAAAATTCCACTTATTGCTGCTTAATGGCGTTTATGATTAGAAAACACTTGAATTAGCTGGTTTTTTACATAATATATGAGGAATTAGTGCATTTGGTTTAAAGAAAATTAAAAGTTGTTGAAAAATACTTTTGGAAATTTTAAAAAAGTCGGTAAATTGGTTTTACCCTGAACCTCTCTCGTTATGAATCCGCCCTTTTGTCAAGGGAATCTTTCATCACTTTCAGCAAGCATAGCTGGGCCAGTGAGTTTTAAATAAACTCTTGCCATTACGATGTTAATGTCTCACTGACCGACCACTTTAATATAAAGTGTGTCCCAGATTTGCTTTTCTATATAGGGATATCGGTCCCTATTAGCGCGTCCCCAGCGCATTAGATATCTTCAGTTTTACTATCGGTCATATGGTTTTGGAAATATCGGCGAAAAAACGGATTTCGTTTTTCACCAGTAAATCCAAAACGGTAAATTTCACAGCTGTCAAAATGCGACATTATTGAGACACTTTTTTTAAGACTAATAGGATGGCGTGTAAAGTGCGGGACACGAAAGAAAACCGGGCGGTCCTTAAAATAAAGGTTCATAGTCTTAAGCAAGCGGAAAAGTAAAATCTGTGTACGCAAATAAATTTTCTGTTATTTTATTTGTTGTAATAGTTTGCCGCTTCACCTATACAGTGCGCCAGCTAAGCGGTACGGAAAATTAACCGAGAATTTAGTAAATTTCGCACTGGTCCACTTGTAATTGAGATGTGCCTAGTATATTCCAATTCAAAATCGAACACAACGCGCTGAATTTTACACTGGTGTTTCGGAAAGTAGTGTAAGAAAAATTTTAAGAGAACATAATGATCGCTCATGTTCTACTTCACCTTTAAAATCTCCTGGTAAAAAATACCCCGATTATCATATAAAGATAAAATTGACGATTTTCAAGTAATTCGACGAACAATAGAGGATTTTTATATAAACTTGAAGAAGGTTCCCACCTGCAAACCCCTACTTCGTGCTGTAAAGAACAAAATAGATTTTCCGTACGGGTATAAAACCTTAAATCGGCTTTTACGATCAAATGGTTTTGTTTGGCGCAAGTGTCTAAATAAACGAAAATTGCTTATTGAGAGACGAAATATTTTTCACTGGCGGGTGAAATATCTATGAACTGTAAGGCAATATCGGCAAGAAGGACGCAATATTGTGTATCTAGACGAAACCTGGGTAGATAATGATATGACAGTGAACAAATGCTGGCAAACCGAAAGTGTTACAGGTGTTGTTCAGGGAATCCGCTCTAGTAATCGCTGTATTATAGATCATGCTGGTTCAGAAGCCGGATTTGTTCCAGGTGCTGCTTTAGTTTTTCGCTCGGTACTAACAACTGGAGACTATCATGGACAGATGAATAGAGACAATTTTGAAAAGTGGTTGCTCGAGAAGCTTCTACCTAACACTCCTCCCAAATCAGTCGTGGTAATGGATAATGCATCTTATCATTCTCACGTAGAAGATAGTGCCAACTAAATACTCTACAAAAGCTCATATGATAATATGATATCGTGGCTTAAATCGAACAATCTTGCATGTGATCCAAGATGGAGAAACTATCAATTATATGAAGTAATATCAGCCAACAAGTCTAGAGAAAAAAAGTATAAAATTGACGGTCTTTTACGTAACCTCGGTCATACACCTTTAAGGCTTTAGCACCTTTAAGGCTGCCTCCATATATGTGCGAGCTCAACCCTATTGAACTTGCATGGACAGGAGTAAAAAAGTATATTCGAAAGAGCAACATTGGTGAACTTTCAAATAAAGATTTAAATAAAATAACATTAGAAGCAATTGACTCAATATCGGCTGAAAATTGGAAATAGTAAGTTAAACATGTTCGTTCTATTGAAGATAAATACTGGGAAGTAGATGGCAAAATTGAAACGGTTATTGATGATTTAGTTATCACACTGGGATCTTCAAGTTGTGACGACAAAACATCATCATTTTCAGAGGAAGGCAACGATTTAGAAGGAATCGAACCTTTAGAATCACAGTCGTCAACCTCAAAAATGGCTTAGTTTTTTTTCATATATTTTGTAAAATTGTTCATAAAGTAGCTGTCAATAAACTGCTTCAAAATAATTAATTTTCTGTTCAATACCGGGTGTCAAAACATATCTAATATTGCAATTAATAGTAGGGGAGCCAGCATTGATTCCAGTGAACAAGATTTATCAAAATTTTAACTTATGCAGTTCGACTTTAGGCTATTCGGGTATGCCAAAAGTGACCGTTTGTCTCCGTTTGTCATATTACTTTGTACAGGGGGCGTCATTGTGAAGGACTATACAGGGCGTTTCCTAATTGCGTGCTAATGTTAAGGGGGATGATTCTTGGACCTTTTTAAGAAAAAAGGTTAATATAAACCTAAAAGTCTTAACTTTGGAGATACAGGGTTTTAAAGAAACATTTTTTTTAAATCCTAATTCTGATGCTATTATAGATAGATAACTGTGTGAAATTTGGTACACGTCTTTTGTGCATAAAAAGGCATTTTTTCAATTTTCAATCAATTTTTAAAATTTCTACCAGTGGCGTGCACAAGTAATTAACCTGGGTAAATCCGTATGCTCCTCAATGCATAGAAGACGTGTATCAAATTTCATGCAGTTATCTACAATAGCATCAGAATTGGGATGAAAAAAAATGTTTTCTTTTTAAGCTTTACCATCCTGTATCTCAAAAGTTAAGACTTTTAGGACATAAAAACACCCCCTTTAACATCAGCACGCAATTAGGAAACGCCCTGTATAGTACTTCACAACGACGCCGACGGCCCCTGTATAAAGTAATATGATAAACGGAGACAGACGGCCACTTTTGGCATACCCGAGTAGCCCAAAGTCGAACTGCATAAATTAAAATTTTGATAAATTTTGTTCACTGGATCTGATCTGGATCTGAATCGTGTATCACTATACTGGGTGGTCCAATAATTGTGTGCGTAGGCAGTAACCCGGGAACCGTTAATGACAGAACTCAAGAAAAAATATATTTATAGGTAAATCGATCAAGAAAAATCAAAATTAAATCATTTTAAAATTCGAAAGTTCGCCGTTTTTTGCAACACAAAAGAGATATAGAAGTGCGGTACACGAAAAAAACAGACAAATATAGATAAAGGTTCATTAGGCATAGTTACATTTTTTAATTATCTGAAGTGCGTATAGTCAAAAAGGAGTGCCATATTATTTAAAGAACGACGGGACACCACTGGTTTAAAAAGATTTGTTGGCCAACCCTCCTAAATCGATTGACTCCGCCCGGTTTTCTTACATGTCCCGTACTATACGACATGTTTCCATTGTTTTTAGTTATCCCGCAACCCGCATTTTTGTTATGGCCGCCATATTGGATTTTTGGAAAAAGCGTAAAATTTCCAGTCTAGTGATAGATAGATGAAAGATTTGAGTTTTATCGAAATATCACACTTCGTAAATCTAGGTCTCAATTTTTTGTAAGGAGGCCATGATTTATTTGTAACAAAACTGGGCTTTGACTTTGACGTTAAATAGTTCAAAGTATCAGAGTTGTGTTTGAATAAGTAGTACCCTCTTCTCTCAATAAAATCATAAATCTGACACATGAAAATCGCGACGGAAACATTTTGCAAGCTATCAACGAAAGCCCTAGTGCATCGGTAAAAACTGTAGAACAGGAAATCTATGTGCCAAAACAGGTACAGAGAGTTTTAAAAAAGAATAAGTACTATCCATACAAAAGCATAATAGTTCAAGGACCTAAGGAAACTGATTTTCCAAGACGATTATGCTTCTGTCAGTGGTATACTAGGAAGTGTAATAAAAATTCCGATTTTGTAAATCATGTCTTGTGGTCCGATGAGAGCAGGTTCACGAATTGTGGAGTCTTTAATAGGCACAACCGTCATCATTGGGCTGTGCAAAATCCTCACGAAGTGGTAGAGACACGTCTACAGATCAGATTTGGAAGTAACGTTTGGTGTGGGATCAATGGTAAGTTAATCTAACCAATCTTTTTTAAATAGGCACCAAATGATGGTCAAATAATAATCTTTTTTTTTTTCGTTTAGTTCTTTAATGATACTAAAAGAGATCTAATAAAAAAAAGTAAAACGTTCTACTCTAGTCAGTCAACTTACTTTTTTGATATTGTATTACATTTTTATTCAATCATTTTGTATCGTAGTTTCGAAGAACCTATAAAAATAGAATTGGGTTCTATAAATTTATTAACACTATCTAAATTTTCTGCAGATTTAGGTAATTCTCTAAAATTATTTGATTCTCTGAATTTAATGATTTGTTATTACCCGGGAAGCCTAGTTCTTGCGTTATGAAAAAAATACCATATTAATCAAATGTCGAATTATTTTTCGATTTTCATTATGATTTATAGAAAGGCGTTCAGCTGTATTTCCGAATAATTTAAACTTTAAAGCGCAAGGGATTTGTTCTTTTGATATTTTATGTTTTATTAAGGCACGGTGTACTTCTTTAAGATTATTATATCACTGAAATATATTGATTTAATATTTCCGAAATTAATATGCAATACCAACAAAATAATTTATTACGGCTATTACTTCCCGCTAACCAAATATGTTTTTCTTTTTCATAATAAAGCTAAATAGGTTTCAACTGTATACAAGCTCATTCATTACGGGATGTTTCGATAATTATTTTTGGAAAGAATATCTACTTTTTAATAAAGATAATTTTCCCTTTATAATTCATAGTTTCTAGTACCACCCGGCCGACCCTGCCGCCCTTGACTGTTGGGCACCTATTCATAAATTATTAATCATTTCAGAAAATCGACTTATTGGACCATTTTTGTTTAACTACACCCTAAACGGGCAGAGGTACCTAGAGCTTTTTCGAAACCAGGTTGTACCAGCCTTACGAGCTATTCTAACGGAAGATGAATTAAGAAGAACTTGGTTTCAACAAGACGGATGTCCGGCTCACAATACCATTCAAGTCAGGAACTTCTTAAGAGGTCCAATATCTTGGCCTCCTAGATCCCCTGACTTCTCGCCCTTGGATTTCTACCTCTGAGGTCACACCAAGAATGAGGTCTAGGAATTTGATCCCCTGCGCCCATAGGAATCCTGAGACATAGAGTTTTGGACACATTTAGAAATATTAACGGAAATACTCTTGCCAGGGTTGTATGAAAAACAGCAATTATCAAAAGTGTCGTATTGAAAATTTAATGCGTTTAACACATTATTTATTAATGTAATGTATTTAATGTAATCTTGTGACAAATAAATCATGGCCTCCTTAGAAAAAATTGAGATCTAACTTTACGAAGTGTGATATTTCGATGATAAATACTCAAATCTTTTATGCACTTGTGATACATCACTAGACTGTAAATTTTACGTTCTTTCCAAAAATGTCGTACACGTCATATTATTCGCCTTAAAAAAGTGTCCCAAAAAAGTGTCCCAATAATGTCACATTTTAACAGCTTCTGTTAAAACTAAAATGACCGAAAAATTAATTAAAACTAAAATTACTAAAAAATAAGTAAGTAGGTATATTTTTTTTATTAATTATAAATAAACAGATACACTATAAGGCAAGTCGATTATTAACCTAAAAAAAGGACAATTATTAGTACCAAATGAAAAATACATTATTGAACCTCATTCTAAATACTTTTGATCAAATTAATGAGAATTCAAATTCACATAATTGTTAAAAAAAGTTTTAAAGTAAAAACTTACTTACTTTTATTTTGCTGTTTTAGTCCTCCCACCGTTTCGTTCGCCAGCTCTTTTCGGCTAAATTTTAAGTTGTTTCCTTGTAAAAACATATTTATGTAAACTCTACCAATAAAAATCAAATCAAAGTTAAGTCCAAAGAAAGGGGATGATCAATAATCTATATATTTAAAACATTAAGTCAGATGTGGGGTACAATGCAAATTTTAATGAAATAAACAGGCGAGTTTTCTTTTTAAGCTGAAAAAAATTTCTGGAGGCGCCGGGCATCGATCCCGGTACCTCTCGCATGCTAAGCGAGCGCTCTACCATCTGAGCTACGCCCCCGATGAAACAAAATATCTTAATGCTGGAATTAAATCACATGGCAATTAAAACCAACACAGAAAACAATTATTTTTGAAATATGTTTTTTAATACAAGTTTTAATATTACCAACTAGTTGTGACTACAGTAAAAATAGATTACGTTAAAATAGTAAAATTGGGTACGCTGATATATTTTAGGAATAATGTTCTAAGTATGACTTAAAACTGGTTTAAGTTGCTGCCTTTATGTAGGTATAAATACTTGTTAAATTTTTCAAAATAAACTTTAATCCCCTTTTTACACCTACAGGAGATGAATTTTAATAAATGTACGTGTTTAATTATTTTTATTGATGAGTATTTGTGTTAAATTTCAAGTCTAGTGGCGACTCGTAACTTTAGAAAGTAAAGTGCTGCAGAAGGCAATATATATATATATATATATATATATATATATATATATATATATATATATATATATATATATATATATATATATATATATATAATATAATTTAACTAATTGAAATAATTCACATGTCGGCGTTATTGTTGATCATTCAATATACAAGATGCCCGGCAATATTCAAAGTCGACATGAAATTTAAAAAAATCACGATGGTTATCTGCACTCCACTTAATAAAATCCGTGATAAAATTTTTTAAATTTCTTTTAAAAACTAAATCGGTGCGCCTATTTTTCCTTGGGGCAAATGTGTCAACCACTCTTTCATTCAAATCAGGGGTAGATCGAAAAAGTTTCTGTTCAACTGACAAACAATTTTTACGGTTCTGACACATGGTACTCCTTTGTGTACCAGTTTTTATCCGTTTCAGAGCAGAAACATTTCTCTTCTCTATCTCTATAGTCGTCATCGGCACAGTAACAAGTACTTTTAACAATTACAAATGATTTTTCTTGCAACAATTTTCGTATGGACCCAGCGTCGTATTTTTGGGACATATGTAGCAATTAGGTGAAGATCGAAAACTGAAGATCTTTTTTTGCTGTTTAAAAATTTTCATTGCCCTAAACTCCCCCCCCCCCCAGAAGCAAATTCTATATAGGCCACTGGGACAAACATTGTTTTCTTGTATATGAGTCCGTGATAATTTAAAAGCAAATTTAAAGGATTTTCATATCTTTTAGTGCATTTTTTTATAATTGTATGCTTGCTAACCTTAGTTATCACAAGTGAATACTTTTTGAAGCTTCGAAGTGAGAAACCGAAGTCGCCGAGCAAAGAAAATATTTTTATAATTAAAAATTACTTGTAATTCTGAGCCTGGAATTTCTACCTTTCATAATTTAATAAATTTAGGAACCGCCCTCCTAAATGCATACCAAGGTCTTTCTTTATTTGGGCATAGGTTTTGCTGAGAGACACTTTTGGTAAATCTTAGTTTTAGGTAAATAATAACCATGGTTATCGTAGCTTCATTTATAAAAAAAACAAAAAATTCTATAAAAACTGTAGATCACAGCTGCCACACTCCAGGTAAGATAATATCAATCAAAAAAAGCATACATTATTTAGTTTCTAAAGTATGAACGATGAACTTGTAAGGTTAAAGACAGAATGTAAAAAAAATATGTAATAATGAATTTAAGAACTATGAGTCTTTTAAGTAGGATTACCTGGCTTTCCAGACAAAAAAATAATAATTACAGAGTTGCATAAAGGTAAAACTTATTTAAAAAAATCTCTTTCAAGATGGTAGGTACATATACGGCTAATTATTACAATGCCGCTAATATAGGTAAAACATAAAAAATAATACAGCATTGAAATATGTAAAGGTACAAAATGTAATATAACTTTATGAAACAACGATTAGAGATATCTTAGTCTCGATTGAGAATCATAACAATGTTAATTAAATAGATTAATTTTATTTTTTAAATACATTATTAATATGAAAGGTTTTGCACATACTTGGCCTAATTTAATTTAGTAGTCCTGCCCTTATTGCAGTAATCTACTTCAGCCGCATCGACGAAAGTTCATTCAATCGTTTTCTCTATCTAAAATTGAAAACATTTTTGGAACTTATAAATGAAAGTATTCTCCTACATCTACAATTTGCAATACAACCAAAAGAAGGCTTTTTAAGGTAAAAAAATAAAAATAAATAACAAAAGTCCCGTATACTCCTGTGTAAATATTCGATTGGTTTGTCTTATGGCCGTCAAAAACAAAAGTGAGTGATAGTTGGAGTGCCTTATAGGCATTTATTAGTTGCCAAAAAAATTATTTAAAAACCCTTGTTTTAACCTTTACTTGGTTACGTCTAAAATAGTAGTGTTAATGTTATCTTATGCCTCCTATAAAATATTATCAGAACTCATTTTAGCATTAAGTTATCAGTAGTTATTCAAACTGACCGTTTGACAAATTGCAACTAAAGTTAGTTGGAACGGGATGAGAGAGCTTTTCCACTGTCAAATAAAATTCCGCGACGTGAACTCAACAACGAGTGGCAGTTGCTTATTGGATTTGCACGACTATCAAAACAGTCTGATGGCTTTCTGGACTGGGGAATCTTCGCATGACATCAAATATTATGTTGTACCAAAAACGGATTATACTTCGCATAGACGGTCCATTAGATACACAATAAATTCCCTACTTTTAATCCTTCATGTGGCCGATTAATCGAGAAATTATCTCACGCGCAACTTATTCCCGGAGTTGTCGAGACCGCGACGAAGATCTTTTTTTTCTAATTTCAAATATATATACTTTTAATATATTCTGTCAATTAGTTTTGGATATATAAGCGTTTAAACATTAAAGAACTGGTAAGGTTATTTGCGCTAAAACATAGTGCGCCATGGCCGGCCATGGTCAAGACAATTGCAATGAACGATGCCTTTTTGACGTACCGGTCAGAAGTATCTATTTACGAGCATTTTTAATATCTAATACGTTAGACGATGGGTTTTTCGGAAGAAGAAAAACTCGACATGATAGAATTATTTTATTTACATGGTAAAAATGCATCGATAGCTCGTAACGAATATCATAGACGGTTTCCAGATAGACCAACACCGACTCGTAGCATAATATTAAACATCGTTAAACAATTGAATGAAAGAAAAACACTTAAGCGAAAATTTAGAATAGTGGAAAGAAACAATACCATAAAAAATCAATAATATAAAGTAATAATATTAGCTTAAAGAACTAAGTTTTGGTTTTCTATATAGCCTCCTTGGTTTATAAAGCATTTCTGAATATTTCTTCTAAATTCTCTGTGTATGGATGCGTAGATAAAATGAGGTGATTGAGTGTTTAAATCGTCGATTGTTTGGACTATATTTTGCTCTAAAGCTTGGATGGTTCTTGGCCTATTGTAGTATATCTTGTTTTTCAGATAACCCCACAAAAATCTTAATGGTACATGTCTTCCAATCCAAAATGGATACCTGTCATTTAAAAAATTGGTGACCGGCTGGACATTATGAGGAGGGGCACCATCTTGTTGCCATATGAAATTAAGATATGAAGTAATCGGTAGTTGTTCTAAATGCTCCTCGATTTCGTTTTCTAATAGCTCCTGATAACTTTGTCCGCTTAAATTCCCATTTAAAAATATAGGTCCAATAACATGATTGTAAAGAAGGCCTCACCAAACATGTAGGGATCTTCTTCCCTGATTTTTGACCGCCTGAAGAGCTCGCGGGTTTTCTTTTGACCAAAAATGCTTATTTTTCCGGTTAAACATGCCTCCAGTGGTAAATGTTGCCTCGTCAGTGAAAATTATGTTTGACAGATTTAGTTAATTCATCATAACACGTCTTTCTATTTCTTGGCAGAAGCGTAATCGGTCTATTTTATTTTGATCGGTTAATTCTTGAGTAGGTAAAAACTTATATGGCTTATATTTGTAATGTTTTAGAACTGAGTGGATTTTATACCATGATTTGTTAAAAAATGTGGCTGCATCGGGAATTGAGCGCTTAGGATTTTCTAAAACGAGAATAAATAAGATAAATTATTTTAATACAAAAGTTTCAAAATTACCTTCAAAATATAATAAAATATTTAAATATTCTTCACCGTTTCTTTCCACTATTCTAACTTTTCGCTTAAGTGTTTTTCTTTCATTCAATTGTTTAGCGATGTTTAATATTGTCCTACAAGTCGGTGTTGGTCTATCTGGAAACCGTCTATGATATTCGTTACGAGCTATCGATTAATTTATACTATGTAAATAAAATAATTTTATCATTTCGAGTTTCTCTTCTTCCGAATAACCCATCGTCCAACGTATTAGATATTAAAAACGCTCGTAAATAATTACTTCTGACCGGTAAACGTCAAAAAGGCGTCGTTCATTGCAATTGTCTTGACCATAGCTCACTATGTTTTAGCCCAAATTACCTTACCATTTCTTTAACGTTTAAAATCTTATATATCCAAAACTAATTGACAATATATTAAAAGTATATATATTTGAAATTAGAAAAAACAGATCTTCAAGAATATGATTTAATATACAGGGTGTTTCATTTAAAAAAACTGACAACCTGTCAAAATTTGACATTTCCAATAATATTTTCTCACTTATGATACAATATTCTAAATCTTCATAAAAAACCCAACAACTTTTGTATTGACGCCATTTCCGTATCTATTCAAATAAACTCTCTAGGTGGGTGGAAAAATATACGGGAAAACCCTTTACCTTTGAGCAGTGACAGCATCCCTTTTGTCAGGGCTGTTTTGTCTTTCTATGAAATCTATAATAGAAGAAAAAATCCACGTTTCTTCAGAGAAAAATACTTTTGTCCATTAATTAATCGACGAGTTATGATGGTGTCGTGCGAATTAGAGTCAGGCTCGACGATGAGTAAGTTCGGGTCCAGTGGCAGGTCAACAAGTCAGTAGATTTTGCTGCTGTCGTAACATACCCTGGGAACCTTAGAGTAAAAATGTATCTTACTCTAAGCTGGGAACGCATAACTGACTTAGATTTAACTTTCGAGCAACACATATAATGATGGCTACATAGTTAGAGTATAAATTTAGTCTAAGGCCACACCGTTCTTCAAACCATGCAACAGCTTTTGCAGCTACTTTCGGGGAAGCATTCGCATTATTTTAAAATTTTATCGGCTTTTTATTACACGGAACACCGGTCTATACATACATACGTACTGATACCCAAATAATATGAAATTTGCTTTATATTGGTTAACTAAAAATAGTAAGTCTGCCCAAATAATGATTTAAAATTTTGTTTATATAAAGTCGTACATTGTGCACAAAACAGTATTCAAATGTTGCCCTATCTTTAGAGATAAATGATAAACATAAAAATCAACAATTTTGTTTTGCAAATTAATATTTTATTAGCTAACGCAAAATATGTTTAAAGTGAAAAATATTAATTGGGCAGATTTTTTTGCTCTCCAATTTATATTTGGACTCGTACAATAACAGGTAACAGTAACTTAGACTATAGCTATTTTGCTTATTTACTTATCACACCTACATCGTTTGTGTATCTTATGATACCCATGTTATCTTGTGTATCTTAGCTGTTATATGGAACGGTTGGCCAAAACAATTTTTTAATTGAATCTGTCCGATTTGGTTTGCAACTGATAAAAAACTAGTTAGATGTTCAATTAATTTAATATTCTAAAATAATTTTCTACTAACTGAAACGACATAGATTATATGTATACGTGCTTGCTATATTACAGTTTACATAACCAAACGTCAAATAATTATTCTGAAGATATCTCGTACATATAAGAAAATTTCTAATTTATACAGGATGTCGTCAAAAAAGAAATTGACTAAACTAATTTAAATGTATAATAGTTAAAAGCGGTTATTTGGAAGATTCTATTGGTGCAAAACGTTTTAAATATATATGCAATATTTTTAGGTGAAAACTGTTGAAAATTATACTAGGAATCATCAAAGAGGTCATAGGAATATTTGAGGAATAACCTTTACCGAAAAACCACAGAATAATGAATAAGATTTCGAAAGTTAAACAGAAACGATTTTTTTTCAAACATTTAGTGTTTTTTTGAGGAAAAGTTGTTTAATCCTGTTAAAATAATTGTCAAAAATCTAAAATTAAGAGTAATATTTATACAGGGCGCATCAACAAGGTGTTTGCGTTTAATAGTGCCTAGACTACAAGATATACAAAAAAGTTTCATATGAGAGTTGCAGGATTTAAAGAGGCGCATAACGTCAAAATATTTTTTACTATAAAGTGTCTCAAAAATGTATTATTCTCTTATGGAATTCTCTGTATAGTACTATATTATATTTGAATTCTAATAAAAATTCTATTAATTATAATATTATTATTCGCTGGTATTGAATAGATAATAACACCTATTATTTACTCCGCGTAATAATTCATTACTCATGGCCCTTATGGGGGCAATGGGCTCGTACGGTATAATTTGAAAAAGCATATTTTTCGCATTTTAATGAAGTATCACGTGCTAGTAGAGTGTATACAAAATTTCAGCTCTTTTAGATACCTATTATAGAAATTATCTGCCTTCAAAGAAATTTAATGTGACGTCACTTTCAGAAATCAGAATTAAAAAAAAATGTTTACGGGCCTATTAATCAAATGACCCATGCTTGATGATATTATTATAAACGTTGATAAGACGCAGAAAAAGTATACTATTCTACTCGTATGTAATAGCTATTACCCACGAGGATGAACTTTAAACGAGGGGAAGGCGAGTGTCGTAATTTACCAGAGATTCACCACTGCTCGTTGATTAATATGCTATTTTGTCATAAAAAGCCATCCGGAATTAAGAAGAATTATTTATTATAGGTATCGTTTATAAAAAAAAATCTTTTTTGGGAATCAATTTCACTGTATTAATTTTTTTTAAATAAATCCAGATATCCACTTCAAAAAATGCGCAGTGTAGTTGTTATTACAATGAAGAAAAACTTCAGTAAAAAGTGACAGCTATCAAATTGAAAACTTTTAGAAAAACAAGCTATCAAAAAAAAACTTTCAGAATTCCAACAGAATATAATTTGGTAAAGCTCACAATAATTAAATTTAAAAAATTGCCCCTTGTCTGTATTTTAAATAGAACTGCCTGATTTCCGCAAAAATCCGCAAACTTTTATTATACAGTTTCAAAAAGTACATTAGTTAAGCTAAAAGTTTCAATCAAGGAATGTAGTCAACTCGACTCAATACAACTTATAGGCAAATTCAGTTGTTTGAAAGTAGAGAAATTTCAGAAAGGCGAATAAAACAATATGTAAAATATATAAATCGAATTTAGGTCCAACATTTTTATAAAAAACTAATCTACATACCTTCTTGTGTTTCCGCCATTTTATAAAATAATTTAATTTTAAATAAAAAATTGACAATAAAATGCTAAAAACAGAAAAACCAAATCAGAAAATTTGCAAGACGCGGAGTGATTGTCAAAACCTACGAAATTAATGACAGCTCATTCAAAAACAAATGAATGTTTAGAAAAAAAAATACTGAAGATGGTTTAACCAGCCTACTAGACTTTACTTCTAAACTATTTAAAAAAGTCAATTAAATATGTGGTGATTTGGACTTATGGCCAACAAATTACATACATAACTTACGCTGTGCATCACTCGGACATATGTGAATTAAAAATATAAAGCAAAAAAATAAATTATTAAAAGCTTTGACTTTATAAAGCCAATGTTAAAAGCTTGTATGGTATGTTTACGTCGCACTTAACAATGTATCTCGCTTATTTACAACAAGTCTTCGGTAGTATAGTGGTCAGTATCCCCGCCTGTCACGCGGGAGACCCGGGTTCGATTCCCGGCCGGAGAGAACTTTTTTTTTCATTTATTGTATCACTCAGAACAATAAAATTCAAGTTTTTTCTGCTGCTACCTGTTAAATCAGAATTTTAGATAAAAATGTGGAAATTATCTAACAATTAATTGAGAGGTAATTGCAATGTTGCCAGTTTTACTACTTATTTTAAAAATGCTATAAATGTGTTCTATTTTTTTCAATTGAACTGTGAATAGTTGGCCAAAAAACATAATTAAATTTTTTTTTAATTCCGTTAGTTCTTCGCTAGTGCTTTTTGGTGCTTCGATCAATTTCTTTAGTGCTTTCTTTTTTTTTTTTGTAAATATTCGTTTACCTTTGTTTTAAGGTTTGTGCTCAAAGTTTTTGTGATCGACCCAAATTAGGTGATGTTAGTGCTTGAAGTAGTTTCGTTATTGCTAGCCTAGCTTTGGAAATGTTCGTTTATTTTGTTTGAAGGACAGGCAACAAAATATTTTCGATTCGCTCAAATTTGGTGACATTCGTTAGTGATTTGTTTAGTTTAATTAGTGCTTTTTTAATACCGCAAAATTTTTTTTTTAATTTCACGGCCAGCCCCAAAAATTTATCTGATCGACTTAAACTAGATTTCGTTCGTTATTGCTTTTTGGCGTTTTTATAAAAGGGAATGGATATTGTTCTAAGATTAGAAAATATAATAATTACACTCCACGACAGGAAAATAATAAGCAATTACCAACGGGAAGTGTAGTTTTCCTATTTATACACGAAACACAGACAAGATTTTAAGGACCGGCGA
Source organism: Kuschelorhynchus macadamiae (assembly GCA_030620095.1). Lineage (NCBI taxonomy): Eukaryota > Metazoa > Arthropoda > Insecta > Coleoptera > Curculionidae > Kuschelorhynchus > Kuschelorhynchus macadamiae. Next base: position 331,983 of record JAUTXW010000328.1, read on the forward strand.
AGTGGTCTAACACATGTACCGTGTCTCAAATTAAGAGTGGTCTCCGGCCCTAACTCGGTAACCGTTGATCGCACAATTATGGGGAAACATATTTGTAGCTAAATCGACCAAGAAAAATTGCTAAAAATTATTTCCAAGTTCGAAAAATGGCCGCTAGGGGGCGTAACAACTACTCAAAAATCGAAATGCCGATTTTCTCTTGAATTTTCCTAACTGAGGTTTGTCGAAAATATAAGCATTATATTCTTGAGACTATTATGCAACTTTTTGCTATTTACCATTTTTTAAAATTTTCAATAATAAAGTGGTGGGGGAAGGTCAAACTTTTTTTCTTTCAAACGTTTATATCTTTGATTAGATTGAACTTCTGAAGAGCTATTAACTGTACCGTAATTATTCTGTTAGCGGTCACTAGATGGAGTTTTTTCGTAAATCTTCAAATACGAATTTTCTCAAAAAAATCAAATGGTATGATATGACATTTTTGTCCGTATAAAAATCCAGGTCCGTACTTAAAAAAGTTGATGATGGTCGCCCGAATCCGAAACGTCGGATTGAAAAGCTGTCCTGACCAATTTGTAGAGGAAAAAAAGTGACAATGCCGAAATGAATATTATTTTCATCTGTTATTTCATCTAAGCCTAAAATAGAAAACCATAAAAGTTATTTTTTGTTTTTTTTTAATTTTTCTAAAATTGTAGGCTTAGTTGAAATGACAGAAGAAAATAATTTTTACTTTATCGTTGTCACTTTTCCTCCTCTACAAATTGGTGAGGTTAATCTTTCAATCCGACGTTTCGGATTCCGGCGACCATCATCAACTTTTTTCATCTAAATACGGACCTGGATTTTTTACTACATTATTTCATACCTTTTATAACCTTCAATTAAATTATGACAAAAAAGTCATATGATACCATTTGATTTTTTTGAGAAAACCTATATCATTTGAGGAATTACGAAAAAACGCCATCTAGTGACCACTAATAGAATCATTACGGTATAGTTAATAGCTCTACTAAAGTTGCATAATTGCCTGCAATGCTTATATTTTCGTCAAACCTTAATTAGGAAAATTCAAGAGGAAATCGACATTTCCATTTTTAAGTTGCTGTTACGCCCCCTAGAGGCCATTTTTCGAATTGGACACCCGGTACATTATTCAACACACACAAGACAACTGGGCAATATTTGCGGTCGCCTAAATCATTATTTTTTTCCCAACGGAGTGAGTATATGCAATTCTTTGTTTCTGTATTGATGTCTAGAGTGAAGAAACTGGACGAGATCCATATCTACTAGGCTGAACATGAATGATGTATTAGTGGAAAACAAATTGTAATATATGCTGTATCTGAATGCCAACATCAACTGGATATGTCATAAATGTAAAAGGAGCAAACAGAAAATTAGAAAATTTATTGAAATTTTACAACAATTTTAATAGAGATACGGGCTATAATCTACATCCTACGTAAAAATCGATCGCTTCACAGGGTTACGTTCGATGAACACAGCTCATTCAGAGTTCCGATCTAATGAAGTAAATAACCCTGAAGCCTCGTGCAATCGAAGGGTAAAACGTCGGAAAGTGATTCCACTTTGACACGGTTTAATTCCAAAAACCATGGTTTCTTAAGTTATACTTGTTTGCTAAACCGGTTTTGAAAAATGTTCCTTCGGAATAAAAACATTTCAAATGTGTAACAGTATTGTATGTATATATCCGACAATTTTTCCACTTACAGGCCAAACTCCTAAACCGCTTTTCATGAATAAGGAATCAAAATATCCCGCGACTCTTCTCTTAGCTATGTTCACTAAAGAAAAATCGGCGGTAGTGGGCCCTTTTGTCAACCATAAATAAATAAATATCTCAACTATAAATATAAATATCAAATTAAAGAGTTAGTTAAGCTCAAGACTCAAAATATATACAAATATTATTATAGTATACAAGGTGTCCGAAATTAGGAAATAGGGAAAAACCTCATAGAACTAGAATCAGCTAAACAAACGGATTTTAATGAGTGAGTAAAATTTAATATGGAGGAACTGGTGAGACATTTTGTAGATCTGTACTAATGTAATCAACATAATCATATATTATCAGGTATCTTACCATATTTGTAGGTGTTTTATATAAGAAACTTTTCAAAAGTGTCTAAGCAGGGGCCCCGTAAACGCGGGTGCATGCCGGCGCCAAACCGGAGTTTTGCATTGGGAAAAAATAAAAAGAACATCTACGTTTATACAATTCGAATTTTTATTTTGAAACAATTTGCAACGAACAAGGCACTAACAATTTCCTACTACGTTACATATAATATTGATTCCATATTATCAATTAAGACATTAATTATTTTCCTTAATATGAATTAGGATTAATGTAGAAATTTACAATACTAAAACTCCTTTACCCGGGACATCTCTCGTTATGAATCTTTTCTTTTACTAGGATTAGTAAAATGTGACTTAATTTAGTTGGGTACAAACTCATTTAGCAGTGGCGGCTCGTGGTGAATTATATTGGGAGGTCAATACCAAATTTAAAAATAGGCATACCTACTTAAAATAAAAATAAATATCTTATCTTTAAATTGAGCTTTAAATTCTCATGAAGTTCAGGTCTGCTTTTCGTTCTTTAGAATTGAAAAAATGCTGAATAACACGTTCGTTAAAATTGCACGCACATTCCTTTTATAAACGATTTCTCGATAGTTAACATTGCTAAAGCGGATAGTCTATCTTGGCCCAACCCCTCACCAAAATTTATAAGCACTCGAAAAACCCCTGGATTTTCAGACAAAGCCGTTTCATCATCGCCACTTAGTGCTAGCTCGAATGCCCCACAAAATTTTACACATTCTATAATTTTGCTTAAAATATAACGATTTTTGGATACATTTTCATTTAATCTATTCTATCTATAAGCTGTGTATAGCTGAGGGCGAACATCAACGCTTCGGACCGTAGCATAGTTCACCGAACATTTCATGTGATCTGCAGAAAACGCATGTTTTTTTCTTTTAAGTGTTTTAGGTCTTTAACACTAATTTTGTACCATAATGAGTCCGACGAGCCCTATCCAGATAACTAAATCGTACATACTTTTGCGAAAGTTTCGATGAACCTCTTTATTTCTTTATTTTTGTCTTTACTAGTTTGTCGTATACCAAGTTCTGGCAAATTGCCACCACTTCTGTTATTTTCTCAAAATTGAGTTCGTTGGCACTCTTTAGTCGTTTAATTTTTTGCACTACCGACATTTTATTTCATTTACATTCATAACTCAAACATAGACCACTTTGAAATTGGTTATTTTTGCAAAATTAAGTTCGTAAGCACTTTTTACTTGTTTATTTTTTTGCACTAGTCACTACCAACATTTTATTGCCTGTATATTTCAAACTCACACATGAATTATAAAAATAAAAAAATACAGATTACAAAAAACAGTATATAAATTAATTTTCATCGATTAAAAACGTCCGAAACAATATCGAGTTAGAATATCGACCGCGCGACCTCTGAACAATTGAACTTCGGCATGCCGACGTGATGCCGCGACCGATCGATCGAATTATGAGAAGAGACCGGCTGATGACCCAAATTGCGATTTCATATTAGATTTGCTATCACTTTCGGCTGCCGCTCTGTAGCTGTGAAATCTTCGGGTAATTTCGTCAATCTTTAAGATAATTAGGCCAATTCGGACTGCCCAGCCTGGCTTAGTATAGCGTATTTTATTAGGCCTAAGGAACCCAACGAGAACATTCGAACCGCCGCGCGCGGCTAATAGTGTAGCGTATTTAACTTATCCCAAGATTCACGTTTTATTACAACTATTAGGAGGGACGGTCACATGAATAATTTATTTTCTGAAATATTTTTGGGGGGTCACTGACCAAATGACCCTATGGAAGCCGCCACTGCATTTAGTAGCACATACCTATATAATGTCTTTTCAAAATTTTTATTGGGCGCCATTTTGTTCCACCATTTTGCTATGTACGAATATTTTACTAGTTTGTACCTATGCCACACTTGATTTTTGATTCCAAATTTTAAAAAATATCATTAGACCGCCATTTATTCGGTCATATTGAATTCATACTAAAATTTTATCAGTATAACAATATATACCTATCATACTTCGCTTCATATTTTAAACAGTTTATTTTTATCACACTTAATTCTTGGACGAAATTTCAAATAAAACTAATAAGTTCTTTCAGGCTGTTTTTTTTTTAATTTATTTTACCGTTTATTTAGATTCGTACCAAAATGTTACCAGTTCATTCTAATACTTGACTTTTGTACAACACTTGAGATTTGATGTTAATTGGATAATTAGGCCACAATTTTGTTCCACCATATTCGATTTATACCAAAATATTATCAGATCATTCCCAATATGAACCTAACTTCCGACGAAAATTTGAAGTCAATCGGGTAAGTTTCCGCGAACTGACAGACAGACAGATGGAATTGGAAGAAACATATTTTTGCCAACTAGGAACACAAACATTTTATTTTGCCGCCATTTTATTCAGCCATCTTGAATTCGTACTACGATTTTATCAGCATTTATATATCAACTTGATTCTTGCACAAAATTTGAAATCAATCTAATAAGCAGTGTTTTCAGGTTAATTTTTGAAATATTTTATTATGCCGCCATTTTAATTGACCATCTTGCACTCATAAAAAAATTTTACCAGTTTATTCCTAACTACTAAACTAAAGTTATTTTTTAGTAATAAATTTTTTTATCATTTCACTAGGCCGTCATTTGTAACTCTTTAACCATGTATTAAATTTTAGTTTTTGTTATTTCTGTTTCATTACATAATTAAAATCTATTATATCTGGGTGTTTCAAAAAACATGCGCCAACGTTTAAAGGGAGATTCTTTGTAAGAAAATAAGACGAACAGTTCATATGAACATGGATTCGCAGATGTTGTTTAAAATTCAAAAATAAATATGACTTTAGTTATATCGAAACAATAAGAGGTATTTGATTAAGATTTGGAACAACCTCATAGTTATCTAAGGGCTATATTTTTAAAACATTCAGCAGTTTTTACTTTAACCACGGGTAACCATCCTTGACTTTCTTAAAGAAAAATGGTACGCGAATTATTTTGACCAATGACTGCCACTTCTGATCCAGTTTTAATTGAAGTGCTCAAAACTTTACAAAAGTGATTCTTTGGATCATTTTAAGAAAAGTTTTATTAGATATAGACCCGCAAATGCCCTATTTCTGAGATACAGGATACTGAATTAAAAAAATATAATTTTTAACTAAATTATAACACCATGTATCTCAAAAATTGGGCATTTGCGCACAGATATCTATTAAAACTTTTTTCTTGGAATGATCCAAGGTATCACTTTGTAAAGTTTTAAGCAATTCTAACTCCAAATAAAACTAGGCCAAAGGTGCCAGAGGCGTGCATAAAAATAAATTTTTTTCCCGAAAACGACTTGTCATATCATAGAATACTAACAGGCATTTTTTTGTGTACTTTTACTTGCCCTAAACTATACAGCTAATAGTTTTTTTTTAATGAGAGCCGTGTTATTTTTATAAGAAAGTCAGGGATGGTTACCCATATTTATGCCCATGATTGAAGTGAAAACCTTAGAGTAAGAATTAGAGATCACAATTAATTCATAAATCACGTTAGGGGTATGCGCCAACATGGTTCCCTTATTTTTCACATTTTATCGACCAATATTTACGATAAAACAAAAAGTGGGGATGACCCATGATCAAGCCGTGGCCATTTGTTGACGAATGCCAGTGGCGGCGCGAGTTTTCACTTCCCGCATAAGGAAATATCATTAATCATGAAAAAAAATCATCGTTCTAGGTTTTTACGGATCTTCATGTTTTTTCCTTACTGTCGGTCGGTCGGTCGTTCTGTTCCGGTATAGCTAAAAAATCCACTTACTCTTATTTTTATTTAATTTTCCACAAAAATTACGTCTGATACAAAAAAAATATTGGTATGAATTCGATATGGCCAAACAAAATGACGACCTGTTGAAATATTTGATGTACGAAAATGAAGAAATGGGCCATGCTTCATTATCGTTGACAAAAGGAAGGATTCTTACTTATTTCTTAATGAGGCAAATAGGTATTTTTACAAATATCAAAGAAATAATCGTTCCCTACTTCACTATTAAAATTAGATCAATAAGTTAGGTGAGTTTAAAAGGAAATTAGTTATTTATATATTATTAAACTTTAGTTATTAGTTATGTTTGCTTTATGTTACTGTCATTTTGTAATTGTTACATTTAGAAAAAATATTTGTTCAGTTTTTAAAAATGTCATCTTAAACCTGTAACTTTCAAGATCAAGTGAGACCTTGTCTAAATTTAAACCTCTTTAGTTAATCCTATTGTTAGAGTTTTAAACTATAATCAATGCTTTTAACGCGCTTTTATTGGCTTCCTACTCGTCTGATTGTATGTTTATATGTCTGGTTCAAATCTTGTAATGGATTTTTCACCACTTCCATTATCGATTATTTTCAAATTTGACATGCATACACTTTCGGATATAAAAAATACGAATAGGAATCCAAAATGGCGGCGCCAAAATGACAATGTCAACAGGTCGAACGGATGATTTTAACATTTGTGGGGATTATTTAAGAATGCACAACAAAAATCAAAATGGTGGCGCCAATATAGCGAACGAATTTTGTTATTTGTACAGAAATTTTAGTCAATACTTGAGAATTAAAAATAGCAGGACCAACATAGCAGGTCAAAATGATTGCAAATTTGATTAAAATTCGGCATTTAGGGTTATTTAAGACTTCACATCATGAATTTTTGTCAACATTTTAAAAATTCAAGATTGTAATGCCAACATGGCGGCGGAATTTAAACAGTTGTATTGAGAATACATACCACACATTTTTAGTAAATATTTAAAAAATTATAGTAGGAATGCCTAGATTGCGAGCGAATATTAACATTTATACAGATTTAATTAAAAATCGATACTAAGTGAGCAATTTATACATTTTTAGTCATAAATATTCAAAATGGAGATGTCATCAATCCGATAAGTTCTTTTTTCAGATATTTTTAAACATTTAATTAGGCCACCGTTTTGTTCCCCCATTTTGAATTTGTCTCAACATTTTTATCCGTTCATCCCTATATAATATTTGATTTTTGAGCAAGATTTGAACATAATCGATGCAATAGTTTTCTGCATTGACTTTTATAACATTTTATTTGTAGTAAAACTTATCACTTGATGGTCAGGTCACACCTAATTTTTCTGCAAAATTTGGATAAAATAGATAGAAATTTTTGTTCAGCCATATTGGATTGTTACCAAAATGTTACCATGTCATCATCATATGACCTTTAATTTTTAACCGAAACTCGAAGTAAATAGGACTTCTCTAGATATTCAATATCCTAAATCTTAAATTCTAACCAGTTTAGAACATGTTTACGAACACATTTTTACTTTTAATACCCAAAGAATCATCATTTAAATTCCTTTACCTGACAACACTTATATAAAAAAATTGACCCAACTCAAGTAAAAATTAAAAAATCATCCGAAACTTTATTATTTCCTCAAATTTCATCCAAAATCTGGTGATTTTCGAAATCGCAGTACGTTTTTTTGAACGTGAGACGCCCTTTGACTATTTTAATATAGCATAGATATATTCTATAATTATTTTAATTCTCCGATAGGCAAAACTACGGTAATCGTCAAAAAATTCACTTCAGAGTCTTTCTTGTATCAATTTGCTTCTGAGGAGTCTCACATGACCCCCGACGAAATAAACGTTCTATTATACGGAATCGGATTGGCAAATACGTCATGTGACCCAAAATAACTGAATAAGGTATCTTCCATTAGACATGTGTTCTGGAAAAGGAAACCTTGCTGTTTACTTAGTGATTAAAAGAAAATTCCAAATTTAAACGGCCATTATTTTACAAACTCACATTGCCGCACCATAGTTAGGTCAACTAAAGCTCCTAGTTTAGCAATGTCCAAGATAAAGTAAATAAAACTTATTTTGTCTATGTCTATATGTTTTGTTCTAATGTCACCGCACCTTTAGAACGCTGCTTCTTGAAGTAAAGCAACATATAATTAGAAGATTTGAACCATATCAACAAATACACAATAATACAATAAAACACATGCAGTAGAGACGCTAAAAAAAGCTTGGTATCTAATAAAATAGTTTTTAGCAAATTAATTTCTTTAATGTTAAAATTTATTTTAGTTTCACGACCTGCTATTGGTTTTTAAGCCACGCCGAGTATGTTTTATAACTTATTAGACATTTTAAATTGTTATCGAGAACTAGTTGGCAAATTCAGAGTGAAAATGTATTACCTTCACATATCAAGACCGAAAAAAAAACCATACAATTCCAACGCAACATGTAAACCCCACGACAAAATTTAAATAACAAATAAGCATCCATAAATCCCACTGCTTATGTATATTCCTCACAAATCAGCTGGCAGCGACGTTTCCCATTTCTGCAGGAAAGTAATTTTTCTTCTGGTAACTCGCACTCGCGTTTCCCAGGATTTATACAAACAGCCTTATACGTGGAAGCTTCTCTCTGTTTCCACACCTTTTCACTTCGACTAAGGCTTATTTAGTGCGACGTTGTTTTTAAATTAGAACTAATATCTTTTATTTCCAGGAAAAGGAATTCCAAGACGTGTAAAATACGAGTGTCAAATATTTTTAACGGTCCTGCAGCCGGAGATTCCTGCAACTGGTATTGTGTTTTATTTATTCTTGAAATATCAGCGTCCCATTTTATCAGGGATGTTTACTGTTTTACTGTTTTTGTACCACAAAACTATTAATTTATTATTTCTATTTATTTAGCTGAATATAATTGAAAATATCAGAGCTAAATACACTAAATTTATTATCTAAACACATTTTTATAGCCCACAGTACACGTTTACTGTCAGTGACGTATTTAGAATACCTTTCTGAGGGCAAAAAAAAGGTCCTTGCTTTTTCTTAACACAATGCATAAACAATCAGCGACGACAAAAAAATTTCTCTTATAAAATCATGGTAAGGTACAATAGCTTTAATTTTAAACATTTGGGTTAGTAGCTCGGCCCTTTTGCCCCCCCTCCCCTATGTATTAACACTTTAATAGTAATGTGGAACATAACTAGTTGCCAATTAAGCATAAAAAAATCGTAAATGTGTAGTTCCTCGTCTTTTTTTAAATCTTAAAGTGTTGAAAGTTTCCAAAAATAGACCAAATATCATGTATTTATTTTTATTTTGCTACCATCATCAGACTTTTGGCAGGTGTGCACCACTTTAAAACATATTTTGTTTTTAATTTGTGTATACATAAATATATCATTAATTTTTATCTATATAAAACTGCCTGCCATGTTCGAGTTTAAGGCCAATTTTTTACCAGTTTCCACTTATGCCACACTTAATTTTTGAGCATAGTTATAAATAAATTGAATGAATATTAGACTGATTTTTCTAAGACCGCCATTTTGTTCCGTCATGGTGAATTTGTACCAGTTTTTCTTTATATCACATTTAATTTTTCTGCAAAATTTGTAGGTAACGGAACAAGAAGATTTTTTTACGTTGTTTTTTAAACACTTTCTTTGACCGCCATCTGGTTTCACCATCTTAAATTCGTTCCACAATTTTACCATTTAACTCTTTTACACCCTTAATGTTTCCACAAAATTTGAAATTTATCTAATGAATAGTTTTTAGGGCTGATTTTTTAAAATAATTTATTAGGCAGCCATTTTGTTTTGCTCTCTTGGATTTCGCAGACCGACGGAATTAAGAAAACATATTTTTCGTATCTAGAGACCCTAAACCGGTATATAAAATCTGTGAGGGATGATTTTTTAATAATACGAAAATTTTATTTGGCCGCCATTTCGTTCCACCCCATCTTGAATTCGTACCGCCATTTTACCAGGTCATTTCTATGCCACAATTAATTCTTGCACAAAATTTGAAATCAATCTTAAATACTTGTTTAGGCTGAATTTTTAAATATTTTTGTTTCGCCATTTTGGATTCGTACCAAAATTTTACCAGCTAATTCCTATATAATATTTGGTTTTTGTACAAAATTTCAGATAAATTGGATCATTAGTTTTTTAGTAATAATCTTTTTAACATTTCACTAGGCCGGTATTTTGTTTCGCCATATTGAATTTTTACCAAACTGTCTCTGTTAAGTAGTTTTTTAGCTATGCTACAGATACAGAAACAGATAGACAGACAGACTGAGAGATCGACGGAATAGAAAATCATGTTATTCAGCATCTGAGGGCCTTTAGTCTTCTAACACGCTTAAACCGTCACTAGACACGCGTCCAAGTAGCACTTTTACTCATGAATACATCATTGTTATCACAAGTATTTTCATTGAAGTAACCGGAACTTGGTGTCGACACGTTCTGTTCAAGCTGAGACTACGTTGCCATTACCAAAATTGGGAACAATTTTAGGTAAACTATTTCCTGTATAACATGTAACTGTGACTTTGACTATTATGTAGATAGTAGAGAATTATGTAGTTCCATTTAAGTAGCCGAATAGTAATAATTTACCCGATTCGTCACTTCCTTATTTCTGTCTTTATTTAATCCGTTTTAAAAATATGTATGGTTCGTTTTAATACAAGCAAAACAGCTATGGCGACTATAAACACTCAAATTGGTAGTATGGTGTAGAGCGTATATAATACGTTATTGGTATTTGAGGTAGGATATATGCATTTCACTTAGTTTTCTGGCTATGCTAAAGACCTAAAATTAAAACGCAGGCAATTTCTCTGGTGAATATATTAATGATTGTCGTAAAAAAATTATGCGCCTTTAAAATTCGTTAATTTTCAGTACAGTTTGGTCAAATATATTGGTCAATTTAAATCACAAAAATGTAATTTTGGACTTTGGTTTAAATAGTAATTATCATTAAATATGTTATTGTGATAATAAAATTGAGTTCTATAGTAATAATCTTTTTAAAAATAATATTAGATTTTCTTTTAAGTTGACAACAGTTCAAGAGAAACATTTAGTTTTAAAAAATATTAAAAATGAAGCTGCGGGTGTAGATAGCATTAAGGCATCTATGCTGCAATATTGCAGCCCTTTTATTGATATATATCTTGTTCATATTATTAATCTCTGCATAGAAAATGGCTACTTTCCTGATCAATGGAAGGTCGCAATTGGTAAACATACCGAAAACATCATGTCCATCCGAAGTCAGCGATTTAGGGATTATTAGCATTTTACCAACCCTCTCTAAAATTTTTGAAAATATTATATACAAACAACTGTATATTTTTGTCTTATTTAATAAAATTTTACCAGATTTTCAATGTGGTTTTAGAAAAAATTTTAGTACATCGGTGGCTTTATCTACGGTAATAGATGACGTTTTATGAGCTTGGGAATGTACCGTGCTAGTACTCCTCGATTATTCTAAAGCTTTTGATACTATCAACCAAAAACTTCTTTGTTCCAAATTAAAATATTATCGCTTTGATGAGGCATCCCTTAATCTTATTAATTCTTATTTTGAAAACAGGTTTCAAAAGATATATTGTGCAAATAAATTCTCAAAACAAATTTCGATTCTCTCGGGAGTGCTTCAAGGATCAATATTGTGTCGTTTACTATTTCTTATTTATACAGCTGACATTCTGAAATCTACAAAATATTGCCAAACACAAGCGTATGCCGATGATACTCAGCTTTACTATTCTTTTAATATTCAGGATTCCCTACAAGCATCAGATTTAATTAATTATGATTTAAACAATTTAAAAATAATGTCGTCCGAGCAAAGCTTACAATTAAATCCCACAAAATAGTTGCGTTTTTCGGAAATAAAAATCAGGTAAATACCTTAAAAGAAGAATTTAATGTTGCTTTGGATGGTACGATACTACCTATAGTTGAGTCAGCAAAGAATCTTGGAATTATCATAGACTTAAATTTAAAATTTAAAGAACATGTTAAAAAACTCATGTAAAAATCATTTTTAGCTTTAAAACTTTTGTACAGTAACAGACACATCCTAAATTTACGCTTACGCAAAAATCTGTGCGAATCCTTAGTTTTATCCAACTTTAATTACTGTGATTTTATTTATGGTAACTGTATTGATATTTTGGATAAAAATAGGATCCAGAAGGTTCAAAATTCCTGTTGCAGGTTCAATTTTGGACTCAGAAAGTTTGACCATATATCACATGCATTTGAACAACTTAAATGGTTAAAAATGGACAATCGCAGACTTCATCATGTAACTACTTTTGTATTAAACATTTTTAAATAACCCTGATGCATCTATTCAACTAAAAAATAAATTGGTTCCTCGTAATAATATTCATGACAGGACTCGTTTTACCAATCATTTAACTATGCCTCACCATCGTTCAGCCATGGTTCAGAGGTCATTTACGTATAATGCCATTAAAACATATAACTATTTGCAACATAACCTTATCTCACTTAATGTAACTCAGTTCAAAAAACAATTTAAATTTTTTTTATTGACACTTCAAAGTCTTTAATGTCACAACTTCAAATATCTCCATAATTTTCTTATATTTTAAATTATAACTATGCAATTACTTTGGATATATTGATTTAATCTATATTTGTTATATATTTGATTTTCTTTTATTTATATACTTATATATTTTTTGCATACTTTTGAGGTTAAGTAGAGTAGCCAACTTGTGTTAGACATCGCCTCATTGTGGTGCCATTTTTTTTGAATATTATTACACTGTCTATGTAAATATGCATTTCTGTAATATAAAGGCGATTATTTATTTATTTATTTATGAAGAGTGATTCTTTTTGTAACGTAATGTTTAATTTGTATTCATTTTTAATCTTTATACTCACAAAAACAAACATCATAGCTAAATATTTATAGGTTAGATGAAAATAAACAATGGCGTTCTATTGAACTTTTACTTTCAAGTTAGCTGCATTTCTTTACTGAGAAAATTACTTAACATCAAGTGTCTACGACTGCTCCCACTCGCTTTTATAGTTTTGGATTCTTTAAATACGCAACTGTCACTTATACCCAATTACCTTGAAGTCTACTAGTTATCTACAAAGTTCCCATTAATGCCATACTATATATTATTACCAGGCGGTTACGATTTGCGAACATTCCGCCGGTTCTTTAAAATTTAATGCGTTGTCTCGTAGCATGCGGAGAGTTGCGGTACTTGAGTCACTACTATATTTCTGTCATCTATCATAACCATAACCCTTTGTTTCGTTTTTATTTTTTGTTTCCTTAAAATACCGCTTTAGGTTGTTTTGTTCAAGTATCACATAACCAAGTTGTGATATTTTTAATTTTCTATAAAATGTGGCTAAGTGACGAAAGCTACTTTTTTTTCTTATGGTATGTGAAGCCATTGTGAACCTTTTTAACTTGTTACTCGTAAACGACAATACAACACATACACAACTAATTAATAGCTGTAGATCGAATTACAATGGCTTTATAAGGACATCAGTGGCGACAATAGAAGCCCACCCGTCAAATTGATGCAAAATTTCTAAAGGTTTAAATGGGGGCACCCATATTATCGTTAGTTTTTCGCAAAATATGGCTAAATTAACCTACTTTTATATTGAGAACCTCTGTCGGCATCAGTTGTAGATGTAGGGTAATGTTAATATTTTACTATCTAGTATAAACTTACTTTTTCATTTAGGTTTTTAAGAAATAAAAATGTTTGGGCAAGCGAGTAATGAGAATTGTCTGCCAAGTGAATTTAGTAATGTAATATGTACTGAAGAAGGCCTACAAAATAAAGTTTCTTTTATGCTAATCTTAGAGAACTTCTACTTCAAATTGAGGTGCTGAATGAAGTAAAACATACACTAAGACATGAAACAATATTGTCTTTTTACAGAAAAATAAAACCAAAATATAATAATCTGCAATATTTAATAACTTTTCTTGGAGTAAACTTAAACTTAAAATATTTACTGTCATAGTCATTTACACATTCATCAAAAACACTTTATAATTACAAACAAAAAGCAGATGAATCAGGCTTAAATACATTTCTCTATAAAGACAATGGTTGAGAACTTCTTGTTTGAATCATTATTTGTTTTAATGATCACAAAAACCAATAAAATGAGACACTACAACAACAAACCTCATAAGAAACCCACGTAGGAGAAAAGTAAACAAAGGGAATTTAGCAGCAATATGGCCGAACCAATCAAAAATTGGTTACTCTATTGTTGCCACAGTCTTTATAAAATCACCGACCGGATCTCGTACCAGCGCCCTCTATCTCCGGAACCTCAAGTTCAAGAGGTAATGGTTTACTTGGTAGTAAATAATTACTGTAATTCTTACTTCTAAGTTGCAACAGAAGAATAACGACTGGTAATAGCCAGTTTAAAGTAGCAGTAGACGATAACTTTTTCTACTCTGCAACGACTCGTTTTACTTTATAGTAATACGTTAAAGGAGTATATTTGAACGTAATGGAATAGTCTCTGCAAAGTTCAAGAGGGTACAGATACTTAAAAGTTGTAATTTAGTAAACAGATTAGAAACAGTTACTTTGAATAATTACTATTATGTCACGGAAAAGAAATGACGACTTTAGAGTCAATTCCTTAAGAAGTTGCTTGGCAGGAGTTATTATATAATTATTTTACATGAAAAATTATTCGCAGTAACAAATACATATATATAATACTTAAAAACGTGTCATCCAAAGTGTTTGTTGATATATAGTAGGATTATTAGTAATAAATACGTAAAAACTCTTAAAGAGTAGTAGTGGAAACAGTTGTAGCTACTTTAGTGCTAGCTGGGCGGAGTCATTTTGATCCTTTTAATGGTCCCCAAATCATGATTTTCCAGTCTTAAGTACTAACTACGTGGCCAGGTTCCATACACTTTTTACGATAATTCGTTTGGCTTTTTAACTGCACAAAATGTTGTTTCAACCGGTATAAAAAACCTTGAATTTCAAATTTCTTGGATTCAGTTTAAGGGAGTTGTTTTGAGCTATCTGATTAATTATGTAAATATTACTGTTCAGTTATGATAATGCAGACTATTTGTTTTTTATTTTTAAGTCAGTGTATATTGGTGTCCCATCTAGGTAAGGTTGGACTTGGTAATGTTCCATAGACCGTAATAAATATTAAATAATCAGGAGCCCATGATGGAGCCCTGGGATACCCCAGACAGAACTAGCGCAACAGGTTCAAAAATGAAATTTCTGAACCTGTTGCTCTCTGATGTCTGTTACTAAGTAATTTTCAAAGAGCAATTTCATTAAAACTATTTAAAACCGTAATAGTTTAACATTCCTATATGACTAATGTTATCGAGGGTTTTCGAGAAATCTAAGAGCACCTAGTAAAAAAACATTTATTACTCTGGTTAACGTTGCTGGAACCCTATTTAGAAGTGCGACTGATGTGCCGATAATATGTAATAGACTAAAATATACTTAAATATTTTCTTATAAGCTAGATTCTCTGCAGTCTAAGATAAAACAGGCAATAAGATAACTGGGCGAATACACCCCGTGCTATCTTTGAAAAAGGTATAATATTTGATGAAAATTAACAGTTTTCTAACATATTTACCAACCCCTAGCATTACTTTTTACAGGGGTCAAAAATACTTCACATCCGATCCAGAACCCTGTGTGTGGAGTCCAATATGGTAATTTAAATTTAAGTTTTTGATCAATCCTGTAGAGTTTGATTCAATTTATCTGGATAACATTTTATCACGCCATATCTCTTTGTTTTCAAGTTAGTCATCTGAACCAAAAAACACATTACATTAGTTTTTTCTTTAAAAAATCATGGATTAGACCGTGTCAAATCCTGTGTTGAGAGTAAATATCTCTGAAAATCCGAAATGTCGGATATTAATTCCAATTTGATACGGTCTAGTCCCAAGAACCATGATTTCTTAATTGTCGAGAGCCGTGAACATTTCCGTTCTATGTAAGTTTTTTTCTATTAATTCAAAAAAGAAAGAAAAACAAGACACTATAAATTTTACAAGATATCACTATTGATTGTATTTTTTTTAAATGGGACATCCTGTATGTTATATGCCCCTAAAATGCAGATTATAAATATATTTGGTTTGATAACTTTGTTTTCAAAGACACCTGAAAAATTTGAGAAAAACCGTTTGTTGTGAAGAATATCGTCCAAATAAGTCAAGTAGGTGCTGGTGGCAAGAGTCCGTAAGGTGAGAAATTTAATTTAAAGAAATCGGTAAATTTCCTTTACCCGGAACTTCCCTCGCTATGAATCTTTTCTTTCCTTAGGAATAGTGAAGTAAGACCTAATTTAGTTCAGTACATAGTCATTTAGTAACACATATTTACTATATTTTCAAATATATTAATGGGGCGCCGTTTTCTTCCATCATATTGAATTCCTGCCAATATTTTACCGCTTTATACCTATGCGACACGTGATTTTTTGGCATAATTTAAAGTAAATTCAATAAGTAGTTTTTACGTTGACACACACCGTCATTTTGTTAAGTCATTGTGAATTTGCACCAGTTTATCCCTATATCACAATTAATTTTTCTGCAAAATTTAAAGTCAATTGAATTTTTTACGTTGATTTTAAAAAAAATATATTTGGCCGCCATTTTGTTTGGCCATCTTAAATTCGTACTACAACTTTACAAATTTATCTCTATATTACACTTAATGCTTGCACAAAATTTGAAATTAATGTAATGAGTAGTTTTTTCATACCGATTTTTTAAATATTTTATTATGCTGCTTTTTTGTTTTGTTATTTTATATTCGTACCAAAATGTTACCAATTCATTCGTATGTAACAGTTGATTTTTGAGCAAAACTTCAGAAAATTGGAGAAACAGTTTTTTAGTAATAAGTTTTTTAAAGTCCACTAGGCCGCCACCTTTTTCAGGCATATTGGATTTTTACCAAAACATTACCAGGTCATCCCCCTACATCTACTACTACAGTCTCTAAAACGACATGTAAAACCTGGGAGGGTGATATTTCCAGAAATAAAAATAGTCCGACAGATAGACAGACCAACGGAATCGAGAAAACATGTTTTTCGGCATTCAATATTACAGTATTTTCCTTTTACTAAAGAAGCAAAAAGACTTTGAACATTTTTTTTAATCATATTAAAATGTCTTTTGTTTTTTTAATCCGTTTAACCCGTCACTACAGACGAGGGGCATTTTGACCCTTTTATGGTCTCAAATCACGATTTTCCGGTCTTAATTAAATACTACCTACGTGGCCAGGTTCCGTGCAAATTTATTTTTAGTGAAAATTCGTTCGGTTTTTTAACTTCAGTAAAACAATCTTTCTACCTGTTATAAAAAATTTTGAATTTTAATTTTCCTGCATTCAGTTTAAGGGAGTTATTTTGAACCATATGATTAATTATGTCAAGATTACTGTTCAGTTATGATAATGCAAACTATTTGTTTATTTCAAAGTCAGTGCATATTTGTGTGACCTATGCGTAAGATTGGACTTGATAACATTTCACGGAGCTAATTATATTAGCCAAATAAATACTTAATAATCAGGGTCCCTTAATGGAGCCCTCGGGTACCCCAGACAACACTAGCGCAGTTTCAGAAATTTGATTTTTGTAAAGTACTTTCTGATGTCTGTTATTAAGTCATTTTCAAAGAATAACCGAGCAATTTCATTAAAACCGTAATATTTAAGTTTCGTTAATATTGTTATATAACTCATGGTATCGAAGGTTTTCGAGAGATCCAAGAGCACCAACGCAGTAACCCATTTATTTCATAGACTATTAAAAAATCATTTGTTACTCTGGTTAACGCTGTTGGAGCCTATGAACTCTCAGAAGCCCGACTGAAGTGGCGATAATACGTAATAGATTAAAACATATTTGCTTATAAGCCACATTCTCAATTCAATATAAACGGTTCAATAGAAAATTAACGGTATTTCAACATATTTACCATATCATACCCACCCTAGCATTACTTTTTACAGGGGTCAAAAAGACTTCACATCTGTATAAGGTGACATTTTTTACATTGTGCATAGCACGAATCCGATCAAGAACCCTGTGTGAATATGGTAATTTGAATTTAATTTTTTGATCAACCCGGTAGAGTGCGATCAATTTATCTTAATAATATTTTAACCTGCCATATCTCTTTGTTTTCATTGTTTTCATGTTAGTCATCTGAACCAAATAACACATAATAGGGTTGCTTAACAAGTTATTTTCTTAAAAAAATCATGGTTTTCGGGACTAGGCCGTATCAAATTCTGTGTTCAGATCTCATAGAGTCAAAAATCCCTGAAGATGCCTCGTACAATTGAAAGTGAAACGTCGGGTCGTAATATCGATTTGAAAGCCTTGCAAGTTTCCGTTCTATGTAATCATTGTATTTTTTTTAATGGGACATCTTGTATCTTATATGTCCCTCAAATGCAGATTATAGATATATTTGGTTGGTACCTGTGCTATAATTTATTCCCATTGACCCCACTATGTAATAGTGCGTTGTTCCACCAGCAGGCAGTGACGGACATATTGGTAGGTTGGGAGGAGCGTCCTCCCAATATTTTATTCTATTGGCAGTACTTATTTTATGTTGGAATTATTTAATTTTTCAATAAATTGTTAAAAAAATTCAAAGCCGAAGGGTCCAGACTTAGAAAACAAAATATGAATGCATTTTAGTCCTTACTTGGGTTTTTCTTACTTACTCCCCTCAATATTTCCTTTTCGGCGCCTATTCTTCATCTTTGGTTGAAGTGAGAGATATAATAAATAAAAATAAAGAATAGTCTGCACGTTGAGAGTTTTAATAAAAAAAATGTCGAAATAGATCAAGTATGTGCTGGTGACAGTGATTTAATTTTAAAAAATCGGTAAATTTCCACGTTATGAATCTTTCCTTTACTTAGGAATAGTGAAGTGTGACCTAATTTAAGTTCAGTACATAGTTATTTGGTAACACATGTACTATGTTTTCAAATATATTAATGGGGCGCCATTTTCTTCCATCATATTGAATTCCTATCAATATTTTATCAGTTTCTACCTATACGACACTTGATTTTTGGGCATAATTTAAAATTCAATAAGAAGTTTTTACATTGACACACACCGCCATTTTGTTACGTCATGGTGAATTCGTACCAGTTTATTTCTACACCACATTTAATTTTTCTGCAAAATTCAAAGTCAATTGAATTTTTTTACATTGATTTAAAAAAATATATATTTGGCCACCATTTTGTTTCGACATCTTGAATTCGTATTACAACTTTACTAGTTTATCTCCATGTCACACTTAATGCTTGCACAAAATCTGAAATTAATCTAATGAGTAGTTTTTTCAGACCGATTTTTTAAATATTTTATTAGGCCGCTGTTTTGTTTTGCTATTTTATATTCGTACCAAAATGTTACGAATTCATTTCTATGTAACAGTTGATTTTTGAGCAAAATTTCAGAAAATTTGATAACCAGTTTTTTAGTAATAAGTTTTTTAACGTTCACTAGGCCGCCACCTTTTTCCGGCATATTGGATTTTTCCAAAAATATTACCACGTTATCCCTATATGACCCTTAATTTTTGTCTAAAATCTGAATTACTCTGATGAGTAGTTTTTAAGCTACGCCGCGAATTGACAGATGGACGGAATTGATAAAAATATTTTTGGCATCTAGAAACACGAAAACCTGAAAATATCTAAAACCTGAGAGGGTGATTTTTTCACGATTACAAAATATTTTATTTGACTGTTTTGTACCATGTATTCATACCAAAATGTTACCAGTTCATTCGTATGTAACATTGGATGTTTGTGCAAAATTTGAGGAAATTGGATAATTTGTTTTTTAATAATAATTTTTTAACGTTTCACTAGGCAGCCATCTTGTTCCGGCATATTGAATTTTTACCAAAATGTTACCATGTTATCCCTATATAACCCTTAATTTCTGACCAATATTTGAACTTAATCTCTTAAGTAGTTTTTTAGCTATGCCGCGAAGAAGCAGGTCGACAGACAGACAGACAGACCAACGGAATTGAGAAAACATGTTTTTCGGCATTTGAGATCCTGAAACGTAAAGATCTGAAAAAATCTCGGAAGGTGATTTTTTCAAGATTACAGTACTTAGAATTATCCAAACTGCTGAAGGGGTTAACGCGGATATATAGATTTAATAATAAATTCGGATTTAAAGATGGTAGTAAAATTTTAACTATTCCCAGTAATCAGTAGTTTAATATACCATATACATAAGGAGCACGAAAATAGAAGAACATTCGATTTCCCCGTATTTCAATTTCGTTTGAAGAGTGTCAACTATCTTGTCGAATGAGAAAGTAACACAACGAGTATTCATTTTAGCACTTTGTATAGCAATTTTGTGAGAATAGCACGTCGTCTAGACTTTAATAAAAATGTAAAACAGTAAGCTGACGAAAACCCGAATATTCCATGCACTTATAAAAGAAAACAATAAAGAGTTCACAGGTCCGTACATTGCTTAAACTGGAAAAGCTTTGCAAAAACCAAATAAAAATTATTATATAAAATAAATTTATTTGAACACTTTATGGAGTGTAGCTCTAAATGTAGAGAAATTAGCATTATCCCAAAACTCCCCTTGTAATTCTATTTTTTTTTTATCAAGAAATGTGATTAATGAAGCAACTTCTGTAGAAAGCTGTTAAAAAACATAGAAAACGTATTACACAAAAATTCAAATTTGTTTTTGAAGAAAACAATTGAACCCAAATAAAATATACACTATTAGACAAAAGTAAAGCAAGTTTTATGGTAAAGACAAGTTCTCGATAGGGTTAAGGTCCGGTGATTGTGCTGGCCAGTGAAGAACCCGAACATTATTCTCCTGAAACTACTCCTAAACAAGGCGTGATGAATGTTTTGGGTCATTGCCCTGTTGAAACGAAAGTCGCAGAGGCATCTCCCACTCAGCATAGGGCAACATCACATTTTAAAATATGTCCCTGTATACCAAACCGATTTATAGTCTCGTGTATAAAGCGTAATGGACTTACTATACCCCATGGAAAAGAACCCCATAAAAATACACTAACTTGTTCATGCTTTATTGTTGGCGTAACATACTTTGGGTGAAATCTTGTATTAAGCGGACGTCTTACACGCCTTATTGCGTAAGAATTAAAAATGTTTGTAACAAGTTTCATCTCTAAATAGCACCTTTTTGTGTTTTTGAATGGCCCAGTTCGAATGTCTTCGTGCCAATTCAACCCAAGCTAAGGTGAATTATCTCAGAAACCGATGATTTTTTGGCTGGACGTGTGCTCTACATGTTCTTTTTTAACGTGACATTATTTTCTACACACTGTATTTAGGCAAGTTAAACTGCTTTAAAATCGCAGTCTTACACTTTGTATCTAAAAAGGATTTTACGACCATTTGTTTCAACCCTGTAGAGATTGGTTTTCCTTTCGGAATATTTATTTCTACCAAATTAAAAGCTGTAAGGCTTAATTCCCGCAAAATCTTAGATTTAAACTTACCTTTATCGTAAATTCTTTTTCTTTATGCCAAATAAAAAAGTTGCTTTACTTTTGTCGTACTTATAAAATAAATGATCACATACCAACTTATCTGACATTTGGAGACAATATTTTACCTATGACAGCAGCCTACTATAATCCTCTTAAACTATATCAGTTTTAATTTCACCGGTTATTAATTCCATTTTAAATATTTAACTTTGTAATAAAAGTTTATTTACTATGGTCTGATAATGTATATAAAAAACTCAATTTTTTTAAAATTCTAAATGTAATAACCTATATTTTATAAAATGTTTAGAAACTACGGAAAAAATAGGCAAATTATAAAATCTTAGTTAGTTTTATATTTAACTTTTTTTTCTATAAAGCAGTTTTGCACTTCTTTGCATCATCCTGTACATGGTTATTTGATGATATATTCATAACATAAATCCTTCAAATTTGCAGAACAAAATAGGATATTTGATTTAAAATTTACATCCTATGTCACAGCGCTAATTCGGATAACCCTGTATATTTTGAGCTATTGTAAAAAATGCAATTTGATTGTGTTTCCTGAGTTGTAGCGTGTTTGTCGAAAACAATTACTTACTTATTTAAGAAAAGGTTATATTAGGATTAAAAGCATTTACCATTGTCTTAAATATCCCAATAGGTCGATATTAAACCCTTCTCAGCCCGTGGGTAACTATAAGGTATCCCATCCGCAAAAAAAAACCGGATAAATAAAATAGTAAGGCTTAATTTTTAATGTTGGACCTATTTGAATCAAATTTTTGATGAGTTCTAGATGCATGTATAAAGATGATTCCTTGACTTGGAGTTGCAGAACATTTTAAGTAGCGCAGATTTATACAAGGAGACGGAAATTTGTATTTTTATCCTCTCACATTTGAACACCCTGTGGACAAACTGAAACGTTTTAACCTATTTCAGTTTTAAGCCTTGTCTGTTTTAATTTTTTGATTCATTTGAATATCTGTTTGATGAGAGAAGATTTAAATTCTAGAAAAAACTATGCAATTTCAAGAGTTCAATATTTATAATAGAATATCTGAAGCCTAGTATCGTGTATTACCTCCTCGTCCTCTAAAAACTTCTTCCAATCGACGAGTTAGGCTTTGTACGCAATTTCTTCGTGTGGTATATTTTTCCACTCTTCAAGAAGACCACTCGGAAATTTAGTACGATTTCCGGTTTCCAGTTACAAATACGCCTTTCTAACATAGCCAACACATTTTGACAAGGTTAAAATCATGCGTAGGTGGAGGCAGTTCTAGCCATTCAATAATCAACTCGACCATCTCCTTTAAATTATCCATGACTACGGATACGATATGAGGTCGGGCATTATCCTACATAATGATGATACAATTTTGGCCAGCAAACAGAGCGATTAGAACTACATGGTCTGCTAAACATTGCTCAATATATCGGCTAGCAGTCAGAGCACAATTTTCTTGAGAGCTGCTGTACAGTGTGTCCCAGATTGCTTGTAATCACAGGGTTTCTCGGAAACCAGCAGAGATATAACTTTGCGGTTTTCGCGACCCTGTGTCACTTTTTCGAGAAACTTTGAATGCCGCAAACAGAATTGTGCCACATCGTTTCGTTCCCGAGATACAGGGTGAAATAGAGATTTTGCGCTTTTGGGGGTGGTATCATATTTCGGACACCCTATCAGATAGAGAAAAGGTAAAAACTGCTATGGATAGATATTTTTACGTAGAATCCAGTGTTGTAGTCGCACAAATTTTTAGACAATCCGTTTTTGAGATATAGCCCAAACTTAGTATTTTTTAAATGGGACAGCCTGTATTTTTTTATTCCAAAAAATTCGCCTTTTTTTCTCTTTAAAATGATGTAACACACTATGCACTTTTGACGTAAACTAAACCTTATAAACGCTATATTAAAAGAAAAACGTAAGTTGGCCATGGAAATATGGGTAGATATTAAAAGTGTCCAGAAGCAAAATTAAACAACATAAAATATTAATAACCATTTTTTTACTATGAAATAAATAAACTTAATAATCTTGATAAACTTAATCACAATACTAAACAAATTCTACATAACTGTTCAAAATGGCCGCCCCCCTCACGAACACATAATTGGCACACAGTGCGAATTCTTCTTAGAGCATTCATCATTATTATAAGTCTATCTTCCAATGATCTAAATGCCTGAATGGTTGCATTTTGCAGCTGCTCCATCGTATTGACTGGATTCAGGTAAATTTTGTTTTTTAAGTAAGACCAAACGAAAAAATCTAATATTGAGAGGTCTGGCGACCTAGCAGGCCACCTTACTGGTCCATTTGTACCAATCCAGCGATCGTGAAAATTTTCAAATAGAAATGGCCTTATAATTTGCGCATTGTGGTCAGGAGCACCGTCCTGCTGAAAGTAAATATTGTGCAGATTTGCTAGCGGCAAGTTATCCAATAAATCCGGTAGTATTTGATTTAAAATTGCTAGATATCTATCTGCTGTTAAATTATTATTGTAAATATGGAATGTAATCTTTGTTCCCAATATAAAGCAAGCGACGCTAAATCCAAACCTTCCTTGCTGCTGACGTTCTCTTGTTAAAAATTGGTTTTCCGTATACCAGTGCCTATTATTATGCCTGTTAAAAATACCACTACAACTTATATAGGCTTCGTCGGACCATATAACCTTGCTACCGAAGTCAGGGTCATTTTTGGTTTTTTGAAGATACCAGTTACAAAAATTTAGACGCCTTTACTTTATAAGGCTTATATTTATGTTTTCTTAATATCCTTTGGGTTTGTGATTTTGACACCCCCACTGTTTCCTGAATATGCCTACATGAATTCGCGTGATTGGCCTGAATACTTGCTAATACAACAATCTCATTGTTCTCGTGATTTCGTTTATTATATGTTTTAGCCCTGTGCTTTGAAAATGATTCATCATTAATTAAATTTAATTTAATTCGGCGAAAAATTGCCTTGTGTGGCTGAGGCCTTTCTGGATATCTACGATATAAAAAAATCTTTTGGAAATAGTCCATAACTCAAAGTGGAATTGAAAAAAAATTTTGAAAGGAGGTTCATAATAATTTAAGCGCTTGGTGCTTACCTGTTAAAATATAAATCAGATGCTTGATCACTGTTTTCATGACATTCAATAAAACAAACCATCATATCATACTTATGACTATTTTCAAAATTATTCATTTCTTCTTAATATCTATTAATTTACCTGTTAGAATTATTGGTAACTCGTATGATAAGAGGATAAACACGGCAATATTTGATATATTTAAGAAACAAATAGTTTTGATTTTTGTTTCCATGCCATATTTCCATGGCCAACTTACGTTTTTCTTTTAATATTGTGTTTATAAGGCTTAGTTTACGTCAAAAGTGCATAGTGTGATACATAATTTTAAGAGAAAAAAAAGGCAAATTTTTTGGAACCAAAAAATACAGTGTGTCCCATTTAAAAAATACTAAGTTTGGGCTATATCTCAAAAACGGTTTGTCTAAAAAAAATTTCGACTACAGCACTGGACTGGAAAAATATCTATCCATAGCAGTTTTTACCTTTTCTTTATCTGACAGGGTGTCCGAAATATGATACCACCCCCAAAAGCGCAACATTTCTATTTCACTCTGTATCTCGGGAACGAAACAATCTGGCACAATTCTGTTTGCGGCATTCAAAGTTTCTCGAAAAATTGACATAGAGTCGCGAAAACCGCAAAGTTCTATCTCTGCTGGTTACCGAGAAACCCTGTGATTACAAGCAATCTGGGACACAGTGTACGTGCGTGTGTTGAAATACCAGCCCATACTTTAAGACTGCCAACTCCAAAAGACATTCTTTGAAAAATACAATATTGAGGAAACTGTTCACTCTGTCTTCTCCAAATGTGCTCACATCCATCTAGTAAACGCAAACAAAACCGCGACTCTTGAACAATACACAGCCCCATTATACTCTTGTTCAATTTCTATGTTCATGGGTGAAATTCCGTCGTTGAGTGTGATAAGCTGCGAGCAAAATTGGATAGGCAACTGTATGTGTTAATAATAATCCCGCCTCCCTTAATCCACGATGGATGGATTATACAGAAAATCTTGTACTATGTACATTTTCAATACGGTGACTAATAATAGTAGATGGTACGCCTCGATCTCGTAAAGCATTTAATGTGATGAAATGGTCACCTCGCAAATTTGCGACGTCGAGTGTACACACCAGTCTAACGAAATTCAAAAATTGCATCTTACGTAGTACTCCTTGCTCTTCCTTACACATCTGGAATGTATCGAATATTACGATTATCTTTATTCAAAGCATAGCACGGGCTATATCATCTGGACGCATATTTTACTTTTTAAAATGATATTGGAAATACGCTGCCACTTTAGGAAATAATATTGCAGCTTTTTCTACACAAAGCTACACTAAGACGATAACTGGATTTTTTCAATTTTATTTATGGAATAAATGTAAAGTTTTCTCAACAAAATTTAAATCTCTCACCAAAAACGTATTCAAATGAATCAAAAAAATAAAACATTAGAAACAGACAAGGTTTAAAATTGAAATAAGCTAAAACGACCTTTCAATTTATTGAGTAATAAAAGTTAGGGGATAATCCAACGACATCGAAATAACAAGGACCGGGTACGTAAGCACAGCGAGGTTAATCGTCGCACTTGACCAAAGATTATTAGTTTTTTTATCCAAAACGAGGTTTTTTACTGATAGTATAGTGACAATGCCGTATTCCTGTTGTGTACTGGAATGTCGGGGTAATTATAAAAATGGACCGAACGTGCACGCATTTTCCTACGGATGCAGTTATGTCTAATAAATGGCGGCTATTTACAGACAAAATTTTACCAATCCAAATCCAGCAGGTTCTGTTAGTTTCATTTTGCCAAAGAATATATAATAAATTGTTCTACAGCAACGGATTCAAAAACCGGCGATATTATAACCGTAAGTCTGAAAAATCCTGAATTAAAACAAGATGCCATACCTGCACAAAACTATCCTTCTTATTTATCCACAACTGTAAAATTGCGCAGAAGTCGTGCTGGAAATTGAAAATCGAAAATTTGCAAAAGCAATTAGAGACAGCCAAACTGAGTTTGAGACTTTTCAAAAAGAAATTTCCTATACTATAGTTTTAAAACTCGTTTAAGTTACGCGAGTGCTGGTTTAAAATTAGTGATCTGCAAAAAGTTACATTGTATAAATTCCCGAGGACCTGTAATTATATATTCTGTAGTTAAAACTTCTGATTTAAAGGTAGAAACATTTTTGTACGGCTGCGAAATACAAATACTCCAAGATGGCATGAGATCTAATCAAGAACCTAATTTAAAGACACCTTTTATCTCCAATAATATAAATGAAGTCAAAGATTTGTTATTTAAAATAGACAAAAATTTGCAAGAACCATATTTCGAACTTATTAGATTGTTTAGAACTAGACGTCAGACTTACTTATTTCTCTTTATTTGAATGTACCACCGAGCAATTTCGTAGTATTTTTATGCTTCAAAAGAGAGCCATTCGTTATTTGTTTGGTCTAAATAATAGAGCTCACTGCCAATACTATTTCAAAAAACATGAAATATTAACACTTCCTGCATTATTTATTTTGGAAACGGTATGTTTGCTGAGAAAACATATAAACACCCTCCCAGAAAGGCCACAACATGTATACCCTACCAGAAACTCTAGGCATGATATTTATCTTCCCATTCCTTCCACAGAATTAATAAAAAAATCAATTATTTACAACGCCATAAAACTTTACAACAATCTGCCAGTACATTTAAAATCTATCCCTATGCTTGCACAATTTCGAAAAAACACCAAAGCATACCTCATTGAGAGACCACTTTACAGCGTTAATGATTTTTTTTTTCAGTGAGTAAGTCTCTTTAAATTGTCACTAAACTCGCTTGTTTACTTAAATCTTTTGTGAGTCATGTCCTAACTCATAGCATAGAATTTTGTAAATCATTATATAGGGAAAAGAACTGTCGAACATTCACTTAAAACTTAATTATTTTTGTTAGGTATTGGATTAAAAACAATTTAATTCTTTTTGTATACTACATTCTGCACTAGTTCAATATACTTTTATAAGGTTATCATGATTCATTTACTGTTTGCAATGTTATGCTATATTCTAACGTGTGTTTTACGATTTGGTAAATTGATAATTTACATTTTAAAAATAAAAGCACTGACTTGTCGAAATTATTTTCGATTAATGTTTTGATATGTCTTATTTTTAGGTATATTTTGCTTTGTCCATAAAATTGTAGAATTTTTCTGCGGCAATAAAGCATACTTTTGTTTGTTGTTTGTTTGTTTGTTTGTTAGTGATCTGCAAAAAGTTACATTTTTTTTAACCTGCTTTAACTTTCATATCTGAGCAACCAAAACTACATATAACAAACAAAGCAAGTTATCGGTACACAAACAATACTATGATTTTAGCTTCAATTCTTCAAACAATAACACCGCATGCTTACAAATACTTAAAGCTCAGTTCACGACTGGCAATATACCTCTTTTTTAACGCTAAAACCGCGCGAAACTTATGGCAAAGTGATGTTTAGTGATATTTATGACGGCTGTAATTCTAATGGTTCGATTCCTTCTAAATCGTTGTCTTTCTCTGAATATGATGAGGTTTCGTCGTCACTACTTGAAGATCCAAGTGTGATAACTAAATCATCAATAACCGAACATGTTTAACATACGATTTCTAATTTTCAGCCGATATTGAGTCAATCGCTTTCGCTCTCGAATATATTTTTTTACTCTTGCCCATGCAAGTTCAATAGGGTTGAGGTCGCACATGTATGGAGGTAGCCTTAAAGGTGTTTTCTCTAGGCTTGTTGGCTGATATTATTTCATATAATTGATATTTTCTCCATGTTGGATCACATACAAGATTGTTCGATTTAAGCCACGATATCATATGAGCTTTTGTAGAGTATTTAGTTGGCACTTTATCTTCTACGTGAGAATGATAAGACACATTATCCATTACCACGACTGATTTGGGAGGAATGTTAGGTAGAAGCTTCTCGAGCGACCACTTTTCAAAATTATCTCTATTCATCTGTCCTTGTTAGTCCCGAGCGAAAAACTAAAGCAGCACCTTGTACCAATCCAGCTTCAGAACCAGCATGAACTATAATAAAGCGACTACTAGAGCGGATTCCCTGAACAACCTGTAACACTTTCACTTTGCTAGCATTTGTTCACTGTCATATCATTATCTACCCAGGTTTCGTCTAGATACACAATATTGCATCCTTCTTACCTATATTGCCTTACAGTTGATATTTCACCCGCCTGTGAAAAATATTTGGTCTCTCAATGAGCAATTTTCGTTTATTTTGGCACTTGTGTCAAATAAAACCATTTGATCGTAAAAGCCGATTTAAGGTTTTATACCCGTACGGAAAATCAATTTTGTTCTTTATAGCACGAAGTAGGGGTTTGCAGGTCGGAACCTTCTTCAAGTTTATATGAAAATCCTCTATTGTTCGTCGAATTACTTGACTTATAGACAGAACTATATACCATAGGTGCCTAAAAACCTACAGTCCATTAAAATTAAAATTCAATCAACGATGCATAGGTACGGCTTATGTATTAAATCACATGTAGAAATCGATGAAGTAAAGTAAAAGATCCATAAAGACAGCACATGCAAGTCCTAAGTCGAAACGTTCTACACTTGTTCCAGTTTAATACACGTGTAATACGAAAACCATAAAATAAAAAATAAAAACTAAGATTATTAGATCCGGCTCTGTAAAGTTCCTTAGAAAAAATTAGACTGTCAAAATAAGCAGTTTATATTTAAATTGCCAATTTATTTTTAATATTGTGAGAAAATAAGTAACATAAAAGGTATTTAGTGTTAAACTCGGATGGGTATATGCTGGGAAAAAGAGTATACTTTTTGCGCTTGTTTAATATGCTTTAAAGGTGGTATGAATTTAGGCGTTAATGTAATTTTATTGTTTAATGAAAGAGTAACATGCGTTACTTTTAATTTGTTCATATTTTGAAATATATAAACTTTTGGTATTTTTTAAAAGAATAAATGTAAACTACAGATTTATTTATTTATAATAATTCCGGTCGTGTGTCGTTCGCTTTCGATGATGTAGTCTGTTATCATTATGTACAAAGAAAATTTTAAATAATTATAAAGGCAGATGATGGTCATAAATTGATAAAACTATTTGGTAATAATCACATATCCTTATGTTCACAATTTACCGTCGAAAACATAAAGACGAACCCATACGTGGATACCTTCTATGCTACGGGTTCAGAACACTTGTCACTCTCACACCTTTTCTTCTCATATTTGAAAGATCATATTACATTCATTATAAATAAGGTGTTTCTTGAAAGACATAACCCCAGACTGTGAAATAAGCCGATATATTACCCTTGGCCAAAATAACAAATACTGAACATTTCTCTCAGTATTGCCCACCGTATTCTGGATAGAGTTATATACAAGCATATTATCCATGAATCACAGTCGGGTTTCCGACGTCAATGTAGTACAACAACTGCGTTAACTAATATCACTGACGATTTCTTACATAATCATGTCTCGGTAAAAATTACATGTCTAGTTTTCTTGGATTTCAGTAAGGCATTTGACCATCAAACGCAACACCACAAACTACTATACTTTGGCTTTTCAAACGACTTAATTCACAGAGTTTCCTAAGTAATAGCTCACACAGAGGGATATACTTCGCATTATCATCAGGACCACGTTAAATAAGTTTTGGACTGCCACAAGATTCCATCTTATCGCCATTAGTATTCTCAATTTATAGACAGGTTTTCTTACTACTCTTAAAACCTGCAAAGTCTATCATTACGTATATTTTATCCAAATTTACTTCGAAATTCTGAGTTTACAGTTGGCCGCAGCCAAAGCTCAAATTAATGACAAACTAATATCAATGATTGATGTTTCTTGTGCGCATAATCTTAAACTGAATTCATTACCTCTTATGCCTGCTTGACCTTTAACTCAAACAAAGGATACGTTATCCTTCCTTTGTGCCAATTTTAACAGTTTTTGACATATATTAAAAATAAGTGGGTTTTTAAAAAAAATTCTAAGCCAATTTTTAACTGCCTTTAGACAAGACATAGAATCGGTCAGGATTAGCTGGTTAGCTTGATTTACAATATAATCCAGAGCCTAGCAAATAGCGTTAGCCTCTGAGGAAAATATCGATGATCTGTAATGATTGATTGACATGATTTATACCAGGAATGTAAAGTGCAACATAAACACCCTCCGACAACTTAGAACCATATGTATATAATGCGGTAGCTAAAAAATTGTTAACAATGTCATTACCTAGACTATTATTTATATGGGTAGATTCACTATACTGTTGAAAATCAAAACTATTATCGTATAAAAGAATATCAAAACCCACAGTGAAAAAAGGAAGCTTATCGAATTTGACTAAATCTTTACAAAAACCTGCTGTGTCAGTAAAGGCATCAGCCAAAGGTGAATCATTTTTGTCAATCCAGAACCTGGAAGTTAGATTATCTATGGCAACCCTGTTGACTTTGCTTATAAGAAAATAATAAATGTGGTATATGTTTTTAATCAAAAATTTGTCTGAAAACTTTCGCTTTCTTAAATTTAGGGTTAGTTCGTCAGTTTCAGCTAATAAAGCTTGAACCGGGGTGGAGCAAAAGGCTCCAGTTACAATGCGTAAGACACTGTGCTAGTGGCGATCTACTTTTGTTAAACGAGACCTGCTCGGTGACCCATAAAAACACGCAAAATCAACTACTGATGTGAATAATTCTTATAGAATATAAGTACTATTTTAGGTTCGGCGCCCCAATGCCTTTTAGTAGTAGCTTTTAAAATATTTATACTTTTTTCACCTCTAGCAATAATATTGTTTATATGGTCTTTCCCATGTCCAATATTACTAAACTGCAGGGAGTCCTGATATAAAAGGCGCTGTCTTGTAATAAAAGTAGTGACTGAAAATTTAGATGGTGATAGGGAAAGGCCATTATTAAAGAAGTATGTCAGACAGGATTCCATAGTTTGACTTAAGTGTTGTGTATAGTCCTCTAGGCGTCTTTTGGACGAGTATGCACAAAAATCATATGCATATTGTAAAATATTGGTTTGTAAAATACGTTTGTGAAGATCTGCAGTATATATATCAAAGAGGAAAGGACTTAAAATCGAACCTTGTGGTAGACCTTTACTTGTTACTTTAGGTCCAATTAATTTATCATCGAGTCTGACAAAAACGCTTCTATACATACAAGTTTTGACTATATTGCATGCCAAAATTTCAGGAATACCAAAAAACTCTTAGTTTTAAAAGTATCGTAATGATGAGCAATTTTAAAGGTCTTTCAATTTGTAATAAGTCAGTTGTAGACTTTTTCGGTTATTATTTAATTTTGAACAATATTATTTATAATATATTTAATCCAATTAAGCGCGGCCTGGTCCCCTGTTGTAAACCAACTCAGTGCTACAACTGAGATATTTAATACTTTTGTTTTTCTCAAAAAAGCACGCCTGTGACGTTTTCGTCCTTGGTCAATCAAGGATACAATCAACAACATTTCTAAAAAAGGAGAAACGAACATACAAAACTAACAAGCTTGACTATCTTTATGAAAACTATCAAACTTTGCGCAAAACTATAAAAGCTCAGTCGGATATAGCATACAAAGATTACATCCAGAATGCAGATCGTGATAAATTTTAGGTTTTCATGGAAAGTAAAAAATGCCAATCTCATTTGCTGGTACCATGAAAAATTTTAATAACGCCTTCCATGATCCACAATCTATAGTTTCCTTATGGGAGTTATTTTCAAAGGAATTATAATAATTACAACAACCATATATTCCAACAGGATGTATAAATATAAAATCTGTATCTCCAAATGATATTATTAAATCGAGCAAGTAACTTAAAAATTCCAAAAAAATATGACATAGTTCCATTGTGTCATATTTTTAATGCTTTACTTGAGTCTAGTGCATATCCCGAAGTCTGGAAGGAAGTCAAGCAAGGAAGTATTTTTAAAAAAGATGACGTTAGTTTCATTGAGAATTACAGGTCAGTGCCTCTCTTGGATAATTATTCTAAACTCTTTGAGGTTGTAATTCACCAACTCATTTCTCCAACGGTACTTTTGAGCAACACCGATTGATTTCGCGTAGGTCTTGAATCACAGATTTCTTAGTTTGTTTGCAATTAACTAAATGAGAGAGGCTAAGTCATAATATATAGCAACTTCCAGAAAGTTTTTTATTAAATTGATTATTATATCTTTTTGGAAAAAATAAAATGTCAATTCGCAATATCGGAGGGCGTTTCTAAGTTACAAGAATCATACTTGGTGCGCCGTCGACAGTATGCTCCTACATCAGGTTTACCCCAAGGATCTAACTTAAGGCTATACCAGCACTTATTAATGATCTGATTACCAGTTTTGAAGTCCACAGATTGGCATATGCCGACAACCTCAGGATATTCTGGCAAATACTCAATCATTGACTTTAATTTTTTACACCACAATATCGACATTATTGCTGACTGGTGTGCCTCTTTAATAGTATCTCAGTATTAATAAATGTTACGTGTTAATGTACAATAAAAAAAATCCATTTTCTTTAACTACTACATGCAGGATCAATTTCTGAAAATTTACTTTTATTGACCACGTGGAACAAATGGTGGCTTCTGCTTCGAGAACTCTGGGTTTCATAATACGAAATTGTCGACATTTCTTGAACGTATCTACCATTAAATTTTTGTATTACCCAATTTACAATTGTCACATCGGGGATATTGAACGCATATAAAGGCGATTTTTTAAATTTCTTACATGCAAGGAAGACCCAATGCGAGAGTTCAACTATAATAAAATCCTATCTCGTTTCGCTGAACGATCACTCGCTAAGAGAATTCCAGTATATTTGTTAAATTTCGTTCTAACCTGCTTGATAAGGTAATCGATTTCCATATTCTTCTTGGCAATATTTTATTGTAAATGCCATATCCTGGGACTAGATATTGTGCAACATTTAGACTAACCACTGCTAGATCTAATATTTTATATTAAAGGTCAGTACGTATTATGTGTTCTAACTTTAATTTAGAAAGTAATGATTGCGACATTAACTTCAGTAACTTATCAGATATTTTAAGGGGGCTTAAGTAACTTTTAGAACAGTTTTGCGGCCTTATTCTGTTTTATTTGTTACTTAACCATGCCTACTTTCGACCAGTGTTGAAAATGAGTCCAGATTATATGCCCCCAGCTATCTTTATGATCCTCCCTTTGAGGTGGTAATCCGGGATAGAAGAGTTTGGTCGGATGGCGGGGTGTCTTTCCTTCATATTGGGTTGGTCTGGTGTTTACAAGCTGATCAAAGACCGACGAAGGAACTAGGGTTGGGGTTTATAGAGAGCGACCGAGGAGAAGTTTTTTGGCTACTGCAATGTGTGTGCTGGAAAATCGCAGAAAGGCTTATGTAGATCAGCGCATCTACATCTGCTCAGATAGCCAGGCAGCCCTAAAGGCACTTTAGTGTCCAAAGGTAACATCTAGACTGGTGTTGGAATGCCTAGACAAACTATGGGCGCTAGCTGAACGGAACACTGTCAAGTTGTTCTGGATTCCAAGCCATAGTGGGATCGAAAATAATGAGAAAACTGATGAGCTCGCAAGAATAGATTCATCAGAGGCCTTTACCTATCTATCTAAGTGTACAGTACGAGGCTGGGTTAACAAATGAGTCATGGATAGGGAGAAGGTCCATTGGCAAAGTAGACAGGTACATACACACAGCAAAACTTTTATTAAGGAAACTGATGCTGTACTTGCCAGAAATCTGTTTATTTTGAGTAGAAATAAGTTAGGAGCAATTACAGTCATCCTTACAGGACACATGGCGGTCAAGGACCATCTGAGTAAGTCAAGGGTACACCCTGGTGATCTAACATGCAGATTCTGCGGTAGAAAAACTGATCGACCCAGAGGAAGTTCTGGACTTTACTGTTCTAGATCTGAGCAAATTTACCCAAAGCCTTAGGCTGGAAAGACTAACTTAAGTGTGGAGTGGTTGGCATAATAAGCTGTAAAACTTTAGTGCCATGGCTTGGGTTTTGGTCGGTATTCTGCGGAAGTCCGACACTATCAACTGGCGCCGTGTCATTAATGTCAGAAGAAAGATTTCCCACCTCTAGAAAAAAATGCCTCCTTCCTTCAGTCGTACATCTAATCAAATCATATATAATTGTTTTTCTTAAGTTTTAGTTAACTCTAGAATTTAGGTATAATTTATTTATTATTTTTATGAACAGTTAATTATTTTATTTCCTGCAATTGGGTATTCAACCTAATCGAAATATAGAGCTTATTATTACTATTATTATTAAACCAATCAACATGTCATTCCAAGATTTCAGTAAGCAAAATGTCACAAGGGTGAGCTATTTATTTCTGGCACCTGGTATATATATATATATATATATATATATATATATATATATATATATTTATATATAATTTATATAATTCACCTAAAGATTTGTCATCTCCAGCCTTACCCAAAGTACACTGAAAGATTTCAACGCTAAGTAAACTCAATACTCCCCATGGATATATATATATATATATATATATATATATATATATATACATTTATATATAATTTATATAATTTACCTAAAGATTTGTCATCTCCATTCTTACCCAAAGTACACTGCTACGTTTCATAGCTAAGTAAACTCCGTACTCCCCATGGAGGCTTTCTAAAATTAGCTAGACGATATCTGGAATCGTCAAAATGTTGACCGGCTTGGGTTGTTTGCTTTTTCAGACCATGTTGTTATTGCAGAAATTGGATCTGAAAATTCAATTTTAAATCGAGAAGACGTTGCTTATATGGCAAATATTTCGTTTGGAAATTGTATTTCGTTATCGGCAAAAGGTTCGAATATGCGGCAAGATGGATATAAGAAAAAAATTAATACGGAAATTGCAATGATAACTTATATTTTAATTTAAATATGGTAAAGTAAATCTGGTCCCTTAGGGATAGAATTTAACTCTTATTATGCACTAAGGAGATGAAAATATGGTTTTAGTGTAGAAGTAATTAACTTACTAAATACAGGGTGAAATTAAATTATAAATTAGACAGCCAAAATAAACACGTAGAAAAAATGAACGACGACCAAAAAAAGCCATGACTTTATGACACGTAGAAAAAACACGATGACCAAAAAAAAAGTCTTCGCGTCTGACCGACAAAGAATTTGTTTGCATACCTTGAGTGTTTTTAAATAAATTTGTTTGTCACAGTGGGCGTTGAAAGGCAGGGGGCGCCAGAAGGGCGTGGGGGGGAGGGGCATTCGCCTTCTTGCCTACGCCACTGTTCTTAATTTCGTCGGTCTGTCGGTTTGTCAGCTTATCGGTCTGTCTGTTCGCGTAATAGCTAAGAAACTACTTATCAGATTGACTTCATATTTGGGTAAAAAAATTAAGGTTCATATGGGGATGACCTGATATCTAACATTTTGGTAAACATCCAATATGACGAAATAAAATGGCGGCCTAGTGAAATGTTAAAAAATTATACAAAGCTACAAAACTACTTATCTAATTTGCCCCCAATTTTGCACAAAAATCAAGTATTCCGTAGGAATGAACTGGCAAAATTTTGATACGAATCCAAGGTGGCAAAACATAATGGCGGTTTAATAAAACAGTTTAAAAATGAGCCTAAAAAACTACATATTATATTGATTTCAAATTTTCTGCAATATAGAGATAAACTGTGGTACGAATTCAAGATGGCGTGTCGTGAAAAAAATCACCCTTCCATGTTTTTACAGATCTTACGTTTTAGGGCCGCCAGATGCCCAAAACCGTGTTTTTTCAATTTCGTTATTCTCTGTCGGTCTGTCTGTCTCTCTAACATTTCGCAATTACTTACACGACTAACTTCAAATTATGGTCAAAAATCAATAAAATGGGGATAACCTCGTAATATTTTGGCAATAATCCAATATGGCGAAACAAAGTGGCGGCCCAGTCCTGGGCTAACAAACTAATAACGCAATATATCTCAATTTTTGCACGAAAATCAAATGTTACTTAGGAATGAACTGATATTTTGTTATGAATCCAAGATGTCAAAACTTAATAATATATTTAAAAAACCAGTCTGCAAAAATCGCTTATTAGATTGATTTTAAATTTTGTGCAAAAGTGTGATAAATTCTGGAACTATGGAGCTATGTGTGGTGCAATGTTACAAATTTGTAAGTGTTTCTTATCAGTAATTTTTATTCATTCAAAACTATTAGTTCCTTAATTTAAAAAAATACTAGATATAAAATAATAATGCATAGATTTTTTTTAGACGAATTAGACGACATAAATTTAAAATCTAACTTTTAAATCGAAAATGATCTACTGTTCAGAATAACAACTCCTGCAGCCTCAGAGAACTAATTGCAATGTTGCCGCGATGTTAAAAATTTGTCAATTTTAAAATGGCTATAACTTCAAAGCCATTGGGAATATAGGATTTGCTTGTCTAAATTACCCGTAATTTTATCTGTTAAAATATTAAATGCCATTTTCTTGTCAAATGTATTATTTTTTCTAAATATAGTAGGGAAAAATCCTGTGATGGATAATAATTTTTTTGCCTTGGTCTACGTTTCAGGTCACGTAGATGCAAAAAAATTTGGTCGTGTGTGGAAATGTTTCTTATAAATACTAAAGCTCAAATATTTTTCTAATTAATATTAAAGACATAAAAATTAAATCTAGCCCAAAGACGAATTAAATAGATTTTGATGTCATTTTAATGTGACAGAGCAGTGAAAAAACATAATTAAAAAACGAGGAGGATTTATTGAACTTTTGTGGTTCCTTTCACATAATATCTAAATATGTATTTAGTAATAAAAACAGTAACTCTAAAATAAAGCGGTAAACTATTTTGAAGAATTGAAAGTATGTATTAATATTAAAAAATAAATTA
The DNA here is from genome assembly GCA_030620095.1 of Kuschelorhynchus macadamiae. Taxonomy (NCBI): domain Eukaryota; kingdom Metazoa; phylum Arthropoda; class Insecta; order Coleoptera; family Curculionidae; genus Kuschelorhynchus; species Kuschelorhynchus macadamiae. The sequence goes on from JAUTXW010000328.1 coordinate 369,776, forward strand.
AAATAAAACGTGCTTTTGGCTTAGTGGTTGTAAGTTAGAGATCACTGGCACTGGTTTTTTACCTGGCGATATCAACAGTTTTTTTAAATTAAAAATAGCCCTTTTAATTTAAAGAAATATAAAATATTAGATCTACATTACTTTTTAACAGGAGCTACATGTACGGAAACCGCGGACGCAGATGATTCTCACACTGGTAATTTCGACAACTGATACCGCTTTTAATGATGCAGAAGGTATCATACCGTGTTAATATAATTGTATAAAGCGTTCTTTTCTAAAATTGTATATCTAATAGTGACAAAAGCATAAAAAATCATATTAACCATATACCTAGCTATAAACAAAACAATTTTCAGAATGTTCCCAACACAAGTTAAAACTTTAACCCAAATATAAATTTCGTTCCCTAAAATCCGTAAAATACTGAAAATAGAAATTTTTCACCGAAACCAATTCTCAGGCACTCAAGTTTTTTAAACAGAACGGTGATTTTTGCTATTCATGTCCCTATAATTAGCTTTACCTTCTAGCCCCTTTTTCCTGTAATCCAAAACCAAAAAAAAATCCCAAAAAGCCTTACCTGGCACGCACAAAAAAAAATCACAATTAAAAAAAAACTAGCTATGCTCTGCTAGAAGAGACTTATTACTACCAAAATTTATTTCGAAGAGTTCTAAAGAACATGGCTAATAAAGTATCACTCGTTGAAAAACAAAAATCAATCGATATTTCTCCAGTGATTAGTATCTCTACGATACTGATAATCGACATTTGTACCGGACTACTAATATAGAATCGAAGAACATTGACTAACTACCTCTTAACCATTTGCGGAAAAAAAGATCCAATACTCAAAAAATATCGATACTTCAAAAACCACATCCGTCGTTTTTTCAGCTTAACGAGGGAGGAATTACAAGTACCGTTCCCAAAAAAACCTCTGACGCGTAGAGGATTCTCACACTGGCAATTTCGAGAACTGATACCGTTTTTATGGATGCTGATTCCTAGTCCTGAAGGTTTAATTCTGTTTTAATATAATTGTATAAAGCGTTTTCTTTCTTGACTTCTTACTGTAAAAACCTGTATTCGAAATAAAATTGTTTTTTAAAAACAAAGTTTAATTTTCAAAGTATTTAAGTTAAGTAAAAAAAAACAATAAATATAATATGGATAAAAAGAATAATTTTGATAAAGTGCCAAAAATATGCTGATGATCTATGTTTCATCTTGAATTTTTTTATCAATTCTCAACTTTATTACTATTGTTGTTGTTACAGATTTTTTTGGCGGGTTTTGTATTATTCATAGCTGAGTAAATCAATTTATTATTTTTGTTAGTTTATAATATGGCCACGTTGATCTTACCTTTCCGAATCTAATGTTAAAATCCAGCCAAAATGTAATCACATTATTTAAGTTATTGATATTACCTCAGAATCAAAAGTAATTCCTAATAGAAGATTCAACTAGAAGAACTGGGAAGACCAAATCTGGAAAATATATTTAAATTATACTCCTCTATAGAAATCATTAGAAAAAAAAATAGTGATTGTTCGTTTACTCAAGTAATAGTAAATTGGTCAAGGTTTGGTTACCATTCATGGTATATTAAAAATAAACTTAAGTAGAGTCAGCTGATAACTCGGTCTTATGAAAAACCTTTAATATATATAACACAGTCTGAAATATTCATAATATTCAACTAAAACACATATTTCAACTGTTAAAGATGTTTCATTACTCTTAAAAAATGTATGTGTCTAAGTCTTACCAACCTAACTTAACCTAACCTCTTCTTTACATGAGGGGAAACGTTTATGTATAAAAAAACACTCGAGTTTGTCCTCAAAAAATGTGTAAAACAGTGGCTTTAGCTTTAAAATTTAAAAGTTATATAAATTAAGGTAAATTCGTTTTCAACTTCGTACAAAGGTTAGTCGACTGGTTCGGTCAATCTCTTATTGGGATGGGTCTCTCAGGTGCATACAGGTCGCTGAGTCCACGGCCCTCTGAGTGGCAACTTCTATAATTTTCCACATCAACTCAATAAGCCACGGACGAATCGTGAATTTCAAACGTTAGTTAACTCATTAAAAAATAAACAAATCAAGTTAACGGCACCATAACTTGACTACTTAGTAATCACTAATCAGTGTAGTAGTGATATTAGTAATAATAGGATTAAGACAAGGTACTAGGTTGACTAAAAAATAAAAAAAGGATTCAAACATATCCTAAGACGAGGTTATGAAAAGTCAACGAGAATTAGATAAAATACTCACCCAAATGGTGTCAATTCACTTCATTCCATAAATCAATTACAAAGATGACCAAAGATTTCCATGGAAATATAGAATGATGGGCTTAAAGGTCTACCCAGCCACAAAGGTATATCGAAAATAAAACAACGATTTTAGCTGATAGACACCTGAAGTGAATATAGCATCCTGTATTACCGACTGTACCTTTATATCGAAATTAAAGAAAAACCAATATACCACTTGAATGAGCCATTATAACCAACTATTAACAACAAACCAGAGATAACATTAAACTGTCGCCAGAATAATATTTTAAACAGGAAACAATTAATAATTAATATATCTTTAAAGGAAACACACTGCTGCACCTATGAGACAGTGTTCCACTAATTCACATTCACAAAACTTAAAATGCGAAATTATTTCTAGCTATTTCTGAAATTCAAAATATTTAGGAAAATTATTGTCTGCAAGATATTCGCTTAAAAAATGAACAAAAATTAACATTTTAAAGGAATAATTGGATGGCGCCATCTGTGAGTCGATAGAACGCTCACCAATCCTGGCCGGATATTCTATGACGAATACTAAAGTTTTAATTTGAAACAGACATTCCCAATTCGTTGAAGGAAAAAACGTGTAACGAAACGTTATAACATAATACAAATTTTTTTTTTAAAAAATTATACCGACTTCAAAAAAAAAATGCAATGCAAAAATAATATTTTATTTCACCTCTGTAAAGTCGGCGCCAAACTTATTCTTAATTACTTAATAACAAAAATATGTTTAACAAAAACATTTTTTTGTCCTTTTCGCAACTCAAAAAAAAATTGTTTCTTATTTTAACTAATTCAAAAAATCTGAACACGTAGCGAAGGGATCCTTGTATTGAGTGTTTTGATATCTAATACCACGAGTATAATGTCCTACTGTCTTTTAGTTTGGCGCCGACTTTACAGGGTGAAATTTTTCAGGTAAAATAAAATATTAATTTTCAGTTTTCAGTGCATTTTTATTTTTTTTTTAAATTTTTATTTCATCCTTTTTTAGACATATTTATACGAGTTTTATTGTAAAAGTCAAGTTTAACAAATAGCCACTACATATCATGTAACATCATTGTATAACGACATGTCTTATACAATATAAAATGGTGACATACATCTTTCTGATAGAATAGTGACCGCATTATTTACAATATAACATTGACAAAACAGTTCAAAAAGGCCTTTCTTGACATTTTTTTCAAATTCGAAAAGTTCAGTTTTGTAGTCTAAGCAAATATTTTGTGACTATCTTTAATGAATAAAGTAAAATAATTGTTTAAGTATAAAAATATTTGAAGTAAACGTACGGCTTTATATAATTTTTTTTTGTTGAAAACTTGATTAAAAACCTGATTAAATCAGGGTAGATTGCTAATTTTAGCAACATACCTACCAGTAGATTAAGATGACCGTAAATTAATGTCGAATACAGTTATGTATTTTTTGTCAAGATCTAAGTTCCCTGGATTTTCTCGTATCTTCTTTATAATTTCATATATCCAATTTAAAGTATAAGCTATCCTCGTACTTACAAACGCAACAGCTTAAAACAAGAAATAAAGCCCGTATCTTTTTCTCGACCTAACTGTAGCGAAGGGATTCCTTAGCTCTGTGGGGGATAAAACTGCCTTCCAACTTGGAGTAAAGTTAGAAACGCCCGTGCCCTCAAGAGAATTTTTAAAATTGGCTACGAGATATCTGCACCAGTCACAGTTGTTGACCGTTCTGGATTATTTGCTTTCCCAGGCCATGTTCTTATTAGAGTCATCTCGAATCGAAATTCGATTTGAAATTTCAATCCTGTGACGTGCACAAGAAGTCGTTGCTTGCACGACAAATATTTCCTTTCGATTTATTCCGTATATTCGGTGGTATCACCTGGGTTCCCTGCTGAGTTTCGTATCGATAATTTCCAGTCTGGCTGGTATTTAAATTTAAAAAATCGGTGAATTTTCTTTACACGGAACTTCCCTCGTTAGGAATATTTCCTTTTGTTAGATATAGTTAGAGTATGACCCGATTTCGTTCCGTGAATAGTTGTTTAGTAACACATGTATAAACTGCGTTTTCTTTCATTCTTGTAGAGAGAAGAAAAAAATCATGAGGAATTTTCCAGTTAGGTTCCTTAACAGTTTGTTTTGAGTTGTCTAGAAACATATAATATCTGCGAAATTTACAACTATCTAAAAAAAGCCCATTTAATGGCCTAATAAAATACAAAGCAATCTATTAAAAATATAAACCGTTTTAGTATCTTTTTTTCTATCGATACACTGGTCGACAAAAAAATTGTTTTTGTTGTAACACAAATCAGAATAGCATAATCTAATAGAATGGACCTATCCAAATATGAAAATGACAAATAGAAAGTTGTAGCACGTAGGGTTTTCTTGTTAGAGTTGTAGAACCATATCGAATGTTACGATACTTAATATCTATAAAAAATGATTTCAGAAAATTCTTAACCCTGTTTATTGACTATGTTTACAGTTTTTGCCTATTAAACATACCATACATCTAAAAGAAAAGCAAACGAGAAAAATATTAACTTAAAACACTAATTAAACTTTATTTTTTCCGTTTATGAGGTGTCCTATTTTCTCTCTTCACCCGTCATGGCTGGATCCCATCGTCCTTGGTACCAAATTTATATTGTTCTGATATCTTGATGAAACCTTTCACCCTGCTCGTCACTAACAACTCCCGAATTTTTAGGAAAAAATGACGGATGGGAATGGAGGAAGTGAATTTTTAACGACATTCTGGCACCAAGCGCTTTATAGGCATCTAAGAGTTCATTAACTAATTTTTCATAATTTTCATCCATATTGTTGCCTAAAAATCCTCTTATTACATTAACAAATGAATTCCATGCTCTGAGTTCCTGCCTGGTAAGCTTTTCCGTAAAATTGACATCGTCCAGCAATTTTCTGATTTGTGGCCCAATAAAAATGCCTTCTTTTAATATGGCATCACTTAACTGGGGAAAGACTTGTCTTAGGTATTTAAATCCATCACCATCTTTATTCAAAGCCTTCACAACGTTTTTCATCCGCCCAAGTTTAATGTGAAGAGGAGGCAAAAGGACAGGATCAACAAGAGGTATAATTTTAACATTTTGAGATCCAGGTTGAAATTCGCTTCTTTCTGGCCAAATTTTTGTTACATAATGGTGATTTATTGCACGACTGTCCCATAAACAAAGAAAACAGCAATATTTTATACATCCCCTGAAGTCCCACTAAAATGGCTATAACTTTTAAATCCCCACATATCTGCCATTTATACCTATTGTAGTTTATTTTATCCAAAATCGTGCGCATATTTTCATAATTTTCTTTCATTGCAACTGGTATAGAGGGTTTTAAATTTTCATTATGTAATAACACAGCTTTTAAGCTATATTTAGATGAGTCTATGAATAAGCGCCACTCACGGGGAGAATGTTCAATATCAAGTTTCTGCATTAAACTGTCTATATTAGTACAGGCGCACAACGAATTTTCCATACTGTAGAATTCAGAAAACATAGAATTTCTTTTTCTGAAATTCGTAATTTTTGTTTCTTTGGCCAATAGGTTCCATTCCTTAAGACGGGAACCCAAAAGTTCTGACTGTTGCTTGGATAACCCCAAATCACGTACTAAATCATTTAATTCATATTGAACAATCAAATGTCGCTCGCCGGAACTGACATCTGTGGTAAAAGTGGGATCGGTGCACTGTTCTTCTGAGCTGCATGATGCATTATCTCCATTATCTTCCAAATCAATAGCTTGCCAATTTAAAGGGGCAATCAGCACTGGCAAATTTGCATTATGAGGAACTGGTCATATGGCAGATTGCAAATTTGGATATTCTGTATTGTGCCTTCCCTTTTTGGAATAACCTTCAGTGTTTGTCAGGCAAAAATAACAATCGTCAAAATGATTGGTGGGTTCTTGCTACACCATTGGAACTGCAAAAGGCTTACTTTTTCTCTTTCCCTTCATCCACTGCACCAATGATACACTACAACTATAACAGCACCCATGGGGAGCACGCCGCTTTTCTTGATCCCCAATTAACACACTAAAATATTTAAAATAGGCTTGTTTTACATTTTCTGAAAATGGCCTGGCTTGTGATTTCACCAGAAATTCTCCACAAATATAACAAAATTTGTCAGAAGAAATTTTGCAACTTCGGCGCGTTTGACGCGTCTTCACATACACTTGCTTATCGATACACAGAGAACCACTCAATTCGAAACTCAATAGAAGAGTGATGTTTAACGTTTATTTTATGTCTAATGTTGTAAACAACCCAGTCTAGGTAATTTTTCCGTTGTAACATGGACCCATTTTAGCCGCCCCACAATAAAATTGTTTACCTGGCAATATAAACGGTTCTAATTAGACTATTAAAAAATGGTAAGTATTAGGGCTTTCCGAATATTATTTTTATTATTGAAAGGGTATTTCCATTGTGAAGATAATGAGTTGGCTTGTGTTAGATAAATTTTGTCAGCCAGTGTAATTTTCAGTCTGGCTATTAGCTATTTATATTTAAAAAATCGATAGATTTCCATTCCCGAAATTTCCCTCGTTACAAATATTTCCATTTATTAAGAATAGTGAAGTACGACCTGGTTTAGTTACGCACATCGTCATTCAGTAACCCATATGTAAATTGGGTTTTCTTCAATTTTTTTCCTATGAGTGTATGGAAAGTAAGTACTTTCCGCAAGCATTTTAGTGCGGAAAATTTGTTTTCGCAAAAGCAATTAACTTTCCGCATTAGTGCTTGGAAAGGACAAATTTTTTTTTCAGCTGTATCAAAAGTATTAGATATTTTTTTAATCAAAAATTATTAAAAATTCCGCTTAGCAGAAAGCTAGATGATTTGTAATTCCTCAATATACTAAAAAATTCAAAAATGTATCTTAATATTTATATTTTTATATATAATTTTGCCTTACATCCTATTATAATTTCATATCAATCCAGTTAGCTTAACGCTAAGTAACCTTAGTTACAGTTGTTTCAACAAAAGTCTCGGTTGCGATGACACCAATTTATGCGTCTGTGCGTAATTTATTTTGCGTAGTTATTTGTAATTTTGTGGTTTTAAAAGACAAATATGTAGTTCCTGAGAGTATTTTGGAAAAAGCTGCAGCAGTCAGGTATTGCCCGAAAAATCCTGCCATGGGTATGAAAAAGAATACAAAGTTTTCACACAATGGTGCCAAAAGAAACAGGTAAAATTCTAGCCTATTTTGGTGAAAAATCTGGAACCTGCAAATCTTCTACGATATGATCAATTGTTTCAATGCCCAAATTGATCATCAAAACCCACAAAAGATATAGATAAATATTCAAAATTAACAGCATTTTTAACACGGAAAAAAGAGCAAAAATTGCAAAAATTTTTTTCCGAGGCATCTGATGATATCTATTTGTTGATTAAAGTTGGGACCATTATTAGATTGGCAGATGCATGTCATCCCGAAGATCTCACTAAATTAACCATTGATAACATTGAAGACAAAAATCATTAAAATTCTGATAGAAAAACTCATATTTCCAGAACAGTTGTAATTGGTGGAGATGCAGTTCACCTTTAGCTTTATAGGAAATATGTAGCTCTACGCCCTTCGAACACACTTCATCGTCGCCTTTTTGTAAACTACAAATAGGAAAAATCCATAACACAATGTGTGGGTACGGTCTTATCGTGCGGGTTCAAAAGTCACCAATATTATGAATCAAATCAGAAAATACAGTGAATACCAAAATGTTGTGTGATTCTTTTATCGAGCCATTAAATCTCAATGGGCTATTTACAAATATGCAAGGAGAAAGAAAATAGTTTTTTTTTATTATATTACGCAATATTATTAAGATTAGCCACTTAATATTATTTTATATATTTAATGCCGAGGGACTAAATAAGAAAATTCGCTAAATATGTATTTGGTTAAAATTTTTTGGTTGGCAAAAACAAAAACACACAAAATGGCAAGCGCCTTAACAAAGTCGGAAGGCGGTTCGAATCAGTGGAACAATCAGGATATGTTCTGTTTATACAACCACTTAATGAAAGTGAGATTTTTTTATAAATCACCAAAAATTATGAGCTCCGCTTGACCTAAAAATCTAACCACTTATACAGTGTCATTTATTTAAATGCGGGCCACCCCTGTGCAAACAAAATTTGTTTTTTTTTTGTACTGTTATAACAACCAATTTTATTTTGCAAAAATATTATACACTTTAGTTAAAAACACAAGATAATTAGTTATTACTTCCCTCGGGAGATTTTTTCAGATCTTTACGTTTAAGAGTCCCTAGATGCCGGAAAACATGTTTTCTCAAATCCGTCTGTCTGTAGGTATGTCTGTCCGTCAGTCTGTCTGTTCGCAGCATAGCTAAAAAACTACCTATCCGATTTCTTCAAATTTCAGCCTAAAATTAAGGGCCATGCATGCGAAAAAAATAGGCTCTATATATATATATATATATATATATATATATATATATATATATATATATATATATATATATATATATATATATATATATATATATATATATATATATATATATATATATATATATATATATATATATATATATATATATATATATATATATATATATATATATATATATATATATATATATATATATATATATATATATATATATATATATATATATATATATATATATATATATATATATATATATATATATATATATATATATATATATATATATACATATATATATATATATATATATATATATATATATATATATATATATATATATATATATATATATATATATATATATATATATATATATATATATATATATATATATATATATATATATATATATATATATATATATATATATATATATATATATATATATATATATATATATATATATATATATATATATATATAGCCTGTATTTTTCGTTAGCCCCGAGTTTCTCGTAAAGCGATTTTACCGATTTTTATATATCAAATTTTGTCTTATGATTAATACAAAAATTTACTTATTTTAAACACGCTTTAAAATTAAAAAGTATTCTATAATTATTTATTGCCTACAAAATTACAAATGTACTAAAAAAATAAGCAAAAAAATGGTGTCAAATCTAATAAAAAAAATTTTAATTTAAAATTCACTGTCTAATATCCAGGAGCCAGTGGCAAAAGCTCTGAGAATCGGTAGAAGGAATGTACAGAAACTTGTGCATAAAAAAAAAACATAATTTACTTCCGAAGAAGATTAAGAAATGTACACGAAAATTCAAAGGCAAAAGACTTAAGTTACAATGCAAAAATGGATATTCGTAATGCAATTTATGATGTAGACACGTCAAAGACTAATATAATCCTTCAGAAACTTTATAATATTATAGACTAAAAAATATCATTACTTAAAATATAATTTAATGAATCTTGCCAAACAATTTGCACTTCATCTGATATAAGACCATCGTTCACGTGTTTTTCGTAATATGATTTTGCCCCAGCCAATATTAATTCTATTGCGTTAAACTGGCAATGGTATGGCGGTAGTCGTAAAACCTCGTGTCCATTTTCCCGTAATATTTCATCTACGGCATATATTGTTGGTTTTTTAATAGATTTTGCCATTAAAAGAAGTTCTAGTTTCAGCATATTGCGTAAAGGATTTTGTTTTTGTTTTATTAGCCAGTCATAAGTATCACTTTTCTTCCAGGATGAAGTAGGTTGTTTATTTAAGAGTCTTGAATGATAAGATGCATTGTCCAAAATGATTAAAGATGGAGCATCTAAATTTGGAATCAATTGTTCTTTTAACCTCTTTTCAAACAGTTCATAGTATCATGGCAGTCTATACTTTTGGATGTTGAAGAAAACAGTAAACTTGGACCTGAGAGAAATCCTGTTCAAGAACCTGCATGCAAAATGATGAACCGTTTTTCCGTCCCACATCTCTTTTTTCTCTTGACACTTTTTACAGACTCGTCCTGCCAAGATTTCAAACCACTTACATTAGAAAATATCCAAGTCTCGTCTAAAAATACCACTTTCCTAAATTTTAAATTTTTTAAAACTTCTTTTAAAACTTGAAGGGTTATATTAGTTTTTGGGGTCTTGTAAACAATTAAACCCACGGAATTTGACAATTTTTTAATATAAAATAGAAAGTTTACCTTCATTTAACTGCTTTAAGAAAATAAAAGAAATGGATGAACCATTTTTTCTATTAAAAAAACCAAAAAGAAATTCGATATTTTCACTGTATTCCAATGCGCCCTATTCCTTAATATGACAATTTGAAGACAGGGTATCTTGCATTGTTGCCAAACTTACATTATTGTATGGAGCGTAAATTTTTCATGTTTGTCTCCCGACAGTAACGCATTTGGATGATGCCTACGGCGCCTAACCTGGTGCTAACCTGGTACCAATCTACCTAGTGCGGTCAACACTAATCAACAAGCGGGTGCATCACTGGCGAAAGCCTAACATTTGACATCGGCCCTCTGGGCCGATGCCGAATGTTAGACTTTCGCCAGTGATGCCCTGCGCTGTTGTTCGTCTTTTAGGGCTTTAACGATGACGCCTACGGCGCGTAACCTGGTGCTAACCCGGTACCAATCCACCTAGTGCCTTCGCGCTCCTGCTGGTACCGATCCACAACCCTCAAATGCATTTTGTTTTTCTTATACAATTTATATAGATCATATATAAAATAAACTTGGCAACGTAGGATCCCCAGGACACTGGATTTCTGTTCAACAGACGACACTCCCGCTCTCTCTATTTAACAGTTCGGAATTATGTTTTAAAACGTTTAATAATGTCTAATATATATTACTTCTAACTTTTAGTTAGAAATAATCATTTTTGTGTTATAAAGCATATAATAGAATCAGTCTTTTACGTAGTTTATAAATTAAGTATGTGAAAAATATATACGTCAAAAACAAGTTCAGTGCAACTTTCCGAAACCTTAGTTTGTTTGGATATAATTTGAAAAAGTGCCTCATCCATAAATTTTTGTGTATAGGAATTATTTAAAAAAGGTAATCTTTTAAATGCATATTTTAAATTTGTTAAATTCCATGGGTAAAATTCTTTACAAGAGCCTAGTTTTTGCTGTGTATAAATCGTAAATTGCATTACGAACATCCATTTTTACATTGTCACTTAAGTCTTCTGTCTTTGGCTTTTTTTCGTGTACATTTCTTGATCTTTTTCGGTAATAAATTATGCTTTTTTTCATGCACAATTTTCTGCAGAGTCCTTATATCGATTCCCAGAGCTTTTGCTACTGTTTCCTGGATATTGGTCGGTGAATTTTCATTTTTGTAATATGTTATTAGATTTAATACCATTTTTTTCGCTTGTGGATGCAAAAAACCCAAAAAGTGTTTTCTATTACTCATTTTGTCACTGATTTGTTAATCTGACTTTGAAGTGACATCGCTCAGAGATTTTTGCAACTGCTGGTATTTATATGTTTATCCTATTTTTTCATATGAAAATATCATAGGTCTATATAATTCATCTTCCGGATTTTATGCGGAGGATATGATTACACGCAATAAAAGGAAAACAAACTCAAAAAGTTTGTCGTTGATAAATCGTATGACCCGCACGATAACACTGCTTTTGACTATAGCAGGGATTGCTAGATCCAGAAATGTACACCAGTCACAGTTGCCGCTGATTTCCGACACAATGTTAGCTGAGGAAAATATATATATATATATATATATATATATATATATATATATATATAATGTGTTTTCATTCCGGGTGTACATCCGGTGTGTAAGTCTCTATTCGGACGCGAGAAAGAAAGCTTCGAAAATGCCAAATGTGATTTTGGCGAAACGTCAGCATAACTGTTCTTTTCAGAACGACAGTAGTGAACGGATGTACACCCGGAATGAAAACACATTGTATTTTTCCATCCGTGAAGGAGTAAAAATGGAACATATATATATATATATATATATATATATATATATATATATATATATATATATATATATATAATTTAAAAAGGCGTGGCGGGTGAAAATCCACTACCGTGGCAGAAGACTATGTGGAAGACTCAATAGAGAACAAAATTAAACTGCAAATAAAATTTTTACCGAAAAGAAAGTTGTAGATGAAGCTGTTTCATTTTCATATAACAAGTAGTACAACTTATAATAAACAGTGTTTAGAATTGACATCTCTAAATGTAAACAATCCGACAAACTGTACATTCAATATAAACGTTATAACCAATAATAAATAATTGTTTATTAATATAATAATTTAAAAATATATTGTTATTTTTATTTGTGAATAAATGTAACATGTATGTGCGTTTTGTAACTATTTTTGAAAGTCACTAAAGGTAAATGCAGCTTAGGAATTATGAAAATTTCATTTGGCATATTTTAAACTTCCAATTTCTGATCAAATCTAATCTGAATTATTCAGTTCTAATAAATAAAAATTTAACATAATTCACTTCACCCTCCCCACTAAACTGCATCTGTTAATACATTGGTTTGTAATTTATGCTCCCTCATAAAAAATATGTACCTAATTTGAGCCGAAAATGATTTTAGTGCGGAAAAGTATCACTTTCCGCACTAGTATACTCCAAAAAAAATTTCAGGAGGAAATTTCCAGTTAGGTTTCTTTACAAAATTGTTAAGAGTTGTCTATAAACATATTAAAATTGCGAAATTTGTATTTATGAAAAAGAAGCCTATGATCAAATAAAACACAGAGTAACCCATTAAAAAATATAAACTGCTTTTGCACCATTTTTTGTAACACTTTAAATACCCTACAATATTCGTAGAGAAAAAATTCAACCTGAAGTAAAAATTACAAAGAAAAATTTCCCTCTTTAGTGAAACTCTTAATAACAAACTGAATAACTGAGACTGCACCTTTTTGTTATGCTTTATTTTAAAAAATATTCTCTATTTCAACATTTAATCTGTATAAGATTTTTATTTTGTTGGTAGTTAAAGAAAATGCCTCCTCGCCATAGTGGTAATAAACGTTTTGATAGAAAAATAAAGTGTTAAAGTTAGTTTTATTATTTCATAGAAAAGTAAAAAGATAAAGTTTGCAAACACTTTTTACTCCTATGCTGATAGTATTTATAGAAAATATACATTCAAGTGTATTTTTAACTTTTTCTTTAAGTTATGCAAATTTGTATATTAGTATATATATTAAACATAAATATTACAACATTTGAATTTGCAATGTATTTTTAGAATCAACAAAACGTTTTGGTCATCTTTTAAACAAATAGACAGATAGCCAGACAGACAGATAGACAGACAGACAGACATATTGACAGATAGATAGACGGACAGATATACGGACAGATAAACAGACAGATAGACGGACAGATAGATAGACAGACAGAAAGACAGACAGATAGGCAGGTAGATAGATAGACAGACAAATAGACAGACATATCGACAGACAGACAGACAGATAGATAAACAAGTAGATAGACAGACAGACAAACAAACAGTTAGACAAACAGATAGACACACATATAGACCGACGCCGACGGGTAGATAGATAGACAGACAGACATATAGAGATATTGCACGGGTTTTGTCAATTTTTTTGGTTGTCCTTAAAGATAGAGATATCAAACCTGATATATTTATAGTCGGTACCAAAATTCCCATTTAATGAAATAATAATATATAGAGTGCGATATTTAATAAGTATATAAGATATATATCCTGTTTTTCAACTTTTAAAGATTTCTAAATACACTGGCCGACAAGATTTTTCTAACACAGGCCAGCTCATTATTTTCACAATGGAAATACCCTCCCAATAATAAAAAAAAATATTCGGAAAGCCCTAATACGTACCATTTTTTAATAGCCTAATTAGAACCTTTTATATTGGCAGCTAAACAATTTTATTGTGGGGCGGCTAAAATGGGTCCATTTTACAACGGAAAAATTACCTAGACTGGGTTGTTTACAACATTAGACATAAAATAAACGTTAAACATCACTCTTCTGTTGAGTTTCGAATTGAGTGGTTCTCTGTGTATCGATAAGCAAGTGTATGTGAAGACGAGAATGTCGAGTCAAACGCGCCGAAGTTGCGAAATTTCTCCTGACAAATTTTATTATATTTGTGGAGAATTTCTGGTGAAATCACAAGCCAGGCCATTTTCCGAAAATGTAAAAAAAGCCTACTTTAAATATTTTGGTGTGTTAATTGGGGATCAAGATAAGCGGTGGGCTCCCCATGTGTGCTGTGTTAGTTGTAGTGTATCATTGGTGCAGTGGATGAAGGAAAAGGGAAAAACTATGCCCTTTGCGTATGCCAATGGTATGGCGAAAACCCACCAATCATTCTGACGATTGTTTTTTCCTGACAAAGACTGAAGGTTATTCCAAAAAGGGAAAGCACAATATAAAATATCCAAATTTGCAATCTGCCATACGACCTGTTCCTCATAATGCAAATTTGCCAGTGCCCACTGCGCCTTTAAATTGGCAAGCTACTGATTTGGGATATAATGGAGATAACGCATCATCAGGCAGCTCAGAAGAACAGTGCACCGATCCCACTTTTACCACAGGTCCCAGTTCCGGCGAGCCACATTTGATTATTCAAAGTGAATTAAATGATTTAGTACATGATTTAGGGTTATCCAAGCAACAGTCAGAACTTCTGGGATCCCGTCTTATGGAATGGAACCTACTGGCCAAAGAAACAAAAATTACGAGAAAAAGAAATGCTATGTGTTCTGAATTCTACGGTATGGAAAATTCGTTGTGCGAGTGTACTGATATAGACAGTTTAATGCAGGAACTTGATATTGAACATTCTCCCCGTGAGTGGCCCTTATTCATAGACTCATCTAGATATAGCTTAAAAGCTGTGTTATTGCATAATGGAAATTTAAAACCCTCTATACCAGTTGCCCATTCAGTTGTGATCAGATATGTGTAGACTTAAAAGTTATATCGATTTTATTGGGACTTCAGGGGGGATTTACAAAATATTGCTGTTTTCTTTGTTTATGGGACACTCGTGTCATAAATCAGCATTATGTAATAAAAATTTGGCCAGAAAGAAGCGACTTTCAAACGGGATCTCAAAATGTTTTAAAATTTATACCTCTTGTTGATCCCAACAATGTCCTTTTGCCCCCTCTTCACATTAAACTTGGGCTGACGAAAAACTTTGTGAAGGCTTTGAATAAAGATGGCGATGGATTTAAATACCTAAGACAAGTCTTTCTCCAGTTAAGTGATGCCATATTAAAAGAAGGCATTTTTATTGGGCCACAAATCAGAAAATTGCTGGACGATGTCAATTTTACGGAAAAGCTTACCAGGCAGGAACTCAGAGCATGGAATTCATTTGTTAATGTAGTCAGAGGATTGTTAGTCAACAATATGGATTAAAATTATGAACAATTAGATGTCTATAAAGAGCTTGGTGCTAGAATGTCATTAAGAATTCACTTCCTCCATTCCCATCTGTCATTTTTTCCTAAAAATTTGGGAGTTTTGAAGAGAGAAGATAGGACACCTCATAAACGGAAAAAATAATGTTTAATTAGTGTTTTAAGTTAATATTTTTCTCGTTTGCTTTTTTCTTAGATGTATGGCATGGTTAATAGGCGAAAACGGTAAACATAGTCAATAAACAGGGTTAAGAATTTTCATTTTTTCTATAGATACTAAGTATCGTAACATTCGATATGGTTCTACAACTCTAACAAGAAAACCCTACGTGCTACAACTTTCTATTTGTCATTTTCGTATTTGGATAGGTCCATACTATTAGATTATGCTATTCTGATTTGTGTTACAACAATTATTTTTTTGTTGGCCAGTGATATTATCGATATTTTTAAAAAACCACACTAGAAAAATACCACAACTTTTGCGTTAAAAGTTTTTTTTGAATCTCCGATACTTTAAGTAGTGATGGTGTCAAAGTATAAATGAAAACTCTGTATATACTGGAATTCTGTACGAGGTAAGTGTGGATTTTGTACTTTTGCTAATTGCTCTATAAATGTTTGAAACTTTTTTAAACTTGCAGTGAGTTTACCAAGTAAACCTCGACTAGTTCAAAATGGCAACAGTTAAATAAAATGGCCTGCTTTTCCTGTGACATTAACCTGACTGAATTAATTGGGTTCCCAAAATATTTTCTTCTTAATTTCAGCATATACAATATGAATAAATTACCGAGGGTATTTTATCTACGTTAAACTTTTCCGAAATAATAAATCGTGTTTTGCCGGATATTAAAATAAATACAATTTGTATTGTTTTATCTTGTGAAATGGACGCCCCTTTTACGGCCGAATTCAAACCAAATAGGTCCGCTTTAATTTTGCTTTGTTTCCCTGTGAGGATATAAATTTCTGTGGGTTACGAGGCCCTCGAGGACAGACTGCCCTATAAACTTTACCGAAATCGCATCAAAAACCCACAATAACCGTTTTGGATTTTACGGCCTTTTAGACCAACTACAGTTAATATTCCTTGTTCGTAGCCACCTAAAACGTTTTTGTAACTAAAAATGTAGTTACATTTGATTTTAGTTCCGTTTTTACTTTATTTTCTATTTAATTTAAGTAAACCTTAGACATAAGATGCGGTAAATAAAGTAGGGAGCTGGGAACTATAAAATAAATACAGTGTAACTTCTTTAATCGGAACACTTTATTGCAAGGCCTTATTCTGATTATCAAATTGTTCGGAATACCGAGTTTATAATAAAACTAGACAGGCATAATATTTAATCTATTTCATTTTAGTCAACAATATGGATTAAAATTATGAACAATTAGATGCCTTAAAGAGCTTTGCAAGAATGTCCCTCCATTCCCATCTGTCATTTTTTCCTAAAAATTTGTTTTAACCAAGAGAGAACGATATATTTTATCTACGTTAACTTTTCCGAAATAAAAATAATGTTTAATTATTTGTATTGTTTTAAGTTAAATTTTTCTCGCTTTAATTTTGCTTTTCTAGATGTATGGCATGGTTAATAGGCGAAAACGGTAAACATAGTCAATTTAATATTTTTTTCTATAGATACTAAAAATCGTAGTTACATTTTATGGTTTTACTTTAACTATTTAATTTAAGAAAACCCTACGTGCTACAATTTCTATTTGTCATTTAATCGGAACACTTTATTGATAGGTCCATACTATTAGATTATGCTATTCTGATTTGTGTTACAACAATTTTTTTTTTGTTGGCCAGTGATATTGGTATGTAGGGTTACTACTCTAGTTTTTGCACACACATATCCAGTATACCTTTATTAATATACAGTGGCGAGCAAAAAGTTGCTTTTTTTCAAATGGAACGCCCTATATATATTTATATTTTGGGATTTTACTAAAAATTCTATGAAGATTTTGTTTATTCTCCATTGCTTTGGAGATATTGACATTTGAAAGTGAAAATTTTAACACTGTCGAAGGCTTGACATTCTACGATCTATCCGTATTTATTATAACTTGATCCGTTGACATATTTCGTCCAAAAGGGTGGTGGAACCTGCCCCCTCCTCCCCACGTGAGATTTACAATTTGATTTTATAACACAAAATGTTATAAAAATGTGCCACTTCTCTGAAATGAAAATTGACGTGAGATTTTTACTGACCCTCTTCTCTCAAATGAGATTTGGTGAGATTTTGAGGAACCCCTTCCCCTAGTTTAAGCTTCCTAATGGTGTGTTTTGGCAGGCAGAGTAAACAAAATAGCTCCTAGATATTTTATTTGTTTCACCTAAATTTTATTAATTACAATTTAAATGATTGATAATATTAATATAGGTAAAGTAACGTAACAGCAAAAGCAAGTTATACCGATAAAAAAAGTAACAGCAAAAACAAGTTATATTTATAATTAAAATATTACATTCATTACATTTTACATAATTATTTATTCCACTGGGCCACTGTTTTCATCGATACATTTAACGTATGTCCCTCGCAGTTTCTCTATGGCTTCTGTGATGAATAATTCACCTCAGTCCTTATAAGGTCCTTAAGATGCTCGATTATAACTATATGGAATGCTTATATTTTGTTCTTTAAATGACCCCATAAAAATGATTCAAGGTCGGGTCTATTCGGTGGCCATTTAATGGGAGCATATTTTCCAAACCACTGACTAAAACATTGTCTAAGATGGTATGAACATTGTGGGATGGAGCCTCACCACGTTGTAAAATAATACGTTTCTTATAATATTGTTTAATGGCAATTGTTCTAAATAATCCCCTAACTGGTTTTGCAAAAAACTCAAATAATTTTCCCCGTTGAGAATATTATCCAAAAAATATGGCTCAATTACCTTATTATTGAGTATCCCACACCACACGTTTACGGACTGGCGCTTTTGAAACCACAATGTTATCGGGAATGAAATTCCCGATAACATTGTGGATTTACTGTTGCCCATTGCTGTGTATTTTTCCGATTGATCATGCCGCTGGTCGAAAATGTTGATTCGTCTATCCAAAGCACTTGCCGTAAATAAAAGTATTACGACAAAAAGCAACCCCGTTCTCTTTTTGTTAGTCTGTTAATTTTGGGCAAGGCCTAATCTTAAATGCTTTAAATCTAAACTTTTTCAACGTTCTCTGAACTTTTCCATAGGATTGGATTACGTGGGTCCAGTCCATATTTTAATTCCTCAGATATGTTTCGAATTGGGGTATTTGGATTCTCTTCGATAGAAAGTAATATATTTACCTCAGCATTTTCATCAACCGTCGCTGTTCCTCTTTTTCTTTTTAAATCCGAAACACAAATTTTGGCTGTTATAAGTGGGCAACAAAGATTCGGAACATCTGTTTTTTCAGATATTTGAACATTTTATTCATTAATGCACATAAAATAAATAAAATTAAAGTGTTTTTTGAGATATTAAATTTTAGTAGATGCGCGTAAAAAAATTAGATAAAAAACGATAAATAAAAGGCATAAGATAACATAAAATTAAGAATAAACACACAGTATGCCCCCGGATGGGGTTTCCAAATAATATCTCAATTTTAGGATCGAGGACTCGAAAAATATTATAGAGGCCGTTTAAGCTGGCATGTCAAAACAACTGGCTGCAGAGGCCTATAGAATACCTCGGGCAACGTTAACTAGGAAACCTTTTGGAAGGAATTTAGGATCAGTTGTTTTCTCCAACGAAGAATAGGCTACTATTGCAGAGACTCTGGGTGTGGTTGCCAATTGGGGTTTAATTTTAACCAGGCTGAATGAGAGGACGGTTATTCCAAAATATCTGAAAACAACAGGGGAAAATACTTGCAGTTTTTGAAAACAGAATTCCTGAAGAAGTAAAAACGAGAACATCAACATTAAAACAAGATTTTAAACAGCATACGGGACCCGCCAATCACACCACTTTAAAGTTCGCGCGACTTTCAAATTTGATTTTATGACTATAATAGTAGTTTTTACCTTGAATGATAGTTTGTAATATAAAATCACTTTTTTACGACACTAAAAAAACCTAACCAGAGATAACCAAAAGGCAATTTTATTTTTAAAACACAACTACGTACAAAATTTTAAGATTTTTTGAAAAAAAAAACTGAAAAAGTCACTGCCTGAATGGCGGGAGTGCCGCATATGCTTAGAGTTTTTAAAAATCATACCAAAATTAACCCAAACAAATATATTTTATTAATGATTCTATTCTTACCAAATAAAAACAAGTCACTCGCCTCTAAAAAATCTATACTGCTGGATCACAGCACCTCGATTTCATCCAGCAGACATAGATGCACACCCAGATCTAACCTCGCATGCCCACTGCCACATTAAAAAAAGTACTGTACGCACCGGCACTCTACAGTGTTTAAAATATGAACCCCTCATTACCGAATAGCGTCCGCGGCACCCAAGGCACCGAAAAGCCTTGCCCAAAGGGTAAACGCTATGTTTTTGTAGTGAACATTCCCAACGACAACGCCCAACGGGGCACCGAAACCTAGTCCTCACTAATCCACACTGCTGTAATTGCTGTAACAACAACTCGTCGTTCAGCGACAGTATCTGCATTAGCTGGAAAACATTTGCAACATCTATTTTTGGGGCAAAGTAATAAACGCAAATTAAAAAGCGAGCAAACTGTATTGCACCATATAAATGTTAGAATGAAGAAATTGTAAATTTGTAGAGTGGGGGTAGAAACCCAAGTAAAATTCCTACGCATATCTGCCTTATCCAATAATAGATGAGCTTTGTTTTTATTGGTCCGAATATAAATCACTTGAGTTTAATTTACGCAACATGATGTTTTGTTTGAGAAAAAATGTTGGAAACGTGGCAAGATGGTCAAGTTAGTTTATTTTCTGGCGTTTGACATTTTAGACATGACGCAAATCGCTTGTCATTGCAGAAATGTTATTAGAAGTCCATAAGTAAAATATGTGAGTTATGTAGATTTTCTGTAACTTTTACAAGAAAAATATCATGTATTATGAATAAAGATTAGTGAGAATTACATATTTAAGTTACTTTTGACAACATACAACGTTCAAACTTCCGCAAACAAGGGTAAAAACCGTACCTGAAGAAGGAGAATAAAACAAGTTTTTTAGTGTTTTTTTATTTAAAAAAATTGGTCAACCAACGTTAAATATGTTAAGAAATGTCTAATTTACGATAATACATGAAAATAATACCAAAAAAGTGGAAAATATCGAGGTATGTAAAGTCGTCCTTCACCGAAAATGGCGCCCAATTCTATTCCTAAGAAAATAAAAGTTTCATAACGAGGGAAGTTCCGGGTAAAGGAATTTTACTCTTTTTTTTTTCGTTGAACATTCCCACTCAAATATGAAACATGTCATGTCCATGTCAAAAACCATCACTGTCACTGTCACCGTATCACGACCAACTTTCCTAACGTAATATCATGCTCTAGGGTCAATCATGATCATCAAAATTTCACGTACATAAATCCGAATTTATCATCATGGCCGCATATGTTTCGAAAACTCTGCCAGTGGGGATCGATCTTGGGACTACATACTCTGTCGTGGGAATTTTCAAAAACGGCGTTGTCGACATTATTGCAAACGACGAGGGAAATCGTACAACCCCTAGTTATGTGGCTTTTACAGGTAAGAGCGGTATAAGAATAGCAGTTAAAAACATGAAGCAGTAATAAAATAGTAATCTATACATTTACGCATATACGAAGCGAAATCCGCTCACTGACTGATCATCAGATCTCTGGAATCCCTAAAAATAAAGTGTTAATTTGGCCTGGATCTTCTTTTAGTGACGTAGGTAAACTAATTTCTTTATCAATGGCTTTCAAAAGTAATTATGTAAAAGTTAATTTCTTTAATTCTGGAAATCATATCCTTAAGGGAGTGAAAAGGAATATATTGTTTTTTTCCTTTGTTTACAATATCTCTAACTAAACGAGCCTTTTAAATATTGTGTTAATATTTTTAGTATAGTCGAATGCGGTCTTATCGTCCGGTCCAAAGGTCACCAACATTATGAATCAAATCAGAAAACACAGTAAATACCAAAATGTTGTGTGATTCTTTTATCGAGCTATTAAATCTCGATGGGCTATTTACAAATATACAGGGAGAAATAAAATAGTTTTCTATTATTATATTACGCAATATTATTAAGATAGCCACTTAATATTATTTTATATATTAAATGCCAAGGGACTAGATAAGAAAATTCGCTAAATATGTATTTGGTTAAAATTTTTTGGTTGGCAAAAACAAAAATACACAAAATGGCAAGCGCCTTAATAAAGTCGGAAGGTGGTTCGAATCAGTGGAACAATCAGGATATGTAGTGTTTATACAGCCACTTAATGAAAGTGAGATTTTTTTGTCAATCACCAAAAATTATGAGCCCCGCTTGACCTAAAAAGCTAACCACTTATATAGTGTCATCTATTTAAATGCGGGCCACCGCTGTGCAAAGAAAACTTGTTTTTTTTTGTATTGTGATAACAAAAAGATTTTATTTTGCAAAAATATTATACACATATGTTAAAAACACAAGATAATTAGTTATTACTTCCTTCGTGAGATTTTTTCAGATCTTTACGTTTAAGGGTCCCTAGATGCCGGAAAATATGATTTCTCAATTCCGTCTGTCTGTAGCTATGCCTGTCCGTCAGTCTGTCTGTTCGCGGCATAGCTAAAGAACTACTTGTTCGATTTCTATAAATTTCAGTCTAAAATTAAGGGCCATGCATGCGAAAAATACAGCCTATGTATATATATATATATATATATATATATATATATATATATATATACTCCTGGACAAAATTATCGCACCACTTGGCTTTTAGGGAGCAATTTTTTTTTAAGAAATAAAAAAAATATTATAATTACCATTTTTAACTGTGTATTTTTTATTAGCAAAAACAATCATATTTGATTTAAAAAAAAACAAGATATACCAAAAAATAACTAACAAAATTTATTTTTAGGAAAAAAAATCGATTTTTTATAATTTTAACTTTTAAATAAAAATAGAACAATAATCCCAAGAACAAACATAATGCAAAATTAATATCGTATGTTGCCACCTCTAGCTGCAATCACCGCTTGAAGTCCTCGCGGCATTCCTCTTATTAGATGTTGAATACTTTCCTGTGGAATGTTTTCCCACTCCTCACGCGCAGCCTGCTCTAGTTCAGCCAATGTTCGGGGAGGAGGATTTCTTTGTCGAATACGTCTTTTTAACATGTCCCAGACATGTTCTATAGGACTTAAGTCAGGGCTGCGTGGGGGCCAGTCTAAAGAGGTAATTTCCACGTCATTTAGATATTGAATGACATCAAATGCCACGTGAGGCCGAGCATTATCTTGCATTAATAAGAAATTCGGTCCAATGAATGGCGCAAATGGAACTACATGTTCTTCAAGGATCTCCAACACATACCTTCGTGCATTAAGGGCAGGTCTAGGTATAGGCACTAACTCCGTACAGGCATCGTAGGCAATGCCTCCCCAAAACATAAAGCTTCCTCCAGCAAATGGCTCTCTTGGAGATATGCACGCTTGGGCAAATCGTTCTCCGGCTCTTCTCCAGACTCTAGAACCACCGTCTGGTGATCGCAATCCAATTCTCGTCTCGTCGGTAAACAAGACGCGCCTCCAGTCATTTACATCCTATCCCGAGTATTGTCTTGCAAACCTTAAACGGCTAACACGGTGTTGTCTGGTGAGGAGAGGTCCAGTTGCTGGCCTTCTGTTATCTAAATTCGCTTCATGAAGGCGTCTTCTAACTGTACGATCGGAAATATTGACATGGCGTACTTCCCTAATTAAATCGTTTATGCTACGGCTGGTAGATGTTCTATCTCTTAGAACATTGAGACGCAAAAAATTGTCATCTCTTAAGAGAGAAGTAGCTCTATGTCGGCCTTGTCCCGGTCTTCTTGTGTAAGCTTCGGTCTCCCGAAATCGCTGCACAGCTCTTAAAACCGTTGTGTGATGCACTCCTAAAACGCCAGCCACATAACGGTAACTTCTACCTTCTCCAACTAAAGTTATTGCTTGGACCGCTTCATTTTCAGTTAGATGCCGTGACGCTCTCTCCATATTTAATAAAAGAATGGTTTATGTTTCACAAACAATTTTTTTAAAAATCACCTTAAACAGTACGAAGTACAACTGAAACTTTGTGCCTTAGGTACATGTAAGGAAAGGAAAAATGCAAAATAAAGAATTTCAGTAATTCAAAGAAATTTGACCTTGAACACCAAAATAAAGTTTAAAAATTGTTATGGTCCAGTTCTATTTATCGTATTTACACAAATAAATAACGTTTAAAATTCATATTTATGTTTATTTAAATTTTCTTTTAAAAATAAGCAGTGGTGCGATAATTTTGTCCAGGAGTTTATATATATATATATATATATATATATATATATATATATATATATATATATATATATATATATATATATATATATATATATATATATATATATATATATATATATATATATATATATATATATATATATATATATATATATATATATATATATATATATATATATATATATATATATATATATATATATATATACACTCACAGGCAAAATAATCGATCCAGGCAAATTTTTGACGAATTTCAATTGCAAATAACTTTTTTATTTAATGCAGGATTTTAATGAATTCTGAAGAATATTTTAGATCAACTAATCAAGAATCGCCCAAATGTTAAACATTTAAAAAAAATAGACCAACGTATATAATATACAGGTCTAAACAAAAAGTCGTTTTTTACCATAAGTTTAAGAGGCTCTGTGAAGTGGACTAATAATAAATTGGTCCAAATGAAGCTTTGGTTTTAAAGTCGCATCTATTCTAACCATATTTATTTTTGGTTCACCTCTCTATTTTTATTTTTCTGGAATATATGGATTTTTTAACAAAGCATTGCAATTTTTATCAATTTTTCGGTACGAGCAACTATGTTCAGTTTTACAGTTTTAGTCACAAATAAGATTTTTAAAAAGAAACATAAATATTTTTAAAACAATTTAACTAATCTTCTACAAAAAACATTATAAAACTTAAATTATTAAACACGAAGCACAAATATTTTACGAGCAAATTAATTTAAAAAACAATAACTCTATACGCCTTGGCATACCTTCAATTAGGTTCCGTATAAAAACTTGATCAATTTGCTGCCATTCTTCAATGAGAGCAGGAACCCGAGCCCGTACTGTTCTAGTCTATCCCATACGCGTTCGATCGGGTTCAGGTCGGGACTACGGGGGGTCCAATTCATTTTTATATACCAGTTCTAAATATTCTCTTACGACTCTCGCAACATGCGGTCGAGCGTTATCATGCATTAGCATGAAATCGTCTCCTACAAATGGAGCAAAGGGGACATTATGTTGTTCTAAAATATCTTGTATACATCTGTCTGCTGTCATTGCTCCGCCATCGACGATTACCAATTCCGTTCTTGCGTCGAACTAAACACCACCCCACACCACAATGGAGCCTTAAAGCTTACCCTAGGCGAAAAATGTTTTTGCTCAAAACGTTCTCCTGTTCTTCTGTAGATTCTTTCACGACCAACCGGTGATTTTAAACAAAATCTGGATTCGTCGGTGAATAGGACCTTTTTCCATTCATCAGGGCCCCAATTTTGATGTTCCCTAGCAAATCTAAGCCGTTCAACCCTATGATTTCTCAGCAACTCGGGAGCAGCTGCAGGTCTCCTTGCATGTAATCCATTATCAGACAACCTCCTTCTTATCGTTCTTTCACTTACTTGGACCTGCCGTACGTACTCCAATCTGTGTTTAACCTCCACAGAAGTTACTCTTCGGTCACTGATCGTCCATCTTGGATTAAAGCAATTGCTTTGGTAGCATCAGTCGGAGACGTATCCATTTTAAAAAATTAAGTAGTAGCCTCACGGAAAAACACACACTTATTTAAAAAAAATAATTTAATTACTTTTGAAAGTCATAAATAACATTTCCAGGTATGGCATTGTTTCACGAAACTGTCACAGCCCCCTTTATTTATACCTTAGTTCGCGTTAGTTGTTCGCACAAAAAGATTAATAAAAATTGCATCATTTTTTTTTTAAATTCATATATTTCAGAAAAATAAAGATATCGATGTGAACCAAAAACTAAAATGGTGAGAATAGACGCGACTTTGAAACCAAAACTTCATTTAGACCAATTTACTATTACTCCACTCCACAGAGCCTCTTAAACTTATTGTAAAAAACGCCTTTTTGTTTAGTCCTGTATATTATATACGTTGGTCTATTTTTTTTTAAATGTTTAACATGTGGGCGATTCTCAATTAGTTCATCTAAAATATTCTACAAAATTCATTAAAATCCTGCATTAAATAAAAAAGTTATTAGCAATTAAAATTCGTCAAAAATTATATAATATAATTAAAACTATATTTTTCGTTAGCCCCGAGTTTCTGGTAAAACGATTTTACCGATTTTTATATATCAAATTTTGTCTTATAATTAATAAAAAATTTACTTATTTTAAACACGCTTTAAAATTGGAACAAGTATTCTATAATTATTTATTTATTGCCTACAAGATTACAAATGTACTAAAAAAGTAAGCAAAAAATGGTCTCAAATCTAATACAAAATTTTTTAAATTAAATTTCACTGGCTAATATCCAGGAGCCAGTGGCAAAAGCTCTGAGAATCGGTATAAGAAATGTACAGAAACTTGTGCATGAAAAAAAACATAATTTACTTCCGAGCAAGATTAAGAAATGTACACGAAAAAATCCAAAGGCAAAAGGCTTAAGTTACAATGCAAAAATGGATATTCAAATGCAATTTATGATTTATACACGTCAAAGACTAATATAATCCTTCAGAAACTTTTTAATATTATAGACCAAAAAAATATCATCATTTAAAAAGTCCTCATCTTCTGAGTCGTCCTCAAATGGCCCAATGATCATTGGTGCTATTTCGACATCTAGAACTCGTTCTCGATTCCACCAATCCCATATTAATTTCTCCATGTTCCACAGATTTCTTCAAGTACTCTGGCGTAATATAATTTAATGAATCTTGCCAAACAATTTGCACTTCAATTGATGTAAGACCACCGTTCACGTGTTTTTCGTAATATGATTTTGCCCCAGGCCATATTAATTCTATTGCGTTAAACTGGCAATGGTATGGCGGCAGTCGTAAAACCTCATGTTTATTTTCCCGTAATATTTCATCTACGGCATATATTGTTGGTTTTTTAATAGATTTTGCCATTAAAAGAAGTTCTAGTGTCAGCATATTGGGTAAAGGATTTGGTTTTATTAGTCATAAATATCACTTTCCTTCCAGGATGAAGTAGGTTGTTTATTTAAGATTCTTGAATGATAAGATGCATTGTCCAGAATGATTAAAGATGGAGCATCTAAATTTGGAATCAGTTGTTCTTTTAACCACTTTTCAAACAGTTCACAGTTCATATTATCATGGTAGTCCATACTTTTGGATGTTGAAGAAAACACTAAACTTGCGCCTGGGAGAAATCCTGTTAAAGAATCTGCATGTAAAATGATGAACTGTTTTCCCGTCCCACATCCCTTTTTTCTCTTGACACTTTTTACAGACTCGTCCTGCCAAGATTTCGAACCACTTCCTTTAGAAAATATCCAAGTCTCGTCTAAAAATACCACTTTTCTAAATTTTGAATTAACATTTTCCGTGTATTTCTTTAAAAACTGGATACGCTGACTTGCTATATGTGGCAACTCGCATAAAAATCTTCGATTACAGTCTTTTTTATATTAAAAACCCAACATTTTTATTAATTTTGGCAACGATTTTAGTCCAATTTCCAATATGCCTCGATTTTTTAAAGCTTTTTTTTTTGAAGTGACATCGCTCAAAGAGTTTTGCAACTACTTCATATGAAAAGATCATAGGTCTATCTGATTCAACTTCCGGATTTTATGCGGAGGACATAATTACACGTAATAAAAGAATTACAGTAGGGGATTTAATAATATAACAAATATTTCTAAGGTCCTAGCTACCCGGGCATTTAAAAGCAAAAATTCTCGTACATTCTTAAATCATGTCCCTTAATTTTCAATCGTTATGTACCCTAAACTGCTAATTATATACTAAATATGTGAATTTAATGTTATTAATGACTACTACTGCATCTGTTAAGCTTTTATCACAAATGTTATATTGTTTCTTTTTTATTCGATTTTATTGAGTTCTAAGAATGAGCTGAAAAACATTGCACGTTGTTACGCCATCGCCAGTCAATGCGAACTCTGCCCTTCGCTAGAAAACGTTTTTATCGTTATGGTTTAGAAATAAGTATTTTGTGTATATCTCTGGCAAAAAAAGCATAAATTATTATTATTATGACTTGTTGTCTCACAGTATTCCTGTGGTTGTTTTTTATACTGACGGGATTATACCAAGTCAGTAAAAAAATAAAAATGAAAAAAGGAAATGGATAAAAAACAACTATTGCGTCTTAAGAAATGATCTAACTATGCTACATGTTTTCAAAATGACCGATTTCTGGATGTTCCTGTGAATGTCTGTATTAAGTCCTAATTGAGCCAAATGCGGTGTAAAAAGGTGATATCGGGTCTATTTGCGGGGATTGTTTTATCTGTGTGGATGTCAATGTCCCAGTAGAGCTTGTAGTCTTCGTTTTCAAGTATAGATGTTGGGTATAATGGTAGTAAGGGTCTGTGTTCTCCGTTAGTTTGTATGTTGTGGCTAATGCTTGATGAACGACCTTCGCTGCTGAGTTATGTCTCGCTGTGTATTCAGTTCCGGCCATTATTCTATATCCGGTCGTGACATGTCCTACACCTCTCGTCTTCAATGGTTGTGTCCTTGATGATGTGCTTTCGGTAGTTTCTGGTTGCTATGACTTTATCCTGGATGGCAAGCAAGAAGCCTTCTGTTTCAGCCCTTCTTGTAACCACATATATGAAAGCTTTTTATGTATATGGTCTTGCTTTATGTGGTATCTGTGTCTTCTGTGAAGTGTTTCTTCAGAACAGGTGTTCATCTTTTCTAGTTGTGATTGGATGTGACTGTGTGCGTCTGCTGCGTGGCTCGTTTGAGATAGGTCGAGCGGTGTATAATTTTTGTCTGCCTTCACTATTGCCTTGTAAAGGTTAGTTTGTTGGTTGTGGAAGAATTTTCTGAGTTCGTAAATTTGTTTTTTATTTAGCGATTGTATATCTATAATTCCCCTTCCTCCTTTTTTTCTCTCGATAGTGAGTCTTTCTTTGCATGCGTTGGGATCTAACTTCCTGTGTTTAGTGAATTCAGAGCATATGAGAATATGAATGTTTTCAATGTCTGTGCGTGACCATTTAATGATACCAAACGAATACGTAAGAATATGTATGGCGAAGGTGTTAATAGCTTTCGTTAGATTTCTGGAATTCAGTTTTGTTTTTAGTAGCTTTGTGAGTCTGGTTTTAAATTCCGTCTTGAGCTCTGATTTGATATGAGTGTGGTTAATTTTAATGCTTTGATGGAAGCCTAGGTATCTGTACGTTTTTTCTTTGAGCATGTTTTCTATACTTTTATTGTTGATTGTTTCTCCCGTAGGGTGGTCTTTCCACTGTCCCTTGTTGATATGAAGTAGCTTGCATTTACTTTCATAAAATTCCATGTTGATGTCCAGGGTAAACGTTTCTGTTATTTTCAGGAGTTCTCTTCGCTGTGCCTTTGTGCTTGCATATAATTTTATGTCATCCATGTACAAGAGATGGTTTATTTTGTGTAAGTTTTTTTTTGGTGTTTAATTTGGAATCCGAAGTTTGTGTTATTCAGTGTGTTTGAGAGTCGATTGAGAGTGGATTGAGACAGAGGCAGAACCACAAAGCGCTGAGTGAATCTCCCTGGAACATACCTCGTCTGATGTAGATCTCTTCTGTTTCGATGTGCTCTTTTTGTGTTATCAAGTTGATTTTAGTTTTCCACGTACTCATGATTTGCGTAAGAAATTGCCTGATGTTTTTATTTACTTTATATAATTCTAGTACTCTGGTTAGTCAACTGTGGGGTATCGAATCAAAGGCTTATTTATAATCTATGTAACCAGCATGAAGGTTTCTATAATTTTTCCTGGTTTGTTCCATGATGACGCTGTCTATAATGAGCTGCTCCTTTCATCCTCGGCTGTTTTTCCTGCACCCTTTTTGTTCTTCCGTTAGAATGTTTTTGTGTGCTAGATGTTGTCCTATTCTCCTGCTAATTGTGGCTGTGATGATTTTATATAGTGTTGGTAGGCACGTAATAGGTCGGTAATTTGACGGGTCCTTATTGTCTGAATTTTTGGATTTAAGGTATGTTATTCCTTGGGTGAGAAAACTGGGGAGTGTGCTAGGTTTTAAAATAATTTCATTAATTTGGCGAGTGAGAGCTTCATGTGTGGAAGTAAACTGTTTGTACCAGAAGTTATGAATGTTATCTATTCCAGGACATCTCCAGTTATGCGTGTATTTGATTGCTTCTGCAACTTCTTGTGTTGTCATTGCAAAGTCCTCTTGTTCCTCTAAGCATTTGTGCCTGTCTTCTTCCGCTTTAATCCATGAAGCATTATTATTGTGTAGTTTCGGTTCTGACCAAATACTTTTCCAGTATTCTGTGATCTCTTGTTTAGTCGGTGGTTCTATTACTCGTGCCTCTTCATTGCTCATGATTTTTTGGTAGAACTGTTTTTCGCTTCTTCGAAATAGGTTGATAGCGTCCTTTCTTTCATTTGATTGTTTGTATCTTCGGAGTCTTGCGGCATACACAGATAATTTTTGCTTCAGAGTGTCAAGGATTTCTGTAAGCGTGTAATCAGGAGATGCAGATTATTATTATTATTGATATTATTATTATTATTATCGAAATTGACAATACATTTCTCAACAAATGTTGGGTTCCAAACCCATCCCGGATGCATGCATAAAATGAGTGGGCTGGTTTCTATTAGTTCAATGTGTTGTCCTGTAAGAATTTTCTCACTATGTGGCAAGTACTGAGCAGGACTACTTTCTGGATGTCGATGAAGGGGTTAGTTTGCAGTCCTATGATTTTCAGGTTTCTTTCTAGGGTTTTTAGAACTTCTAGTTGATGATACGATGATCGGTATCACATGAACCTCATTCAGTCGCCACATCTGCTGTAGCTTGTGTTTTTCTCTTGATATTTATCTAACAAGTTGTTATTGTTGAGTACAGCGACATATACCAAATAAGCAGTTTTCGTTTCCTTATTTACCACTACCAAATCATGCCGATTATTCGTCATACGTCGGTCGGTGGTAATTGCCCGGTCCTAGTACAGTTTGAAGGCATTATTTTCAAGCACTGAACTTGGTTGGTATTTATAATAGGCCACAAAGGTGTTCAGGAGCTCGTATTTATTGGCAAGATTCTGGTGTATGATATTACACACCTGGTTAGGTCGCTGGAGGTAGTCCGTGTTTGCTAGGCAAGTGCAGCCAGATGTTATATGCTGTACAGTCTCTGATCTTTCGCTACATTTTTGACACTTATCAGATTCAACGGACCGGTCTTTGATGATGAATTTCGTGTGTTAATAACTTGGTCCTGTATTGCCATTACAAATCCTTATGTCTCTGGGAATAGTTGTCCATCCTTCAGCCACCTATTGGATGCTTCCTTATCTATGTGTGGCTGATTCAAATCATTGTGATGTCGGTCGTACAGTGCCATTTGAGCCCTCCGTTCTTGTTTGTCGGGGTCTGAAAGTGACTTTAGGATGATGTTGTCACTTGCGTGATTGAGTGGAGAGTACGCGTTGTCACTTAAGGCTACTATGCGGTGGAGGCTTGATGTTTGTGCCTTGTTGGTGAAAAAATCTCTCAATTTTTGCAGCTGTCGGGAGTGCGAATTGGACAAGTCAACAAGGGATGTTCCACCTTTTCTTCGTGGTAAGGTTATTAGGCGAGTTCACCTTGGGTGGTGTGACTTGTACTTGGTCATTATTAGGCGAGTAGTTCGTTGTAATCGTTCTATTTTGAAAGTAGTGATCTTTCAGCTTAGTCTCTTCTTGCTTTTCATGGAGCAGTCTAGCTTGTTAGAATCCTAGGTATTTGTAGGTCTCTCCTTGGTTCATCGCTGGAACTATTTCTCCATTGGGTAGGGCTACATCACCATTAATGAGTTTGCCTTTTTTGATGCTTAAGGCTTTACATTTTTCCATTCCAAATTCCATATGGATGTCTTTCGAGATTGTGTAAGTCACGTCAATAACCTTTTTTAGTTGCTTATGGTTACCACCATAGAGCTTAATATCATCCATATACAGAAGGTGGGATATGGTTCGGGAATTGTCTCTATTTGCTTTGATGTTGAAGCCATGTCCTATATTGTTGAGCAACATGGAGAGGGGGTTCATTGCTGAGCAGGTTGATCAGAGGTGGATCGCCATTATAGATCCTCAGGTTCGTTCTCCAGTGGTGCTTGATAGTTGCCAGGAAATTGATGATCATAGGGTGAATTTTGTATATTCCTAGTACGTCTATTAGCCAGGGGATACACTATCAAAGGCCTTTTTACAGTCTACAGAAGCAGTGTGTAGGTTGCGTTGTTTTTTCTGTGCCTGCTTAAGTACCAAAGAGTCAATGATAAGTTATTCTTTGCATCCTTGGTGGTCTCTTCTGTTCTTCGGCTAATAAGTTATTAATGTGAATATGATGATATATACGATTTACAATGTTAGGATCTTGTACATGGTAAGCAAACATGTGATGGGCCTGTACTGAGACGGGTCGTCTGTCCTATTGCTTTTGGGCAACATAATTGTAGTTCCTAGCATTGATAATACGGGGGTTGTCTCTGCATGATGCAATATTTTAGTAAAATGACGGGCTATAGCTTCATGGAGGACCTCAAATTTCTTATACCAGAAATTGTGAATATGGTCAAATCCTGGTGATTTACAGCTGCTCGTTCTCTTAATAAAGCTTCTAACTTCCTCCTTGGTGATAGAGTCTCGGCAGCATCTTCTCAGTATTGATTTGATCTTTGGTCTTATTGATAATTCGATAAAACTGTCTTTGATGGGTGTTGCTGTTATTACTATTAATATTTAATGAACTAACAATAATAATTCTATACTTATTTAAAAAAAAGTACTTTGGATGAGATTTTTTAAATAAATATGAAAAATGTTCACCTCACGTAATGGATACTTTTTTATCTATGCGGCAACTCTGCTTCGGCTTTAATCTTAATTCTTCAATGCGAAAATTATAATACCAATATATACTGAGTAGTGATAACAGGTCTGTGAATAGGTAATTTTAATACAAAATTGTATCCAAATTGGCCAAGTAGGAGCTGTTCGTGAAAGCTGGAAAAAAATCTTTTTGTTTTTTAAATATATGTTATTATTAATAATATTATTATATTAGATACTGAACGCCTTGTCGGAGACAGCGCTAAGGGACAAGTTGCTATGAATCCAACAAACTCAGTCTATGGTATTAAGAGGCTCATTGGACGGAGGTTTGATGATCCCAGCGTTCAACAGGACATAAAAAACTGGCCATTCGAAGTTATTAATGATAAAGGTAACAAAAAATTCCTAAAATAAACAATACTAATAAATAATTTTCTAATGTTACTTAATCTTTACCTACATATTTTGTCAGGAAAACCCAAGATCAAAGTAAAATATAAAGGGGAAACAAAAACTTTTTTTCCCGAAGAAATATCCGCCATGGTT
This sequence comes from Kuschelorhynchus macadamiae, assembly GCA_030620095.1. Lineage (NCBI taxonomy): Eukaryota > Metazoa > Arthropoda > Insecta > Coleoptera > Curculionidae > Kuschelorhynchus > Kuschelorhynchus macadamiae. Next base: position 403,413 of record JAUTXW010000328.1, read on the forward strand.
CTAACCAAAATGAAAGAAACAGCTGAAGCATATTTGGGTAAGAAAATCCTTCTACTTATGCCACCCAATTAGTTAAAAAGCTGCCGCTAAATATTTGTAATTATTAACCAAAAAGCACTCTCAGTGCTCTTTAAGTATGCAGCAATATTCCGTTTTATTCAATTACCTGTTTATAGGATCTCAAGTATCGAAGGCAGTGGTTACTGTACCAGCATACTTTAACGACTCTCAAAGGCAAGCCACAAAAGATGCTGGAACCATCGCCGGTTTAGACGTTCAAAGGATAATAAATGAACCAACAGCAGCCGCTATAGCTTATGGACTAGACAAGAAGAGTGACCAAGATCGATACGTCCTGATATTTGATTTTGGAGGTGGTACTTTTGACGTCTCCATTTTGCAGATTTCGGGTGGTATTTTTGAAGTGCAGTCGACGGCAGGTGATACCCATTTAGGTAACGCTTCTCGTTAATGTTTTCTTAGAACTGTTTGAGTCAAAAAAATATAGAACTGGACTGAAATAGTTAACTTGATAGAAATCCAGCTGACCAACAAACGCGTAGTTTTGACGTAATGTTAAAATAAATATTTTTTTTTGTGTTAAAAGTGACAGTTAATGAAAAATGAAAATAGTATGCTCTGATACAGGGTGCCTAGTAAAGTAATGAGCTAGTAAAATGAATGATGTACAGGGTGGCGCATTGTCGATACTTTAGGGCAAAACTGTAGGTGCTGCATAAAAACTGATTTAATATTTTCGAGTTCGATTTTCAAATGAAATTAACCATGCTTACTGTTCATGGCTAAGTTGTTTCTTTATTGAGCTAAGGGGTGTTTTTGAACATTGGCCTTTTTTAATAAAGTCCTGTATCTCGCTTATTATTGACGATGTTAGAAGAAAAATGTGAATTGGTGCTTTGTGTAGTTTTTTAAGTAGAATTCAGTGACGTTCTTTCTTTTTTTTCTATATATTTTAGTTTTTGAGATATGACATAAAGTTATATATTTTTTTCAATGGCACACCCTGTATATTTTTTCTCAATCGATTAGAAATTAAATTATCCTTTCAACGATACCAAACACTTAGAGTCTGAGTTTTTGCAAGATACTAATTTTTAATTTAATTATTTTCTTATATTTTCTCTATAAGTGTTTTAAACAAAACAACTAAGCAAATTTATTTAACGCTTTGTATTCTGTTCTCTATTGAACTTGAACACATATTTACACAAAACTGAACATAATAACAAATAAATACCAACATAACATTACACACAACACATAATAAACACAAATAACAATAAACAATAAAATCAATAAACTTGCAAATTAAAAATCTCAAAATAAAAAGCAATAATAATTCTAGTACCTAACAAAAAAATCGGTAAATTTCTTTACCCGGAGCTTCCCTCGTTATGATTTTTTCCATTTGTTAGGAATAGTGAAGTGTGATCCAGTTTAGTTCAGTATATATGTGTTACACATAATGTCCTTTCATTTTTGTTTGTTCCATCATATTGGATTCCTACCTATCAATATTTTACCATTTTCTCTATATCTATGCCACACTTGACTTTTGGGCATAATAAAATAAATTGAATAAGTAGTTTTTACATTGACACATACCGCCAGTTTGCTACGTCATATTGAATTCGTACCAGTTTATGTTATTTTCACATCTAATTTTTTTGCAAAATCAATTAAACAAGATTTTTTTACATTCATTATTTAAAAATTTTATTCGGCCGCCATTTTGTTTCGCCACCTTAAATTGAAACCCATATTTTCAGTCATTACCTACTCTGCTGGTCCGCAGATACTTCCCAAATATTAAGTTTCTAACTGGTTTTCGTTATCGATCCTCTTGTTGTTGTTAAAGTGGTGTATTATTTGGGGTTAGAATCCAGTAAAAAAAACAAAAGCCTTTTTTTAAAATGTCTACGTTTCGCAACTTTATAGTTGCATTCTCAGGACACAGATTTCATATCCTACATGAAATCCATATTAACAGTCTCCGTTGGTCTGCAGATATTTCCTAACCCCAAATAATACACCACTCTAACAACAAAAAGATCGTTAGCGAAAACAATTTAGAAACTTAATATGTGGGGAATATCGGCAACGGAGCAGGTAAAGACTGATAACATGGATTTCATGCAGGATATAAATTCTATGTGTGTCCTGAGAATGCAACAATAAAGTTGCGAAACGCCGACAATTTAAAAAAACTTGTTTTTATTACTGGATGCTAACCTAGCACCACTCTAACATAAAAACAAAAGGATCGTTTACGAAAACTATTTGGAAACTTAATATCAGGGAAATATCTGCGGACCAACGTAGTAGGTAAAAACTGTTAATATGGGTTTCATGCAGAACACAGAATCTATGTGTCCGGGGGATGCAACAATAAAGTTGCGAAACGTCGACAATTTAAAAGAGTCTTTTGTTTTTTTACTGGACCCTAACCCCAAATAATACACCACTCTAATATAACCACAAGAGGATGGTACCGAACACCAAGGAAACATAATATCTGGGAAATATCTGCGGACGAACGGAGTAAGTAAAGGCTGATAATGTGGGATTCTTCCAGGATATAGAAACTATGTGTCCTGAAGATGCAACAATAAAGTTGCGAAACTTCGACTACTTAGAAATAGACATTTGTTTTTTACTGGACCTTAACCTCAAATAATACACCACTGTAACATAACAACAAGAGGTTTGTTAACGAAAACCATTTAGAAATTTAATACCTCGGAAATATCTGCGGACCTTCTCCGTAGGCAAAGACTGATAATATGGGTTTCCTGCAGGATATAGGATCTATATGTGTCCCGAGGATGCACAAATTAAGATCCGAAACGTTGATAATTTAAAAAAAAAGACTTTTTTTCTGGATTTTAGCCCCAAATAATACACCACTCTAACAAACATTTTTTTACATTGTTCAGCCATATTTGATTTTCACCAAAATATTAACAGGTCATTCTCATATGACCCTTAATTTTTGGTCAAAATTTGAAGTCAATCGGGTAAGTAGTATTTAAGCTATGTCGCGAACTGACAGACAGACCGACAGACGGACCGACGAATGTGATAAAACATGTTTTTTGGCATCTAGGGACGTTAAAACGCGAATATATGTAAAATCTAGAGGGTGAATTTTTCACGATTACAAAATTTTTATTCAGTCGCCATTTTGTTCCGCCATCTTAAATTAGAAACTAGTTTTACTAGTTAAGCGCTATACCACAATTAGTTATCATTAAGTAGCTTCTAATTTTTTATTTTGTTCCGCCATATTGGATCCGTACCAACATTTTACCAGTTGATTCCAACATAATAATTGATGTTTATGCAAAATTTCAGATAAATTGGATGAGTATTTTTTTAATAATAACTTTTTTAACATATTACTAGGCCCCTTTTGTTTCGCCATATTGGATTTTTACCAAAATCTTATCAGGTCTTTCCCATATGACCCTTAATTTTTGACCAAAATTTGAAGTCAATCGGATAAGTAGTCTTTAACCTATGCCTCGAATTGACAGACAGACAGAAAGACCGACAGACGGACCGACGGAGTTGATAAAACAATATTTTTTTGGCATTTAGCGACGTTAAATACATAATAATTGGTGTTTATGCAAAATTTCAGATAAATTGGATAAGTAGTTTTTTAATAATAACTTTTTAACATATTACTATGCTCCCATTTGGTTTCGCCATATTGGATTTTTACCAAAATCTTACCAGGTCTTTCCCATATGACCCTTAATTTTTGACCAAATTTTGAAGTCAATCGGGTAAGTAGCCTTTAAACTATGCCGCGAACTATCAGACGGACAGAAAGACCGACAGACGGACCGACGGAGTTCATAAAACTTATCTTTGTGTGTAAAAATGAGAGGGTAACTTTTTCACGATTACAAACATTTTATTTAGCCTCCATTTTGTTCGGCCATCTTGAATTAATACCACTATTTTACTAGTTGATCCCTATACCAGAATTAGTTATAGTATACCATTAAGCAGTTTTTTCAGATTGAATTTTTAAATATTTTATTAAGCCGCCATTTTGTTCCGCCATTTTGGATTCGTACCAAAATGTCATCAGGTGATTCCAACATAATACTTGATGTTTTTGCAAAATTTGAGATAAATTGGATGAGTAGTTTTTTAATAATAATTTCTTCTAACTTTTCACTAAGCCGCCATTTTGTTTCGCCAGATTGGATTTTTATTTATATATAATATTACCAGGTCACCCTCAGATGACCCTTAACTTTTGACCAAAATTTCAAGTCAATCGGGTAAGTAGTTTTTTAGCTACAGACAGACAGACAGTCCGGCAGAATTGAGAAAACATGTTTTTCGTCATCTAGGGACCCTGAAACGTGATGATCTTAAACAATCTCGGAAAGTGATTTTTTCACGATTACAATACTGCCCTTTTATCAGGGAAGTAAAAATTAACATAACAACTCTTCTATTTTTGAATGGACCAAGCGCTGTCCTCAGTGCGCAGCGCTTCTCAAAACCCTTAAGAGCATTGAATATATGTAATCGCGTCACTTTTCCCAAACTACGTCTGAAACAGGTTTTTAATTCTTGAATAGTATTGCTCTTATTTTTGTAAATGATATTCTTTAAAAAAAATCCAATGGTGTAAGGTCAGGCCACCTAGATGGTCACCTTACCGGCCCATTTGTACCCCACCACCACCCAGGTCGATCTAGAAACTCAGTTACTCTTCGGGCATTATGACTTGAAGTGCCATCTTGCTGGAAGTAACTGTTATTCATGCCTTGTATATTAGGTATCAAATTCTCCTACAGAATTTCAATATAGCTCTCAGCTGTTAAATTTCCATCAAAAATCGCGTAGCTTAATATTTGAATTGAATATTCCATCGCTAGATATGCACACTTCATCTGTCCATATTACTTTTCTGAAGAAATTATTGTTTCTCTGACAATTATTGTTCAAATACCATAAGCAAAATTGTCGTCTACGTTCTGCATCCCCTGGATGTAAATTTTGAGCCTTCCTATAACAATACTGATAAAATTTCTGCTTCTTCAATATCTTCTTAATATTTTTTTCTTTTTCGTCTTTAATCTGCCCGAATATGAAGTTGGATTCGCTACAACATATGCGATGTTGATTTCTTCTATTTCATTATTTTTCTTCTATATGACTTTGGCCTTGGCTTCTGAAATTCCCATGCTGCTTAAGATTTTTCTCCAGTCATTTAAAAATATTCGCATGGGGCTGTTGTCTTTTTGAGTATTTTCTAAAATATATTTCCGACGCAGAAATACTGTCTTTACCGGACTCAATGTAACACTCTACCATATTGAATTTTTGCATATTGTCGTATTTTATCGGAATATGTGTAAGTCAAACTTTAAACTGCCAAAATATTGCAAAAGATGGCGTCAAATAATCGTTTACAAAGCCTACTCCATATTAATAAGCGTAAGCTCCACAGTTAATTCGAATTTAAGCAGACTTTCAACACATTTATTTAACATTTTATGCTTTTAAAAGTGCATTTTTGTTGCCTGAAAGACACTTATTATTCAAATAGGTTCTGGAGAAAATGAAAGAAGGAGAGAAGGCCTAAAACATGAGTAAAGTTATTGTAAAAATTATGTGTAACACAGATATGTTAACAAGTGGTTTTTGTAGTTATCAAGCATGGAGTTTAATTAATCTTCTCCAAAGATATAAATAAAAAGTTGCTATGTTTAAATGTAAAATGATTATATTTTAAAAAATATTATTTTATATATATATATATATATATATATATATATATATCGTATATCGAAAATATATATTTTTTTAATTTCAAGGTCAGCCCTCAAAGTTTTTTTGATCGACTCAAATTAGGCGTTGTAAATATTCGCTTATCTTTGCTTTAAGCTCACCTTCCAAAGTTTTTCTGATCGACCCAAACTAGATTTCATTCGTTAGTGCTTTTTAGTGATTAGTAGTTTCGTTATTGCTTGCCTAATTTTTGAAATATTAGTTTATTTTGTTTCAAGGTCAGCCCCCAAAGTTTTTCTGATCGACCCAAATTAGACGTCGATCGTTAGTGCTTTTTGGGCCTCGATTAGTTTCGTTAGTGCATTTTTATTTATACTTAACTTTGGAGTGCAAATTAGACGTCGTTTGTTGTTGTTTTGTTAATTCTTGTCAGTCTTTATTTAGTTTTGTTGGTGCTTCCTTATTATGGGACAATGCGTTTGCATATCTTGTTTCAAGGTCAGCCTCCAAATTTTTCTGATAGACAAACCATTTTTTTTAGTAAAAATCAATAACTTTATGACAGTGGCATTTGCAAAATATAAAATTGCTAACTAAAAGCTCTAATTCTAATGGAATTATACAATAATAAATTTAAAAGATTTAAGAATATTCCTCGCATATCAAATATGCATCTATTCTGAATGTACACCACGCCATACATCTATTTACATTCTGTTCCTAGAAGGATATGCGCTCATGTGTCGTGTACTAGGCTAATTTGAGATTGAGAGAAATTTAATAGTAATGTAAGTACAGGGTGGTCCACATAACGTAACCTATCCCCTTATCTCAAAAATTAAAAGAGATACCGAAAAAAACTGTTTATGAAAGTTGCTTGATATTTCAAGGACTGCTTAAATATTTACGATCTATGTATACAGGGTGCTTCAAAAATTAGATATGATATTAAACTTCATTATTTTTCATTAAACACCCTATATATTTTTATATATTTTGATTGCTCTCCGAAAAACAAGTTAAGTTTGTATATACATGTATGTTCGAATTCGGCGCCGTTTAGCCTGAAAATAAAAAAAAAAGATGAAAATTTAAAAAATTGTGTCTCCAAAAAAAAATAATTAATAATACTAGTCAATTTTTTGTTGGTATATTTGAAATAATAAATCAATTAAATAGGATCCAATTCATGTTAATTTTGTACCCTGGTTGCTTTTTTATATACAGGGTGGTCCACATAATGGGTTAAATTAGTGATAATTCAATCCCAGAAAAAACAGTTTTTTTAAATGGAACACCCTATATATTATACATTTTATTGAATAACCTTTTAGTTACCTTTCATTTGGTAGGTATATGTCCTATACCTAAAACTAATATTAAAGGCGCTGTTGCGTTTTATTTTCGGCCATGTCATTTTTTATAATAATCTCGTAAGCATAACTTCCGTTTAATGCAAAAAATAAATCACTCTCTAATTTTTACTCTGAATATTATTTATTTTAAATTAAAAAAAAAATTTGAAATATCATTACAATAAAATAATTAAAAAACACAAAAGTTCCAAACTAATTACATTTTTAAATAGTTTTCTATATAACCTCCATTATTTGCAATACACGTCGTATAAATTATTTGAAGTTTGTCGATTGCCTTTTGGACTGAACCATTTTCATTAAGATGGGTAATCTCGGCTCTTATTCTGTTTTTCAATTCGTCTATGCTATGGGTCCTTTCTCTATACACTTTTTCTTTTAGAGTCCCCCATAAAAAATTATCTAGGGGGCTTAAGTCGGGACTTCTTGGTGGCCAAGGAATGTGTCCGTTTTTCCCTATTAACATCTCATAATTTTCCCCTATGTAATTTGTGACTATTGGTATTGGGTGGTAGGGAGCACTATCTTGTTGAAAAGCTACAATACCATGTCTCACATTCTCTGGCAGTGCTGTAATCAAATTTAATATGTCGTTTTGAAGCATATGTAGGTAGCGCTGTCCAGTCAACGTTCGTTCAAAAAAGATTGGTCCGATAATCCTATCATCAAGTATTCCACACCAAACGTTTATAGACCGGTGACCCTGCTTTTCTATGGCCTTTACACGATGTTCGTTGTTGTGGGAATAATAGTGAGTGTTCCTACGGTTAAAAATCCCAGCTGTACTAAATGTAGCTTCGTCGGTCCATAATATATGCTTAAAAATGTCTCTCTCAAAATACTGATCCATTATAACGGTGCAAAAATTTAGCCTGTTTTCAAAATCTATTTCAGACAATTTTTGAACAGGAAGGAATTTGTATGGTTTAATTTTATCAAGTTTTAGTGATCTCATGATGGTCGTCTTACTAATATCTAAATCTCGTTGGCCATCCCTTAAAGAACTTTCCGTGTTATCTTGATAGTATAATCTTACTTCAATCCTCTTATCGTCAGTTAAAATTATGTTTTTCTTGTTCTTCTTTTTATTTACAACAACACCAGTCTCTAAGTCTTTTAAAATTCTCTTGAATATTTGCCTTGTAGGTATTCGTCTTCCAGGATATGTCTGCTGGTATTCTCTTAAAGCTAAAGCAGCACTTTTCCCATTACTGATATAAAATTCATGTAATTTAAGTCGTTCTTCAATGCTATACGTAGACATAATTATTTTTTTAATATTTGACAAAAACTCAATGTCATCTGCGTTACAGGTTATAACTACTTGGTTTCCATGGAAATTATAAAAATTATATAAATGCAACAACCTTTGGTTGCTTGATATAAAAAATGACAAAGGCAATCGACAAACTTCAAATAATTTATACGACGTGTATTGCAAATAATGGAGGTTATATAGAAAACTATTTAAAAATGTAATTAGTTTGGAACTTTTGTGTTTTTTAATTATTTTATTGTAATGATATTTCAAATTTTTTTTTTAATTTAAAATAAATAATATTCAGAGTAAAAATTAGAGAGTGATTTATTTTTTGCATAAAACGGAAGTTATGCTTACGAGATTATTATAAAAAATGACATGTCCGAAAATAAAACGCAACAGCGCCTTTAATATTAGTTTTAGGTATAGGACATATACATACCAAATGAAAGGTAACTAAAAGGTTATTCAATAAAATGTATAATATATAGGGTGTTCCATTTAAAAAAACTGTTTTTTCTGGGATTGAATTATCACTAATTTAACCCATTATGTGGACCACCCTGTATATAAAAAAGCAACCAGGGTACAAAATTAACATGAATTGGATCCTACTTAATTGATTTATTATTTCAAATATACCAACAAAAAATTGACTAGTATTATTAATTATTTTTTTTTGGAGACACAATTTTTTAAATTTTCATCTTTTTTTTTATTTTCAGGCTAAACGGCGCCGAATTCGAACATACATGTATATACAAACTTAACTTGTTTTTCGGAGAGCAATCAAAATATATAAAAATATATAGGGTGTTTAATGGAAAATAATGAAGTTTAATATCATATCTAATTTTTGAAGCACCCTGTATACATAGATCGTAAATATTTAAGCAGTCCTTGAAATATCAAGCAACTTTCATAAACAGTTTTTTTCGGTATCTCTTTTAATTTTTGAGATAAGGGGATAGGCTACGTTATGTGGACCACCCTGTACCTATCAAGTAGTACATCCATTACCATTTAGTTTTGCTTATACTAATTTAGTAATTTCGACCAATGATTAATGTTTAATAAATTATTTATTCAAAAACATATAAAATAAACTGATTAATTTAGTAATCGAGTACTTACCTAGGTATCTAATTTTTGATAAATTTTCTATCCTAAATATATTTAATCTAACTTGATTATTTAAAAAAGTTCATTATACATCTAAGTGATGAAATAAAAACGAATACAGAACAACTATCAAACTCTCTCTATCCTGCTTCCACAAGCTAAGTTTGTTTTCTCGTACGCTTCTTTAGGCCTTCCAGAAAAACTTTGGGAGGTGACTTTAAAACAAGATACGTGAAACACTAACGAATAACGCCTAGTCAGTTTTGATGTAGTTGCTGTAGTAGCTGTGTAGATGAACCCTGTGGAATACCTACGTTGATTTCGTGAAATTTAGACGAATGGCCGTTAACTACTACAGAAATACTTCTATTGAAAAAAAAAACTAAAAAAGTTTTAGAGAAAGACCATAGGCAGCAACTTTGTTAAGAAGGGCTTCGGATATGTCGAGGGCAATAATTTGGGCTTCCCTGTGGAATTCGATAGACTTATTCCATTCTAAATGTGGGTTACGAAAGTAAGACTATTTGCTGTAGATCATTGGTGGCGGAAGCTATATTGCCCATGATGGATAAGTTTATACCTCCCAAGGTAAAAGGCCTAGCAAATCTCACTGAACCGGTTTTCCATAAGGTTTGTACATGGTCCTTCATTGATTTCTTTGGTTTCAACTTTTCAAACTGACAAAAATCTATTGCCGAAACCTTATAGCATATATATAAAGATAAATTCAATTTCTATAGGCGGTGAAGATATCGACAATAGATTAGTTCAATATTTCAAAGAAGAATACAAAAGGAAATTTAAGGGAGATCTTACGGGAAATAAAAGGGCATTAAGAAGATTGCAGACGGCATGCGAGCGAGCGAAAAGGACTCTTTCCACATCTACTCAAGCATCTATAGAGATCGACTCAATGGCTGACGGTAACGATTTTTATTCCACTATAACTAGAGCGAAATTTGAAGAGCTAAATTCAGATATTTTTTCCTCTACACTGGCTCCCGTAGAAAAAGCTTTGAGAGATGCGAGACTCAGAAAAGATCAAATACACGATGTTGTTTTGGTTGGCGGTAAGTTTTAACTATACATTTTACCTCATACCATGATGCTATAATATTGTTAGGAAGCTTAAAATGAGAAAAATTCTAATTTATGGAGATACTAACACAAAAAAACGTTCCAATTCCAAAGATTATAATATTTATCGTGATTAAACCCTCATGAAATCTTAGGAGTGATGACAGTGCATACAAATAAAAAGACATTCTTCTCTTGCTTTTATGTGCATTTGTCTACTATGTATGTCTGTGTTAACTTTACTGTAAGAAAGTTTCGCGATCGACCACGCTATGTATTAATAAAATTTGTCTCCGGATTTTCCGGAATTCGGTGAAATTAATTAATTGATTAATTAATCAATATCATCCGCCCCGAGGCACTTTTTCGGATCCGATATTGCTTGAGAAGTTCATGTTTATTACTGTATTATTAAAATATTTGTGGTGAAATATTTAGAAATTATGTAAAACTGGAAGGAAAGTGTTTAGTGTGTTTTGGTTGGTTTATCAGGGGGTATTTAAATCATTATTGTGGTTGAAGATAGTACGCAAACTGTACCTGACGTGAATCATTAGAATAAATTCGTGAATTCATTGAAGTGCGTAGTGGTTGTCGCCGGTTGCTGTTTTTATACCAAGAAGGGGGAGCTGAGTCGAGAGTCTCTGCTTGATTTCAAATAATGCCTTTTCTTTGTGTACCAGCCATCTATCCTTCAAGGTCACATGAGGGTTTAAACATGTTAACTATAATATGTAACATTTATTTCTTTAGATATATTTTTAGAATATCCTTCAATGGTAAAATATCTAATATATATTTTTTTTGTATTGGAAAATCAAAATATAATATTATAATGGCGTGCCTAATTTCTCTTCAGACATAATTCTGGTAGTCAGGTTATTTACAATATTAAGAGAATTATTCAAAAACCCTTCAAATTACTTTCTACTTTTGACCTACTGATTCCCCCACAATCAACAAAAATTACAAAACAAAACATTTTTTTCAAAAGTAGGGCAGACATGAAATTTAAAAAAAATGCACTGTATTGTGCACCACCTTGCACTAACTCGAAATCCAATTTAAAGCATAAAAACCATAAAATGGACTCTCATTTGTCGAAAACCGCACTTAAATATATACAGTGTGATCCACTTTTCATAAGTACATCCCATCATCTCAGAAATTATTTACCAGATTAATTTAAAATTCTGCCGCTTTATATGGATTTAAAATCTGATTGTTTTGACACACTCAATTTAATACACAAATTTCTATCTTAGATTCTTATTCAGCATTATCGAAGAACCTCAATACCAAATTTTAACAAAATAGTTCATTGGCTTTCGTAGATAAGAGCTCTCAATAAATATATTTTTTTTTTACATTTCAAAAGCAAAATTTTCGTAAACCGTTACCTTTATCAAAAAACACTATTTTACATTTTTTGCTTATTTTCACCATGTTTACTGGAATTGGATAAGCAAATTGCTCTAAGACACTAAGTGTTAATTGTAATGGTAAAATATTATTAACACAATATCAGAACCTTAAATAACCTTATAAACATAGTCTTAGAGCAATTTTCCTTTCTAAATTCAATAAAGATAGTAAAATAAAAAAAAAATGGAAAACAACGCCAAACATAGAGGCAATGGTTTGGGAGAATTTTGGCTTTGAAACTCATAAAAATGCATTTTTTGAAAGCTCGTATTCTTGATGATGCGAAACAGTTTCAGCCCAGACGTTAAGAGAACACACAGATTTTTAGAAGCGTAGTAATGAAATTTGTTGTTGTGCCCAGTGACAAAAATCTAGTCGCTTGTGATAATCATTGGTTGTCTTCCATCAGGATACTTTTTGTAATATATTTTTGTCGCTAACAAACAATTTTTTTCACTTGCTCATAATATATAAATCATATCGATACTTTCTTGTCTATTAAAATTCATCCTCCTCTTACTACAGAAACATTACTTAGTTAATGCAATACAAAAGCACCAGCATTACTTGACAATTCAAATTTATTTTTGACAGTTTGTAAAAATAAGGTCAACTAGATTTTTGTCACTGGTCATATCAACAAATTCAAAAAGAGCCAAGATTTGCTGACTTTTTGTGTTATTTATTGACCAAGCAACATTCCACACAAACAGAAATGTCTCATCAGAAAAACCTCATTTTACTCGCAACTAGTCAACACAGGTGGTCTCTTAACGTCAAATGTACCTCTAATATTTTCAAAAAGTGGCCATAAATCTTGAAAGACTCTGTATAGACCCACGAACCCTATATTGGGTGAATGGTCAAAAATGGAGGAATCTAAAAATAAAACAATATACAGGGTGTGCGATTTAAAAAATATAAATTTGGTTTATGGTAAACTTTGCAAATAAAGTAAAGCTCTACATTATACACAATTACTTCATTTTCAACGTGTTGAATTTATTTTCAAAACGCTTGCAACAATGTTGAAATAGAGAAATTATTCAAGATCAAATGTAGCAGAATTTATTGTGCCTAAGTATTTAAAAAAGCTTCACAATTTCAGGGTCAACAAGAATTCCAAAGATACAATCCCTTCTTCAAGGTATGTTTCAAGGCAAAGAGCTGAACAAATCGATTAATCCGGATGAGGCAGTGGCCTACGGGGCAGCTGTTCAAGCTGCCATATTGGCCGGCGATACCCACGATGTTGTAAAAGATCTTCTGCTGCTAGGTAAAAAAATAGAGTATCTAATAATATGTTTAAAAGAACAATGCAAAAACTACTTGTTCGATTAACACTTAAAATTTTGTATGAAAATCAAATCTAACATAGAAGTTTATTGGTAAGATTTGACACGAATCCAGTATGGCGGAATAACGTGACCACCTAATAAAATATTTCAAAAAATCCGTATTAAAACTATTTATTTAACTGAATTTAAATCTTGCACAATAATTAATACGATTTTGGTACGAATCGAATATGGTGGAACAAAATGGCGGCGGCCTAATAAAACTTATAGAAACATAAGCCTGAAGTGTGGTGTAGAAATAAACTGGTAAGATCTTAGTACGATCCAATGTGAGGAAACAAAATAGCTTAATAAAACCTTTTAAAACTCTGTATAAAAACTCCTCATTCATTTGGTGTTCAATTTTGAACAAGAACAAATTGTAATGAAGCGATGAACTTTTTTTAATATCGACCTGTATAGGTATATGTATGTGCTCATTATATTCTAATGCAATATAGTTTAATCGCCTTAAAGCTTGAACCTAATAAAACACAACAATTTCAACGAATTTTTTAATTTCAATTTCTCTTTACTAGTTCTGTTTATGATAACGATATATAAATTAATGTAAAATTAAGATAGTATCGCAACTTCAAATTCTGGGCTCCAAATAGGTATTGATTTGTATAATCCTTTTATAAACCGATACAAACCCAAATACATTGATCGAATGCTGGGCTGATGACCCTGCTATCAGTAGCCTCCTCCTGCGCTAGTTCGGTCATCGCCCAAGAGTCCTCCTCTGGCAAGGAGGGCTGGTTGCTTTGCGCTCTCCCGCTCATCGACCGTTATAATAATAATAATAATAAATGCCTTTTATTTCAAAAGATGAACAATGTATTATATAAAAAGGAATGGATTGTCAAAGCCTGGCGTAGTCTAGCTTTAATAGTTGCTCAACTCATCCAGGCAGGGACAAATTAATTATTAATTTACATATTTCCTTGGAGAGAATGTAAACTAAGCACTAAGCAAAACAAAAAAAAACTTCTAACAGTCAATAGGGCAGTTAATGATTTGCCACAACACTTAAGTAAAAAAATCAATAGCTTCAATGAAAATACCTGACTGAACAGAAAAAAATATTTTTGCATCGTAAGTAATAATAATATATTTAAGTGTGAATTAAAAACAAATTAATTAATGCAAAATAAGTTTTTTTCTGCAAATTCATTAGGTGCATTTTATATTTGGATTTAAACAAATCAAACTTTAAATCTAAAAATTCAAATGGTAATAAATTATAGAATTTTACAGCATTATAAGAAAATCTACGCTGAAAATAGCGCTCTGGTGATTCGGCATAGTCAAGCCATGTCTCATTCTAACGTTAACATTATGAATATCCCTACGAAATAGCAGTCGTTGTCGAACTAAAGAAGAAGCAGGATCATTGATAATTTTAATTAAAAAAGTACAAAAGTGAAGATTTCGTCGAGCATCCATTCGTAACCAGTTAATTTTCTTAAATAGGTGTGATATATGTTCATATTTCTTACACTATACACAGGCATTTTAGACTTTTTGTATTCGAGATTTACTCTCTTGATCCAAACAAAATCCATAGGTAAAGTCACAGTAATTAAAATTGGACAAAACAAGGGATTCACATAAATGTCTTTTTAAATTCCTATTTAATATAAGTCTGTTATTATATAATATTTTTAACGACGGGTAAGTTTTTTGAAAAATTTTCTATCCTAGTATCCAACAGTAAACCCAAATTTTTCGCACAATCAATAAAATTTAGTTTTGAGTCGTTTATTGATATATTAAGTGAGCTTTTCAGAAAATCAACTTTATTTATATTTCCAAAAATTAGAAGACAGGATTTAAACGCAAGTTGTTGTTCTGTGAGAGTTCACTTAAAATTTTTAGGTCATGATTTATATTGGTCTCAATTTCTATGTAATTATTACAATAAAAACTACAATATATTTGTGTATCATCGGCGAATGCTTGGACCTGACAAAAAGTTAAAGATTTTAGTATATCCGAGGTATAAATAAAAAAGAGTAACGGACCTAAAATTGAACCTTGAGGTACACCAGAAAGTAACTTAACTCGATCAGAATATTTATTATAAGAAAACATAGCTCGAAATCTGTTAGATAAGTATGACTTAATAAGAAGAAAAGATTCATTTTCAAGACCATAATATTTCAACTTAGAAACAAGAAATTCCTGATTAATAGTATCGAAAGCTTTTGAAAAGTCGAGCAGTACTAAGAAACTATTCATTTGCTTGTCTCAAGCCCGAACAATATCATCTATTACGTTAGCAAGAGCTACTGTAGT
Source organism: Kuschelorhynchus macadamiae (assembly GCA_030620095.1). NCBI lineage: Eukaryota > Metazoa > Arthropoda > Insecta > Coleoptera > Curculionidae > Kuschelorhynchus > Kuschelorhynchus macadamiae. The sequence goes on from JAUTXW010000328.1 coordinate 419,093, forward strand.
TCCAAATTTCTTTCTAAATCCGCACTGGGTGTTGGGTATAATACTATTGTTAACGAAATAAATATACGTTTGGCTATGCATTATTTTTTCAAATATTTTTTATATAAAAGTAAGTATACTTATAACACGCAAATCATTAAAATTTTTCGGATTTGAAGTTTTTGATAGAGGTTCTCCTATTGATATTTTCCATTGATCAGGGAAATAACTTATTTCTATACAAGAGTTAATTATATGTGCAATGTATTGATCAATATAATGGCTACAGTACTTAAGCATTACAGCCGAACTGCCATCAATCCCAGTTGCATTGGTATTTATACTATCTAAAATTTTGTTAACATCAGATATTTCTGCTAATTTAAATGAAAATTTTAAATTGTGGTTGTAAATATTGTTTTTAAAATAGCTAACCTTTTCACCGCTGTCTGATACATTTTGTAAAAATGTAGCAAAAAAGAATTTATTTTATCAGGGTCAGAAAAATTACAAGGTATTGTAGTATTTTTGTTTTTACAAACGTTAAAGATTTTTATAGCTGACCACAATTTTCGGGAATTCTTTTCTGTGCACAATGTATCTGTATGTCACTGAAATTAAGAATTCTGTTTATAGACTTGTTTAACGTGTTTTTTTACTTATATTCTCAGATTTTTACGTTACTATGTAAAGCAAGAGCTGAACACAGAAATATTTTAAAGCCTCGTTGCATATAATATAATTAGCGCCTAGTTTGAACCAATTGTGCAAAAAGATCATATCAAGAGAAAACCAGGAGGTAAAAATATTTATTACGCACGTGTCAAGAAATTCTCAAAGATACTTCGAGATCTTTCCTGAACAACAGCATTTCAAGAAATTATTTTTCAAGTACAGAACAAAGCCTTAAGCGAATATGATCAATTTATGAAACGTAAATAAAAACAAAAAATAAAAAAATATGGCAACTCTAAACAGAAACTAAAGTTAAGTTACATGTTCACTTCTCATATTGTAGGTAGTTAGCAATTCATCTATATCAACTGAACAAATTAAATTTGTTAACCTTGTAAATTAAATCCTAACACTGGAACCTGTGGTGGAAGATAGATCAAAATACAAGAGTTCTAACCACACTACACCACAACTTGTTACGTTCTGGACGCGCGTTTCGCTAACCAAGTTAGCATCATCAGCAGATGATATAAACTTAGTTTATAAAACTTTTATAAAACTAGAGTTTATATCATCTGCTGATGATGCTAACTTGGTTAGCGAAACGCGCGTCCAGAACGTAACAAGTTGTGGTGTAGTGTGGTTAGAACTCTTGTATTTTGATTGTAAATTAAACAAATATTAAACTAGATTTTGAGAAAGCGCCAAAATAATGCAGATTTGTTTTTAAAAAAATATTCCTCAAATTAGTGTTTAAAAAAAACATATCGCCTAAAGCTGTTATAGAGTTTACAATATCGCCTGTAGTGGCAACGATTTCTGTTACGTGTTATTAGGTTCAAAACGATTAAACTAATATTGCATTACAATGTGGTGACCATTAGAATTTACAAAAAAACTGCAACAAAAAATACAGGTCCATATTTAAAAAAGATGCTTGTCGGCAGCATTAAAAACGTCGAAATTAAAATCAGAAATTGCTGCGGTTTTATTGAGAATAAAAAGTTACAATAAAAATGAAAAGTTATTTTTAAATTATTTTTTCAAATAAAGTCTAAATTCTCGTACTAAGAATTTATAGTTCCCATTTGTAGCATTTTTTAAATGTATGTCAGGAAACTTGTACGACAAAAATTTGCATTATTAAGGGCTACCCAGTTACTCCGAGGACGATGCTTGAATCTCGGTATTTCAATTCTCTATCCCATTTGATGACACCCATTCAAGTATTGCAGGCACTTGGAATTTCTTTATAAAGATGTTTGTTAAATGATCATTTTTGTGAATACAGATGACAAAAGCAATGATCTCTTTTGGAAATCGAAGGACTCTTTCTGGATAATCCTTGTTTATATTGCCAGAATCAGAAAAAGAGTCAAGGCTATGCAACATTCTGACACTTCACCCAATATATAAAATTGTAAGTCACTACAGCCTAGTTTTGTAGGAGTTAGTATTATGTCAGCCAGTGTCAAAATAATAAAATAATGTTTTTTAAATAAATCTTTTAGTTTTTGTTTTCGATATGTTGCAAAGTTGTATGCTAGGTTAGATTAGGCTTAAGATAAGGGAACATAAGGTAGACTATTCTTTAAGTGTTTCAAAAAAAAACCACAAACTTTTACCAAAAAGGAACATGCACAAACTTTATGGAAAACCGCTTTCAGTAAAATTGGCTAATTTTTAAAAAACGGCTCTTCGGAGGAGTATATTTCCAAAACGGCTAGTACGATTTTGGTGCGCATCGATCTTCTGCTCAAAAGGACAAGAAGTACAGCATATAAAAAATTTAGGGAAATTCATGCAAGCTAGTTTTCCATAAGGTTTGAACGTGGTCCTTGGGACGGACTTCTATGTTAATAATTTTGAAATCGCTGCTGGTTCCATTATTTAAAACATTTATATATGTGTATTCTAATCTATTATAGTCTTTCTACTTATAGTTATTATACAAAAAATAATTTGCAAAAATCTCAATTCGAATATATGTTCCTCATGTAAAAAACTTTGTGTTTTTTAGATGTTACTCCTCTATCTCTTGGCATAGAAACTGCTGGCGGTGTGATGACAATTTTAATAAAAAGAAACACCACTATACCAGTGAAGCATACTCAGATATTTTCTACCTATGCCGACAATCAACCGGGTGTTCTCATTCAAGTATTTGAAGGGGAGAGAGGAATGACCAGGGATAATAACCTTTTAGGCAGATTTGATTTGGCCGGCATACCTCCGGCCCCTAGAGGTATTCCTCAAATCGAGGTAAGAAAAGTTGATATCGTTATAGACAATATTAATTAAAACAAGGTTAAGCCCTGCCATCTCCTAATTTCTAGAAATATTTGCTAACTCAAAATCTCAAAACATTCTAGGTAGGCTCTTTTTAATGAATAACAGACGATAATGCGTTGAAACAAAATAAAAAACACTTAGTTTCTTTGGATTTTGAGTTTTGAACTGAGAATATAGAAAACTATATTTCTGGTAATATCTTTATTACTTATCAAATTTATTTCGCCAAAATTAGAAATTCCTCCTTTTTATCATGTTTTACAGGAACATGCTTATGATTTCTAGGAGACATACCCATGTTTTTGGAAAGTTTTTCTTTTTTCTGTAGGATTGCGTTGTTCGTACTTCGAGTGCTCCAAGGTCGAAACAAAATGGTGCACTGTTCCTAAGTTCCTACCTTTCCCTAACTTGTTTGTTTTACGGGTGCTTCAGGATTATTGTTACTAGGAGTTGCTTGCTTTGTAAAATATGTATATTAACCTGATTCCAGGTATTTTATAGGCTTAGTTTGCATTCCTGTGTAACTGAAACGAAAAATAACATCATTTTTAAAAAAATTAAAATGCAACTGTTGCTTTTAGGACTAACAACAGCCTTGGTAGATATAATAAAGACGGGAACCAAAAACAAAATAAATCTTTTGTTTACAAGTTAAACTGTGGAACCTGTTTAAAAATTGATATTTGACAAACAGGCAGAACGTTTAAAAATAATTAATGAGTATAAACTTAGTTACAGAAAGCATAAAGTAATTCCAATTACTTTAAACATTTAATTCAGGAAAATTAGTTTTAATGAGAACTTTGAAATATTACATGTAGAACGAAAAAGTAAAAAATCTTAATTTATTAGAGAGAATAGAAATTAATTATTAAATCTTTATTAGGCTATATCGAAAAATCCAAAACATTTTACCTGTATAATATCTGCAATTGTGTTATAATTTTATTTAAGGACTAATCTGATGAAACCACAGGGTTGGCGAAACAATTGTCATGTGTTTTATTTTTTGTAATATACATTAAGTACAAATTTTAAACAATTGTTTTTCGTTTCGTTTGGCTAGAATGGATGGATACTGGATCAAAATGTATTATCTATTGCAGCTCTTTACTGAATAATTGTGACTACCTGCGGTACAGCCTTTCTCACAATTCATTTCTTTTTGTGTTTGCAGTTTAATTCGTTTATTTATTTTAAATATTGTTTTGAAATAAACTTTTTTTTTATAATAAAATATAATAATTAACTACTTAATATAAGGACGTAGCCGATGGAAGTATCGCACAAGTCAAGTCATCCTTATGAAACGTAGATTACAGAATGCTAAACATTCCAAATAATGCGATTTAGCAAACAACATCAAATAACCCTAAGAAAAACTAGTAAGGTCGGATACATATCAAGGTCCGTCATATAATACTAGAGCTCTTGTAAGCAGGTTGCAAATCCTTGAATTTTGAAAAAAGGACGCACTTCTTGCTTTTTTACATAGATTAGTCAATTCAGGTGCAAGTATTGGTGTAGTCGGTATCATTTTTGGTTTCTCTTAAGAAAACAAGACAATCTCAATTATCATATATCAATTCAATTAGATCCCAAAGATATCTTAGTTAGTTTCGATGTAGAATGGATATATACGAATGTACCTATAAATGATTCAATTTCCATAATCTCATAGTTATTTCAGCATAATAATATTGACAACTTACTTTTAGATCTAATTGAAGCATGTCTTACATCAACATATTTTGTCTTTTAAGAAACTTTCTATGAGCAAACCTCAGGAGCAGCCATGAAATCTCCTCTGTCACCAATGGTAGCCAATTTCCTCATGGAAGCTTTTGAGGAGGAAGCCTTAGCGTCGTCTCCACTGAAACCAAAATCGTGGTTCAGATATGTGGACGACACTTTTGTTATATGGCCACATGGTCCAGAAAACTTCCCTGGGCTTCTTTGATCATCTAAATCAACATGCTAATATAAAATTTACAATGGAAATTGAATCAGAAGGCACGATTCCATTTCTAGATGTTGTACAAAAAAAAGGGGTTCCTTAGGACACTCTGTATATAGAAAACTAATGCATACAAATAGGTACTTAAATGCAAATCCCCATCATCATCCAGCGCAAAAGCAATCAGTTATTAATTCATTGGTTTACAGAGTCCTTGCGATTTGTGATCAAAATTCTTTACAATCGGAAACAGAAATACTGACTCAAGCCTTAGTGGGTATTGCACTGAGGATATTAGACGATCAATTAGAAAACATAATAATCCTACTCTACGAAATGGTACTAATAAGGAATTACCGATAGAAAGTGTAGTTCTTCTATTTATACACGTTATCTACAGACAAGTTTGCAAGGTTACTTCGCCGATCCAACATACGGACAATCTTTAACACACACAAGCAAATTGGACAATGTTTGTGATGGCCAAAGGATATTATTTTTTTCCAAACGGAAGGAGTATATGCATTTCCTTGTTCCTGTGTAGATGTCTATATTGGAGAAACAGGACAATCCATATCAACTAGGCTTAAGGAATCTGAACGATGCATCAGAAAGAAACAAATTGTACAATCTGCTGTATCTGATTTGAGGGTTCTATAAACGCAAATTTAGAGAATCTATTGAAATGTATAAGAATACTAAAAATTTTAATAGGGATACGGGCCTCAGTCTACATCATTCGTGGAAACCGATAGTTACACCGAGTCACGCTTGGGTAAACACAGGTCGACTATAAATAGCCGTCCTGGGTCTCTCCGAGCTCATTCAATGTTCCGATCTCGTGAAGTAAAGATCCCTCAAGATGCCTCATGCAATGGAGGACGAAACATCGAAAAGTGATTCCATTTTGACACGGTATAATCCCAAGAACCATAATTTCTTAATCTCAACTATCTTTAGAAATATACCACCGTACAAATTATGGGCTTATAGCTTTTGTTGGCCGACTAGTCTGTAATTTCAATTGTAATTTTTTAGAATACGACACTTCCAGGCTCAGTACGTTGCAGCTAAAAAGGCAGTTAAACGGACTGATTTTGTGATGTTTTCTGTTCGTATATATTTGATGTATGTTCTATTCATGCAGTTACGTATTTGGAAATCTTTATTATTTTATATTTATATATTATATAAAGATTTCCACTACATAACTGCCTGAATCGAACAGACATCAAATATATACGAACATAAAACACCACAAAATCAGTCCATTTAACTGCGTTTTTAGCTGCAAAGTACTGAACCTGGAAGTGACGTATTCTGAAAAGTGACAGTTGTAATTACAGACTAGTCGGCCAACGAATGTGATAAGCCCATAATTTGTACGGTGGTATCTTTCTAAAGATAGTTGAGATTGTCTTGCTTTCCTAATAGAAACCAAAAATGACACCGACTGCACCAATACTTGAACCTCAATTGACTAATCTATGTAAAAAGGCAAGAAGTGCATCCTTTCTTCAAAATTCAAGGGTTTGCAACCTGCTTACAAGAGGTCTAGTATTATATGACAGACTTTTATACGGAAAATTAAACTTATGTAAGAACTATTTTGCAAATCTATTTTGTACCTTTCCTATTTTGTCAATGTGACACTGATACTATTGAGTCCATGATATAGAACAAAACTCTCCTAACCAGTTATAAAGACACCCAATTGCTTTGGTATGAGGTACATGTTTTCTATGTCGTTTTATAAAGCTCAGTAATCTAAAACCCAATGCTATCAATATGCAGACTAAAAAGTAGATTTTCATAAAAAAATAACGCCCAAAGACTTGAAGACTTAACGTTATCTATGAAATAGGTGGAGTGTATGGGATTAATACGTTTATGAAAGAGTTACAGGAAACTGGTGGAAATAAATTTAAGTCATCTGCATATAAAAGACAATTAGACATACGACGACGATAATTAAATATGATTTGATCCACTCGACGCAGTTTTCAGAAGAACTAATTTGCTGCAATTTTCACAACAGAAGCTTATAGAAGACACTATCAAAAGCCTTAGATATGTCAGTGTAAACGACATCAATTTGTTGGCTAGGCTTATCCGATGACATTAAATAATTCTGATATATTGCGGGATTTGTAGCTGTTGAGCGACCATGATAGAAATCATGTTACTTACTCGTGATGCAGTGTTTTAACGATTCACAAATATCAACTTTCAAATTTTAGGAAACAAGCTTAGATTAAAAAATCGCATACGTATACGCTGAGACATCGACTGACAGCATCTTTCCAAAAGAATAGTGGGGATTCTATCTGGGCCAGCCGTTTTGGAAAGATCAAAGCTCTTTGTTTTATTACAGATTTCTGCCTCTGTAAAACAATACGTTGATAATAATTTTTCGTGAACAAGTAATGAGTCCGATCTTGCTAAAATCTAAATTGGTATGATGGAAATAGCATAATAATAACTTTTTATGACGTTTTTATAATAAACTGTTTAAAGGGAATTTATTAATTTGTGGTGTATTACAAGATATTTATAATATTTTCGTGTTTTAAATTCTAGGACCAAACAAAATTATTAATATATTTTACTTTTGGAGAAAAGCTATTTTGATTTAGAATAAAATTTGGTCAAATTTTTTGGTTAATTGATCAGAAAATTGTTGGCCGGTCAAAGGCATAACCCTCGAATTTATGCTACAATTTTTTGTACTTGACCCTGTAAAGTCAGGTGCTTCTCGAATTAAATTAATTTACAACTTTCTTTTTGAAATAAACTGCATGTGATATTCATATTATTCATTTTAGGTGACTTTTGATATTGACGCAAATGGAATTCTAACAGTAAGCGCAAAGGAACAAGCCACCGGTAAGCAGAATAACATAACGATCACTAATGACAAAGGCAGGTTGTCTAAACAGCAAATTGAGAAAATGATAAACGAGGCGGAGAAATTCAAGGAGCAAGATCAAGAAATTAGAGCAGCCGTTTCTGCCAGGAACGAATTAGAATCATACATCTACCAAATGAGATCCCTAGCAAATGATTCAGCAGTCGGAGGTACAATTTCAGCGCAAGAAAAATCACAAATAATAAAACTTTGCAACGACACCGAAAATTGGGTGAAGAGTAACGATAAGGCGTCGGAGAGGGAATATGTTAACAAAAAAGAAGAGATTGAGAAAGTTTGCAGACCCATTGTTATGAGGCTATATTCTGGTGGAATTCCTGGCCAAAGGGAATTTCCTGCACAGTCTAATGATAACAGTGGGGGGCCTATTATTGATGAAGTTGACTAGAGGTCAATTATTCTTTGTCAATCTATATTTATTTTGCCAAATGCTAAATATGTTAATAACGAATTTGTAACTTTTTCAATGTACTGAAAACTAATGACCATTAACATTAATAAAATATGTATGCGACAGATGTATTTTTTTATTATTATTAGGGTTCATGTCACCATGTCAAATTAAAATTGGTATCTTAAGTTTCGCTTTTTCTGCACGGGGCATCTTCAATCCATCTTCCACGAGATAGTAAATTCGTAGAGTTTCAGACATGCTGACCTGAGCTCGTTGAACCTCGACTACGTGCCATGTAAACCGTTACCCGTATTTCTAATGATATTTTTTGAATATTTAAGAATTTTAATCAAAGGCTTCTATATCTAGTAAATATTGAGCCGTTCTACATTGTTCACATGCACTTCTCCACAAGAGCAAGGTATTTTATCTAATTCTGCTGTTTGTTGTGTCAGGAGTTTTATGTTTCAGTTAAGTATGGATACGAACAAATTATCTTTGAAGCAGTGTATATACCGCCCAGGTCAAACAAGGAAACTTATGAAATTTTCTGCAGCACAGCTATTGTAATAAAGTCTGATAATACAGACTGCTCTTTAGCGATCTATGGGGATTTCAACTTACCGGAGGCTACATGGTCCAACGAAGTTCACAGCGCCCGTATGGTTGCATCTGTAACATCTATATCTATATCTTAACTTTTATCAACTAATTGGTTTTCCGAATTGAAACGGCGTTTTTTTGATCTGTGCTTCTCTGACGTACGTGATTATGTATCGCCGACGATTTATTGCTTCCCGACAGTCGCCATCATCGTGCCTATAGTTGTAATTTTCTCAGTTTTAATAGACTGAACTCTATAAAATTCGACTTGGAGTATTACGATTTTAAAAATGCTGATTATCTATCTCTTGTAGATTGGGATTCCTGTTTAGACAAATATGACATTGATCTAGTTATAAGTCAGTTTTATACAATGTTGTACCATGCTATTTCCATTTTTGTCTCATTATAACGCTTTAGGAGCTCAAATTTTCCAATTTGGTTCAATCATGAGCTTAAGAAATTAGTTATTCAAAAAAAGTTAGCTCATAAGCGCTTTAAGGAGACTGGACACATTTCAGATTACGAGGAGTTCTTACCAGTTCGGGAAACCTGTAAGACTCTGACAAAAATGTGTTACGATCAATACATGCATTCATTGGAAGCTGACCTACAAAATAATCCGAGATCCTTTTGGCGTTTTTTAAACTACGCTAAAAAAGTCAGTGAGTATCCAAGTACTATGTTTTTTAATGACTCACATAGTGAGAATTGTAGTGATTCTGTGAACTTATTTGCAGCCTGTTTTTCTACGGTGTATAAAGCTTCTTATCTGGATATATCTGATTACTATGCAAATTTGAATGAATCTGTGGATTTAAATAGTATACACATAACTGTTTCGGAGGTTTATGAATCTACTGAGCAGTGTAAGTCGAGCTGTTCCTATGGTCCCGACAGAGTTCCAACGTTCTTCCTCAGGGCTTGCGTATGCTCTTTGAACTCTGAACAACTGATTCTCAATTTATCTCTTAACAATAGTGTTTTTCCACAATTTTGGAAGCATTCATTTATAACGTCAATTTTTAAATGTGGTGACAGGAGCAATGTAATTAATTATAGAGGTATTTGTCTACAGTCTGCTATACCTAAAATATTTTATTCTCTCGTAACATACAATAGGTCGACAGTTACAAATTGTCATACCAAAATTAGTGTTGAAAGCTTTTGAGAATAAACTTCAGGTTGATATACTGATTTTTCAAAGACGTTCCGTTCGACAGGGTTGATCATGGGTTGCTTGTTGTGAAGCTGGCGGCTTGGGGCTTTGGGAGCCAGATCCTGAAATGGATTTCCAGTTTCCTGACTGGGAGAACCCAGAGCGTTAGAATAAATAATCATATTTCACATGAGATAATAGTACACTCCGGAGTGCCCCAGGGCTCTCATTGTGAACCTTTACTTTTTATATTATTTGTTAATGACTTCAATAACTTTATTGTAAATTCAAATTTTCTCATGTTTGCAGACGATTTAAAAATATTTCGCTGTATTCAGTGCACGGGCGACTGCTCTCTCCTTCAAGATGATTTTGATGGTCCATTTTTTGGTCTGAACTGAATGGTCTTAGTCTAAATACTAATAAATGCCACGTAATGTCTTTTTTTAGAATTATGCGTAAAATTAATTATGAATATTCTATTAATAACATTGCTCTAGATAATGTGGATTCATTTAAAGATTTGGGCGTAACAATGACCGTTCACTATCCTTTATTGATCACATAAGATCCGCAGTGTGGAATATCATATTGATTATTGTCTTATCCTGGACAGGTTGAGAATGTAAACCCTGCATTCAAGGGTCTTCCTCCTAGATATGTGTTTTATATTTAAGCTCTTAACGGGTAACATAGACTGTCCATATTTACCCACACTTAATTTTAATACCAGCCACCGTAAGCGTAATACTAATCTGTTCTCTATACTTTATCACTCAACAAACTATGGCAAGTTTTGCCCGCTGACACGAATGCAGCATGAGTTCATTAATAGTAACTTTTAGTTACATTGCAGTTTCAATAAATTTAGGAATGCCATTGAAAGACTGAAAAGGTAATGATTGTCTCTGTGATCTCCTGGTTATATATTTATTTATATACTTATGTTTAGTTACTGTTAGATTATAATCTATAATTGTTAATTGAATATCAATTGGGGATTTCCCGTTAATAAAGAAAAGTAAAGTAAAATATCTTTCGGTGATCACAAATACTGTCCAGCCTTATAATGTGTACTAAAGATTGTTAGTCTGTTAAATCCCCAAAGTCATACTGCATTTTTGTATGTGGCGCCATGTATGAAAGGAAAATACAAAAACAAAATTACTACCGATAATTCTTTATCACGACAATAATAATGCAAATGAAAATAAACCCTCTTAACTACGAAATTCAGGGAAAATAATGTAAGAACATGAATATTTAAGTTTTTTTCTTAGTGCAGTGAATAAAAAAGTTTCAATTTCAATTCAAACATTAAATTTTCGTAATAAAAGCAAAACAGTTCTTGCACTAATAGACTGACGTCACATTATTAAACTTATTATTTTTTTATTTGAGGATTCGTATCCGAAATCGGTTTGTTAATGAATAAGATGATCTTGTGGCAGATCGAAAACAAATTAAAAACAAGTAATTCTTGGTCCGATTTAAATTTTATAACAGTAAGTATTATAATTTAATATTATTTTCTCGCATACAGGGTGTTATCTAGCCCTGATCATCTGATATCTTATTATAGTAGATTTTTTAAAGAAGGTATAATAGTTTGGGTCTAAAGTGCTACGTTTTTGAATTATTGGTGTTTACTCTATTTTTAAAGAAAGTAAAAAATAATTAAAGTGGAATAAAAAACGAATTTTAACAATTTTTTAAAATTTTCTCGTGCCAAATTATTTCTCATGAATGTATTTTCGAATTTTTTTAGTACAAAAAAGCAGCAACGATTTTAGTTAAGATAATAGGCATTAAATTAGAATATGTTAAATATTAGGCTTTCCCAAAATAGACTTTTTTTTCGTAGTAAAATGTGCGCTCCTATCCTCGAAAGGGAGCAAAGTAATATACATAATAACTCTAGACTCTAGACCCGTCTAGACGTCTGATAATATTCACTGACGATATCCAAAATACCAGAAGGTCTCGTTAGCTTGAATGACGCTTTTATTGATCTAAGTGCCATTTATCCGACGTATTTCTTTTGGCTGATCAGAAAAACTTTGGAGGTAGCACCTTAAGATATGCATGCGAATATATTTTACGAAAATAAGAAAACGTGAATAGAACTAGTCAAATCATAACCGATCCCTAGTGTAGTACCATCAGATAAAAACAACAAGCGAGTGAATCCAGTTTGGTTTAGAACTTCACAAAATTTGAGCATGATCCATAAAATGTATTCTGCCTTTCGATCCATATTCCTTTGTAGAACCCCTTAAAACATTTCAGGAGATATTTGCAAATATCTGGATTGGATTTCGGGTAGATATTACAAGTAAAAAAACATGAATCTTACATAATAGGCTAGTTCAGTGTATTTTTTATTACAAATTCTAAAGGAAGGTATTGAATTTAGTATATATCCAAAATTTCAGATTTTTTCGATTTTGTTTTCATATTTAAATAAATTATCAAACTCCGCGGGAATCGTGTTACGTCATAGAATCCGGGCGGTATAGGATACGGGAGAGATTATAAGTTTTTTCTTTGTTGAATCGAATGTATATTTAATTGTTTTTTCGTATTTTTAAAGTAGAATTAGTGTCGTCATGGAAATTAGACAAAGTAAGAAGGATAACTATAAATATTTTATATTTCCGAGTTGTAAAAACACGACTGCTACTACCTCTGATAAACTCTTTATTAGTTTATCAAGAAATGTAAAGATAAGAATGTTGTGGCAATAAGCTATGCAAAGGACATAATTTGTAAGCGATAAGTCAACAAAATACTGCTGTGAGTATCATTTCAATGTAAGTTTTTTTAAACGGTTTTTAATTTACCTGACTTTGGAATATCTTGAAAATGATAATAACAATTAATCGGTTAGGATCAGAGAAACCGCTTGACGTAGAAAGCTGAATTTTGATATACAAGTTGATTTTAAGGTTTCGAGGCTCGATAAGAAGGGATTTTTGAAAACTCGAATTCCAAGGGGGTAAAAATACCCCTTAAATATTACAATAATTTTAATTTAAAACACGGTTAGTTTTTCAGAAAAAATCTTGAACACATGTGTTTTATTTTATTTTTTTTACATATTTTAAGATTTTTTAAAAATTTATTCAGGATGTTACAAAAACCTTAATATATTTAAAAAAACAAATCCTGACTCACCGACTCTACAACGCCCATCCCAAACGCCTAGACCTAGAAAGCTGCAATTCTGCATAGAGATTCCTTTTCTCTTGTAGACAAGGAATAAAGCCGAATTTTTCAACGTTCCGACGGAATAGGGAATAATTTTTGGATTTAAAGTTAGAGGCTCTTGAAGGTACCGGAATTCAGGATTCAATTTATTCAGGTTAGCATAAAGCAACTTCCGGTTTCACCGGAATTCTTTTTTTGATTTTTGAATGGAACCCCCGGTATTTTTTTACTTTCCTCGATAGAAAATGACATTCTGAATGACACCTCATATGTCAACTTTTCACATTTTCACTTAAAAAAAATATTATTTTAAATTTCAATCTAGAATGCCACGACTATAAAATAAATAAATAAAATAAAAATAAATTTGATCGCCTATGATTTTTGAATTTTTCCGGACGGGTTAAAATATCCCTAAATCGTATTTTTAATTATAACTAATTTTTTCAAATAAAACGATGGTGCCTCATTAGTATATTCAGAAAATGCATATATATATATATATATATATATATATATATATATATATATATATATATATATATATATATATATATATATATATATATATATATATATATATATATATATATATATATATATATAGGCTCATCGTGCAATGTATACAATCACCTTTAGAAAACCTTTAAAAATTTCTTAAAAACATAATTCAAAAAATTATAAATCAAAATAATTACTATATCAAAGATTCTATAGATTTTAAAAACAAAATAAAAAATGTTGTTTTGCCAGATAATTATATACTAATATCTCTAGATGTAATTTCCTTATACACAAACATACCAGTACAACTTGCAAAGGAAATTATTACAAAAAAGTGGAATAAACTTAAACATATACTGATATACCTTTGAATGATTTCTTAGAAGCTGTAGAATTAGAATTGTAAAATCCTATAAAAAAAAGCAAAAGATGCACTCAAATTAAACACCTATCCTGATGACTGATGAAAACGTATTCATATTTTTTACAATCAACTACAAAAAACAAATCGTTCGGAACACCAAAAACAAAAAAATAAGTATCTTTCTTTGCCATATGTTAAGGGTCTATCAGAAAAGTTAAAAAATATATTCAAGCCTCATAACATTACAATCGCACATAAAGGATATCAACTATTAAAAAATAATTTCAGTCAACTAAAATCAAAAATTCCCAAAAATAAAAAATCTCACGTATTTTTCGAAATCCCACGTCAAGATTGCAATGGCCTGTACATCGGTCAAACCAGTCAATATTTAAAAAATAGAATTAACAGCCACAAATACGACAAAAAAATAAGAACGGTCTTACTGACCACTGTCAAGAAAAGATCATACTTTTAACTATGAAAACACTAAGATATTAAGAACAGAAAATCATACAAAAAAGCGTTTTTGGAAATGATTGAAATTAAAAATAACCCGAACGCTATAAACTCAAAAACCGAAATAAAATATCTTAGTAAAATATATTACACATCCTAAAATAATAATATTTAAAAGGAATTCCAGTTTTGTGTAGCAGATACCTTATAATCTAATTAAATCTTAGAAAAAATTTACAGAAGAAGTCACCCATAGCAATAACAATAATAATCTCACATCAACATTCAGTCTGAAAATTTCTCTGTCCCATATATGTTTACTGTTTTTATCTTACTATTGTGGATTGTCATACTAAACGTCGTGTTAAATCTACTTACGTGTAATGACTAAAACTAATTTGTGTTTTATGAGAAATTATCCATGAAATTATAGTTTATGACTGAAGCAATGCATTTTGCTAGATTGATTGTTCCTAGGTAAGTGAAAGTAAAAAATTGTACAATACAGAACATGATTTAACAGTTAAAATTTTGTTAGTTTCTAACTTCAATATATTATGAAGAAGGTCAAAATAAAACGAAACGTAAATAAATATGTGAATAAGAACATAAACACATCTTAGTTTTACAAGGACCCTAAGAAAATCCCAAGAAAATAAAAAACCAAAAAAATTTATATAAAAGTTACAAGGTCCAAGAAAACCTACAAAAACAATATATATATATATAAATATATATACATGTATATATATATATATATATATATATATATATATATATATATATATACAACTCTCCCGATGTAAATATACAAATACAACAGCAATAAAATTTAAAATCTCCTCGTCTTAAAAAAAAATTATATATGTAAGAAGATGCAAGAAAGAGTCCCGTCTAAATTCTGGAACATTTACCTATCAACGAATCTTACTGCTGCATTTTCACACCCCTTTTTTGGCATTAATAATGTCTTGATTCGCATTAAAATACATATATAGTATAATATAGTCTGAATCACACATTATTTATAATCAGTTAATTCAAACAGTATCAAAAAATGTTCTACCAAACACAAAAACACTGATTTGTTATATCATAGGTCGAGGTATATCGGATGTGGCCGGTTTTTCTACTATATAGCAACCCAAAGCATACTTGTAAATCTCTTAAATTAATATTTTCACCATGCAAAAAAGCAAGCTGTTATTAATTCATTAGAATTTAGAGCATTGTTCATTTTTAAAGATTTTACCATCGGAACAGAGACACCGACTAAAGCCACAAAAGGGTACAACCACTTTAGTAGAGATATTAAAATTTAATTAGAATCTGATACATATTAGGATTTACCAATCTAGAATATTAAATTTCTCTCGTGACAAAATGTGCGCTGCTATCCTTGAAGAAACCAAAGTAATATACGTAGTCACACTACGTGTCATTTCATTATCCCAAACAAAAGTGGCTTCGTCGATACGAGTTGTTTTTTTGGTTAAAAGTGCCTTTGTAGACTCAACATTTCATTCATAAATAGTTTCGAAAGTTAGATCTATTATTGTTTTTCGCGTGCTATGGGTGCGAGAGAAAACACATCTTCCTCTACATCGCCGGTCCCAAAAATGGCAACCCTGTTAGCTCTCACTATAGACTGAACCAGCGGCGGCTCGTTTCTCTTTAATTTAATGTGTTTTTGCGAATTTTAAGCATCTGTCAGACGCGTAGCCAGAAATTCGAACTGGGGGGTTCAAAATCAGAAAGCAGGTGATATAAATATTTTGCGGTTCATTTTCACTTTTCTTGTAGAAATCACCCTCCGAGATTTTTGCAGCTCTTCACGTTTCAGGGGTGTTGAAATTCTCAAATCAGTCGGTCTGTCTATCTCTTTGCGGCATAGCTAAAAAACTGCTTATCCTATTGACCTCAAATTTAAGTAAAAAATTAAGATCCATATGGGGATAACATGGTAATATTTTTGTGAACATCCAGTATGGCGGAACAAAAAGGGCGTCCTAATAAAAATGTAAAAAAAAATATTACAAAAAAGCTATTAATCCAATTTACCTCAAATTTTGCCCTAAAATGAAACCTAGGAATAAATTGCTAAAATTCTGGTGAGAAGCCTAAAGCCTTAAATGTTTAAAATATCAGTATCAAAATATCAAAAATCAATTTATACAATTAAGTGTGAAAAAGGGATGAACTTGTAAAATAGCGGCATAATGTTGAAGAAGTCAGAAAAATTCCATTTTCCTACAAAAGGACGAAAAAAATAAATATTATAATTGATTTTTTTATAGATAAGTAATTATAAAATAATACCGATAAATAAAACAAAAATTTAAAAATTGTATGTGTATTTGTATATTCGTAAGTATGTTAGAAAAGTAAATTTTTAAAAATCAGAGTATTGCTCTTTGCCCGGAACATCCCTCATAACAAATTCTTATAATGTAATTTCTTATAAGGTAAGACTTGGGTTCAAAAATAAGTCCTTTCAACAGAACCTTCCTCGTAATAAAAAAATTGACACATATTAACATTTATGTAGTGTGTTAATTTATTACAAAATAAGTATATGGATATATAAACTATGTTATATGTGTGTGCTGGAATCAATTACGAGGAAATTTCGGGGTAAAAGGAAATTTACCGAATTTGTTTGTGTTCTCGCCTCGGTTATTGCCAAACACTTTATTTACTTATACATATACACATTTGAATTGGCCATATATATAATTAAAAAACAAAAATACATTAAAGTTTAGAATATTAATATTATTCATGCAAAACAAAATTCAAAGGACTGCTAAAATAATTCTTTTATAAGCTTTTATATACTAAAGAGGGTAGGTAGGAATTGTACTATATTTTAATTATATATAAGATAAAACTCGAGAAATTACGTAGTTTGGAATTTGGTATGTGGAGGAATAACGTAAGTTACTTCCTCGTAGATATATGAAGATTAAAATCAAAATGATTTAAACAAAATGTTTTATAACCAAGAGGCATTTTAAAAATCCGCAAAAATACGTCTGTTTTTGAATAAAAGCTTTTAGCCATAGAAATATAGAACTTATTCACATTCAAAATAGTATTGTAATATTGTAAATATTGCATTTAAGCATTTCGAGAGCTAGTATGTATTTTAATTTTTACCTTAGGTAAAACCCAAAATTGGCAAAATATTTGTATTTGTTCAATTAATACTCATTTTTTCTTGTTTTCCATGTCAATTAACATACTCGAATAGCTTAAATATTAAATTAATATGGGTAAATGCTAAGGCCTTACAGTTCAGACACCACTGATATCTAACCTTAATTTCGTCAAGACTTGCTTGTCATATGATACTTCCGAAATTAAATGGTCTGTATTTCCACAAACAACATACTTCCTCACTACAGTTTTTCATTTATTTAAGTACTACAACACAGAACTTTCAAAATCATTAAAAAACTAAAAAATATATATATAAACAACAACGGTCGAACGCGGTAACATATTTTCATAGTCTAAGGAGTGTGTTAAAAAATTTAGCAAAGCTGTGGTTTTAGTTGGTTTTATTCCAGCGGGAAGTTAACACTTATACATTTTTAATTGACTGGTGCAATTGAGAGTGTTATGTAAACTCTATATAAAGTTTTTTCAAAGTCAATTGGAACATACCACCGTTCGACAGCACGCGGTAATAACTATGTCACCGTTTGACAGCACGCCTTTGGCAAAGCCTTTGGGTTACAATCGACTGGTGGCATAATTGTTTCGTTGTTTTTTGTTGTTCCAACTGATTTTGTATAAACTATAATATCATGTATTTTTTATTTTTTTTTTCGTATTCATTGATGTATTGATCAATTAAATTATGTTTTGATGAAAAATAACATTCTGAACCCAGCAGGGTCTCAGGAAAAAGCAATTAAATTTGGTAAAGGAGGCCTCTACTTTTGTCTACCTTACATTGAACTCACCAGTAGTTTTTAAATAATAAATGTCAAAATATATCGAGTTAACTGCAACTGTCCTATAGCCAGTTTTGTTTTTTTGTGCGGCAAAATATTTTTTTTTAAGGAAAAAAAACCAATAAGAGTTACCCTTTTTTTATTAAAATAACTGTTTGCATAAAACTTACAAAAGTGCAATAAATGATGAAAGAAGTATTTCAAATGTCCATCGAAAAGCTACACGCTTAGGTAAGAAAAGTTGGAGTTTAGTTCCACATAAATTTCATCCTTACAAAGCAACGAATAATAAAGACATAAATAATACAGTAATAAAAAACAATAGGATACACGATAAATAAAAGCTTTCTAAATGTGGCTTTCACCTAATCAAAGTTTCAAATTGTTTTTCTGCAGCTGCTTGGCAGTAGGTAAGTTGAAATTTTACAGCATTCTAGCAGCATATCTGCAGACACTTCTGATGCCTCTTATATAATACTACTTCTTAGGTTTTCAAGATTTTTCCAGAAGAAGTAATCCAAAGGCAAGAGATCGTGACCTTGCCGCCCATTCGATGGATCGTCTCCTATCTACAATTTATTGGGAAATGTTCTATCCAAGTATTCCCTTATTATATAGCTATCGTGAGGGAGCGCTCCATCTTGTTGAAACCAAATGTTAGGGAAATTTGGCACAGTTAAATTTTGAATTTTCGGTATAGTTAAAGCAAATATTTTTCTCCTGTTAAATTTCCATCGGTAAAAAATGCAGTTATTATCTGTACAAACTATGTTCTTAAACAAATTTTGGTTTTTATCGAACTTCCTCATTATAATTTTACAAAACGTATCCTCGCATCATAAGGATTATTATCCGCTATGTTTCACTTAAATGAACTATTTTTAATTATTACTTGTGATAAACTAGCACAAAAACCTGGCAATAGAACAATGTTGACACTGGAATTTTGACATTTATTATTTAAAACAGAGACAATTAAGTTCAGACGCGCAAGTCAATGTAAATAAATCATTCGAGAAAGCGATAGCTACTTCGCGTTCTCACTCTATTTCCACGGAAAGTGAAAGGAAAAGGAGGAGGTTGACGCTGCCATTTGCCCGCGAAATTCAAAAAGCTTTTTTGTTTTTGTGTATAATCTAAAATGTTCTACGCTTAATCCAATAAAATAAATCCGTAATTTTAAATATTATTTATTGCGAAATCACAGATTAAGGATACTAAATAATAGGCACATAATAGCTGAAAATTTTGTCATTTATCAATAAAATATAATAAAGCCTGTTTTTTTATATCCCTGACATACGGCAAAATTTGAAGTTAAGGACAATGTTATCTGACCCACTTGCAAACTGAAATTGAAAAGATACACCAAGTGAAAATTCACCTAAATATATCTTAGTGGAAAATCAATCCAATGTCAAATTATTCAATCAAATTTAGCCATGCTATCGTGAAAACATTTACATCCAGGTATAACTTGTATGTCTCTGATATAATTATATCATAGCAGATTATTACATTTGGTTTGTATAATATTAGTTAATAATGCCAATATTTCAACATGAAACTTGGCAGATGTCAAAGATTTAAAAAAACAGGCTTTAGGTACATTCTATGGCGTAATGGCGGGTATATCTTTAGAAATTAAAAGGGGCACCACCTAATTGACTGCGACTCAATTAGAAAGAAATCTATATTGTTATTTAAATGCTGATAAAATAAACATTTGGAAGGCTTTTCAATAAAAAACTATATAAAGTGCAGACTGTCAAATTTTAAAGATCTTTTTTGTTTACTTTTTTTAGAACTGTTTTATAAAAAAAATTAAAATGTGTAAAAATTCATTCATTTTTCCATTCAACACACTGCCGCAAAATAAAATTATAAAATATTAAATCTGTTGCCTAGGCTGTTTTACAAAAAAAAAGGATACTTACATTCTACTTATCCTTTCTACTACCTTAGTTAAATTAAACCCTTCTCGTCTGACAGGAGGGAACTCCAAAACCACTGTAGAACTCTTGGTGTGTGTGTGTACCCCAAAAATTACACCATAAACTTGAAACTTAATCCGCAAACTATATCCTGAAACCATACTTTGAAATCTTAACTTGAAACCCTACAAACGATTGTTTGTCTTAAAATAAAATCGACACGGAATTTGAAAAAAAACGAGTAATATAATACAACAAAACTATTCAGAGACATTGCCTTACCTCTAGTCATATAGAAAGCTCCTTCGACGTCACCGGTCACCAACAAAACGATTTTCAGTCATCTAGAAAGATTCCTTCAGGAATGGACAGCAAAAAAATTCAGGACGCAATTCTGTTTATGAAAAAGAATTGCGAATTAGCTCACAGCAAGAAATAGAAAATCGACTTACCATGTGGTTGATTAAGGGTTGAACCAAACGAAAACGGGCCAGATGATGTCCATAAATATGTTTATAAATAGGCCTTAGACTTTCAACGGAACTGCACTTTATTAATATTAGGACATACTTTCAGTACTTTAAAAAATCGGCCAATTAAGGCACTTTTATAAAGCTGGACACATGTTGCACCTCCAAGGAGAGCCAATAGAAAGGGGCGAGAGAATCGTTTCCAGAAAATTCTAGGAAGTTTTAAATTCCCCTGCACCATTCTTCCTCACTTCAGAAAAAAGTTATGTCAACGTAACGCCATAAAATAAAGCCATAATTACAGTGGTATTCACTACTGGCGCCACTAGTATAAGAGAGTCAGAACCCGATAATATTCGGTGTCCCCCGAATAGAGCTGGCGAATTGCCCCTGAGCAGAACCAAAATTATAACTGAAATGAAGAACCAGGCATTGTAAATGCTGGCTGGATGCCGGAAAATAAGAAACCATATTGACAGAAGGGAAAGGCAAAATTTCAATATTTGTGAACAAAACAAACACCCAATTCTTTTGCTTTAATTTACAGAAGCTAAACAAACTTTACAAAATGTGATCCAATGAATTATGAATAAAACTTGAGGTATGTAAGATGTAATCTACATAAAAGTCTTGCTATTTAAAAGGTTATATTTAACTGCAATGTTATAATCCTCAGTTTCATTTCAGATTACTAATGGGCTTAAAATAACGAAAAACCATCAGCAAAATGTCCCTTCAACATTCCATGTAAAGCAAATTCGAGTGAAATGGACCCAAAGAAGAAATCAGAAAAATAAAATATTATATGGTATTTGAAAAAATTGTTATTCTCATCAATAAAGAAGGCCAGTATCTTATTAACTAAAACTGATTATACATTCAAAATATCACTTTCAGTAGTATCACCCTATTAATATAGACTCTATTAACTTTTTTTATGAGGTGTGTGATATCTAAATTTAGAAAAATTCAACTCGTAGAGTTATTCGACAGGATGGTGACGGAACAGTCTGTGAAAATCAGTAACTATAAAACTAGCCAAATTTTGTAATTGCCTCAATGTTACTATAGACTAAATAATTATACGTAAATCTGGAAATGTTAGGTTATAAAATATTTAGCCTATTCGCAAAATTGAAAATATCTACAGCTCATCGCCTATTTCACTACTTTTCATTTCATTACCTTTTATTGTGCATAAATAAGCACAAACTTTTATTATATACACACTAACACTACACAAATTCAAATAAAATAGTCTAGGGAAAACTGAATAAAACACATAACGAAACGTAAAACGTAAAACAACAAAATTCAAAGGAGGTGCAAGGCGGCCATTTTCAAATATCCAAACAGAAAACCGAGCGATCGATATTGTCAAGTTAAACTAATTCAATACATGACAGTCCTCCCGTCGCACAAACATAAGTGAGCAAGACGAAGAGAAAAAAAAACAGTTTGACAGTAGTGCTGGGAGCGATTAGAGCTACATCTATATTAGCTTTCCAATTTTACTGGCGACTTCTAGTAAGGGAAACACAGGCAGAGGCTTCTACTACTACTACCCTACTGGGTTCAAAACATTATTTTTTTCATCAAAGCATACTTTTAATTGAACAAGAAATCCGAGAAAAATAAAAAATAATGGTGTAACATAAGAAAATCAAAACATAGTGTCAATACCTGAGAAGCGGTATGTCTGACTGTATCTGCGACCATTTTTTACCCCTACGTCCCAAATTTGAAGGCACTTTGATACATGGGCTTACGTGACAAATGGCCGTTGTCGAACTTTTGTGCCACATTGTTTCTTCTATAGCATAAGGGAGCTTTTGTATATTATTTAATGGTAATTAATTTAAAAAATAACGTTTTATAAAATTTTGCATTTTTATTCCCATTTAACCTAACAAGACAGAAAGAGTTCACCACGTCGAGTTGCATAAAAATGTATTTGTCCCACATCTGAAGATCAACGGAGCCGTTCCATTTACGTAGTAAAGAGTTCATTGTCGGAAAGAGACACAGACTAAAGCCGCAAAAGGAGAATAGCCACTTTACTAAAGATATTAGGCATTCATTCTATTAGAACCTGTTACATATTAGAATTTCCCAATTTAGAATATTAAATATCCTTATATGCGCTTCTATCATTGAAGGGGACAAAAGTAATATACATAGTCACTCTACGTGTCATTTCATTATCCTAAACAAAACTGACTTTGTCGATACGAGTCCCGTCTAGACGTCTGATAATATTCACTGACGTTATATGAAATAGCAGAAGGTCCCGTTACTCTAAATGTCGTTTTTATTGAACTGTCACAGTGTAAAATGTGTCCGCTCTTTGGCACGTAAACAAATGGGATGTGTTATTTATTTTGTGTACATAGTGAAACTATGGAACTAACAAAAGTTTTTTCGCATGATGGTTTTTGATTTCAGTTTGAGAGAGCAAATGTATGCAGTTTTTTTATGTATGGTTCGTGATTAAAAACTGAATCGCAGCTGAGTGCCATTTTAAAGAAAAAAATTAACTGGATAGAGTATCCAATTTAATTGAAATCTTAATTCATCGCTAAAATAAAAATACAAATTCTTGAAAACTGGTTTATGAAGATGGCGGATAAGTATTGTACTGTTCTAGTTACACGGTGTTTTATAAAGGAGAAAATTCGAAGTTTATTTAAAATGAGAACAGGGTATAAACAGAAAAGTAACGCGTAATTTTAAGTATTTAACGGCGATGAAAAAAATAAATTAAGTGATTTATTGCAAAGTCCCATAAATAAGAAGAAACGACCTTGTTAGCATTAAATAATTTTTTAAAATCGGTTCGTTAATAACGGAAACATGGGGTTTTGAATTTAACGGTGTTAATAGTTAAAGCAATATAAGTGTTGACTGGTGTATTACTACAAACATTAATTACTTTTTCTTTAAATCGACGGGTTGTATACAGCCGCGCGGAGCCGCCTGGTTATACAGGTCGTTCCAAAATTGGAATATTAAAAAACACAGGTCAAGTTCAATCTTCGATATTTTTCTTATTAATAGATCGACTTAATTTTTTTTTCGTTTGAAAGATCATTCCCTGGTTAATAATAGGAGCCATTGGAAAGTTTAAAAAAATTATTAGTATACTAGGAAAGTCAATAAGTACGGAGTTATGTCAAATTGACTACTTTTTAACCGAATCTGTGGAAAACGAGAAAAATTGAAATCTGGTTTCTCTCTCTGTTTTAATTACTACATAACCTTTTAATAAGTTTCGGTAAACATTCATACAGGGTAAAAAAGAAAAAATGCGAAGCAACAACATTAACCTAAATTTAATTACACAGCAACAAAATAAAAATGATCACTAGAGAAAAATGCAACAAACAAACATTTCCCCCTCTTGCATTAATAACTGATTGACAGCGGTCTGGCATGCTCCTTATAAGATTTCTTGTATTGTCCTGGTCCATTTGCCCTCTATCATCTCGAGCGATATCTTCAATTCGGCCAGGGTTTGAGGGGGTCTATTTAGAGCTCTAACTTTTCTGCCTATATGATCCCACAAATGCTCTATGGGGTTAAGGTCTGGGCTCCGAGCTGGCCAGTCCATCACTGTGATCACCACCTCTTCTAAGTATTCCTGCACGACTTTTGCAACGTGTGGCCCTTCACTGTCATGCAAGAATAAGAAGTCATTGCCTATGAAAGGTGCAAGTGGTTCCGTCCCACACCATCACGGATCCACCACCGTAACTGACCTACATTACATTAACCTTATCGCTCACGAGGCCTGCGGAAAAATTTTAAGACGTCTGTCATTACTATAAAGACAAAAACAGGATTCATCGCTAAATAAAACTTTACCCCATGGCAAATGCTCTCTAGCAAACTCTAGCCTTTGACGTTTATGTTGCGATAAGAGTTTGGGACCAATACCGGCTTCAGATGATCTTCTGCTAACCTATTTAATACTGTTCGTTTACTTAAACGAATCTCGTGAACAGCAGCACATTCCGACTGAAGTTTGACACTGGACGTAAATCTACTTCACTCTTAGAAATCTGTCCTGTGCCGGAGTAGTAATTCTCTTTCTTCCTAGTCCCGCTCTTCTCCTATTCGTCCCAGTTTCCCTGTATCTGGCCAGAATTTTTGACATAGCACTTTGACTTCCAAAAAGTGTGGCAATATCGGCCTGGGTTCTTCCTAGCTCATTCAAGCCCCTAGCATAAGCACAGTCCTTTGAAGTAATAAATCTAATCAATTTGCTTTATCAAACTTTAAAGCTTTCTTATCACCTTGACAAAAATGCTTGTCAAAAGTAAAAAACATACCTGTAATGAATCAAAGGTGTTAACGTGCTTTTTACCAGGCTGTTATTTTGTGACAGTAAGTTTATGCAAAAAATGGTTTGAATGTTTTTTTCTTTTATCCTGTATAAATGTTTACCGTGTATACTTATTAGCTTTTATGTACTTTGCGTGGTTACATTTTCTATCAAAAAATCGCAAAAAGCTAATAAGAGGTTAATAAAAATCAAGTTTTTTCCTAGCAATACAAGTAAACTTCGCAAAAATCGAATTTTTTCATAAAGCGCAGAGTTGTACCAAAATGATTATACTTATAAATAGGTTATGTAGTAACTGAAACAGAGAAAAAAACCATATTTAACTTCTTTCCTTTTCTACAGATTCGCTTAAAAAATAACCAATTTGACATGACTCCGTACAGGGTTATTGGTTATAAATGTCACCCCCCTCTAACATCTTTATTTTTAAAGATAGAAAGCTCATTTTTCTATTGAATTGTAGTGAATCGTCTAAATTTTTTTATTGACAATATAAATATGATACAGGGTGTTTTACAAAGACGCACCGAATTAAACTTTTATATTTTTAAATGGAACACCTTGTATATTATCGCAAATCTACATTCTACTAGTAAAACTAATAATTTTTGTGTATTTAAAATTTTCGCGTATCTTCAACTGTTTTCGAGATAATCGCAGTTGAAAAATGAAAATTTGAGATTTCGAAGTGCTGTCAAATTTGACAGGATCAAATTAGAGTAAAACGGTGTGTACTTTCTTATCTTAGTATTTGAAACTCTATTTAAAGACACTAATGCCCACTCAAACGGAGAATATCAGTTTTTGACAGTTCCAGAAAAATCTTGAATTTCACAATAATCTTGAAACTAGTATCACTGGTTTTTTCCAACCACCCTTGCCTAATAATTGCGACAGCAAAATAATTAAAGATGGTTAAAAATGATACGCACTTTTCTATCTTAACTTTTCAAAAGCTATCGTTGCCCTGGGCAGATAGTAGCTTATTATAAGTAATTTTAGACCATGTTACCTTGCTTGTTTAGAGAGACGCAAAAAAAAATTAATGTAATAGAGTTGTCAGGATTTTTGTATGATGAATAACTGAAACTGAAAACAGAGAAATCAAACCTCGCATTGCGGAGTTATGGAAACACTGATCGTCGGATATAGTTGTTAAAAGTTTATTTTTAAAAATTAGAGATATATCTCATCCCTATTAATAATTATATTATATTTAGTTTGGCCAATTTTAAATAAAATGAAAATGAACACATTAGCAAATTTGATTGAATAATGTCAAAGCCTACTATATATATATATATATATATATATATATATATATATATATATATATATATATATATATATATATATATATATATATATATATATATATATATATATATATGTATCTGTTTATTTAACATCATGGCTAACTTAGACAAAACAGATTACATATTTGGATTTAGGTATGCGATATGTTAAATGAAGTATGGTAGAATTTAGAATCCGGCAATAATATACGAAATTAGGTTATATTTTGGCAAATTGATCCAATGGGATTTGACAGCCCAAATTTTAATTTTCAACTGCCACTATCTCGAAAACAGTTCAAGATGCGCAAAAATTTTCAATACAAAAAAATTTCAGTTTTACAAGAAAAATCTAAATATTCGATAATATACAGGGTGTTCCTTAAAAAAAGTTTAATTCGGTGCGCTTTTTATATTGTCGATAAAAAAATTCAGACGATTCCCTACATTTTTAACCATCTTTGATTATTTTGCTGTTGCAATTATTAGACAAAGTTGGTTGGTAAAAAGCCAGTGATACGCGTTTCAAGATTATTGTGAAATTAAAGATTTTTTCTGGAACTGTCAAAAACTGATATTCTCCGTTTAATCGGGCATTGGTGTCATTAAATAGAGTTTCAAAAACTAAGACAAGAAAGTGCACACCGTTTTTGCTCTAATTTGAACCTTTCAAATTTTACATTATTTCGAAAACAGTTGAAGATACGCGAAAATTTTAAATACACAGAATTATTAGTTTTACGAGTAGAATCTAAATTTTTGATAATATACAGGGTGTTCCATTTAAAAAAATATAATTCTGATTCGGTGCGTCTTTGTGTAACACCCTGTATCATATTAATATTTTCAGTAAAAAAATGTAGACGATTTCCTACAATTCAACAGAAAAATGAGCTTTCTATCTTTAAAAATAAAGATGTTAGAGGGGATGACATTTATAACCAATAACCCTGTACGGAGTCATGTCAAATTGGCTATTTTTTAACCGAATCTGTGAAATCAGACGATTTGTAACAACTCAGTAAAAAAATGAGCTTTCTATCTTTAAAAATAAAGATGTTAGAGGGGGGTGACATTTATAACCAATAACCCTGCACGGAGTCATGTCAAATTGGCTATTTTTTAACTGAATCTGTGAAATCAAACGATTTGCAACAACTCAGTAAAAAAATGAGTTTTCTATCTTTAAAAATAAAGATGTTAAAGGGGGGTGACATTTATAACCAACAACCCTGTACGGAGTCATCTCAAATTGGCTATTTTTTAACCGAATCTGTGAAATCAGACGATTTGCAACACCTCAGTAAAAAAATAGGCTTTCTATCTTTAAAAATAAAGATGTTAGAGGGGGGGTGACATTTATAACCAATAACCCTGTACGGAGTCATGTCAAATTGGCTATTTTTTAACCGAATCTGTGAAATCAGACGATTTGCAACAACTCAGTAAAATATGAGCTTTCTATCTTTAAAAATAAAGATGTTAAAGGGGGGTGACATTTATAACCAATAACCCTGTACGGAGTCATGTCAAATTGGCTATTTTTTAACCGAATCTGTGAAATCAGACGATTTGCAACAACTCAGTAAAAAACTGAGCTTTCTATCTTTAGAAATAAAGATGTTAAAGGGGGGTGACATTTATAACCAACAACCCTGTACGGAGTCATCTCAAATTGACTATTTTTTAACCGAATCTGTGAAATCAGACGATTTGCAACACCTCAGTAAAAAAATAGGCTTTCTATCTTTAAAAATAAAGATGTTAGAGGGGGGGTGACATTTATAACCAATAACCCTGTACGGAGTTATGTCAAATTGGCTATTTTTTAGCCGAATCTGTGAAATCAGACGATTTGCAACAACTCAGTAAAATATGAGCTTTCTATCTTTAAAAATAAAGATGTTAAAGGGGGGTGACATTTATAACCAATAACCCTGTACGGAGTCATGTCAAATTGGCTATTTTTTAACCGAATCTGTGAAATCAGACGATTTGCAACAACTCAGTAAAAAAATGAGCTTTCTATCTTTAGAAATAAAGATGTTAAAGGGGGGTGACATTTATAATTAATAACCCTGTACGGAGTCATGTCAAATTGGCTATTTTTAACCGAATCTGTGAAATCAGACGATTTGCAACAACTCAGTAAAAAAATGAGCTTTCTATCTTTAAAAATAAAGATGTTAGAGGGGGGTGACATTTATAATTAATAACCCTGTACGGAGTCATGTCAAATTGGCTATTTTTAACCGAATCTGTGAAATCAGACGATTTGCAACAACTCAGTAAAAAAATGAGCTTTCTATCTTTAAAAATAAAGATGTTAAAGGGGGGGTGACATTTATAACCAATAACCCTGTACGGAGTCATGTCAAATTGCCAAATTGGCTATTTTTTAACCGAATCTGTGAAATCAGACGATTTGCAACAACTCAGTAAAAAAATGAGCTTTCTATCTTTAAAAATAAAGATGTTAAAGGGGGGTGACATTTATAACCAATAACCCTGTACGGAGTCATCTCAAATTGGCTATTTTTTAACCGAATCTGTGAAATCAGACGATTTGCAACAACTCAGTAAAAAAATAGGCTTTCTATCTTTAAAAATAAAGATGTTAGAGAGGGGGTGACATTTATAACCAATAACCCTGTACGGAGTCATGTCAAATTGGCTATTTTTTAACCGAATCTGTGAAATCAGACGATTTGCAACAACTCAGTAAAATATGAGCTTTCTATCTTTAAAAATAAAGATGTTAAAGGGGGGTGACATTTATAACCAATAACCCTGTACGGAGTCATGTCAAATTGCTAAATTGGCTATTTTTTAACCGAATCTGTGAAATCAGACGATTTGCAACAACTCAGTAAAAAAATGAGCTTTCTATCTTTAAAAATAAAGATGTTAAAGGGGGGTGACATTTATAACCAATAACCCTGTACGGAGTCATGTCAAATTGGCTATTTTTTAACCGAATCTGTGAAATCAGACGATTTGCAACAACTCAGTAAAATATGAGCTTTCTATCTTTAAAAATAAAGATGTTAAAGGGGGGTGACATTTATAACCAATAACTCTGTACGGAGTTATGTCAAATTGCTAAATTGGCTATTTTTTAACCGAATCTGTGAAACCAGACGATTTGCAACAACTCAGTAAAAAAATAAGCTTTCTATCTTTATAAATAAAGATGTTAAAGGGGGGTGACATTTATAACCAATAACCCTGTACGGAGTCATGTCAAATTGGCTATTTTTTAACCGAATCTGTGAAATCAGACGATTTGCAACAACTCAGTAAAAAAAATGAGCTTTCTATCTTTAAAAATAAAGATGTTAAAGGGGGGTGGCATTTATAACCAATAACCCTGTACTTATTGACTTTCCCAGAATACTAATATTTTCTTATTCTTTCCAATGGCGCCTATTATTAACCAAGGAATGATCTTTCAAACAAAGGAAAAAAATTAAATCGACCTATTAATAAGAAAAATATCGAAGCTTGAACTTGACCTATGTTTTTTAATATCTCATAATTTTGGAACGAAGTTTATATACAGCTAAATTAGAAATAAAGCACACAAGGAATTTGATTTCTTTACTAAATATTTTAACTATTTTATACTGAAATATGTTTTGTAACTAATTTTCTTGTTTCACTAAATACTTTTGGAGCTAATGGCGTTAAAGTTTCTATACTTCTTCACCTGGCATTAGAGTATAGATTTTTATTAGCTACCGCTCTTATAACTCTCCCGTGTAAAAATGTGCGAAAATACCGGCCACCTTATTATTTGAAGTTACTGGGGAATAAATCTTGGAAATTCATATACTTTCTACCTCTAAAGTTCTGGCGTTTAGTTAGACGCAACATCCATTAGAGAATAAAGGAAAAAGGATCGCTTGGGTGGTGAACGTGACGGAAAAAAAATTACAGTCTAGACGCAAGAAAATTCAAGAATTTTAAATTGGCACGATTTAAAACAGTCAAATGTCACCGCCCTAATAGCAACCTGTTAGTGAAATCTGTCTCATTTATCAAGGGAAGCCAGCTCTTTTTGACTGACTGATAAATACGCCTTCATTTATTATTGGGACAACTGTTTCAGATATTACTACGCTAGGATCTCTTTTTTTAATTAGATCGCTCCCCTAATCATTGTCTGTGGTGGATAGAATTTAAATTATTTATACAATTTAAAATGTTGCATCATTAGAAAATATGTAAATTTTCTTTACCCGGAATTTCCCTCGTTACAAAAATTTCCTTTCATAAGAAATAGTAGAGCATGCCTTAATTTAGTTTCGCACATACTCATTTAGTATATTTAGTATAAATTGCGTTTTATTTTAACTTTTGCAAACAAAAGTAAAAATTCAGAAAGGAATTTCCAGTTAGGTTCCTTTACAGGTTGTTTCGAACTATCTATAGATATTATATTATTATATTTGCAACTACTAAAAAAGATAAACTGTTTTCGGCACGCTTTTTCGTAACATCCTATATTCTTAAATGTGTTCAGATTAATTTAAAGTTAAATATTTTTATTCAGTTGCGAAAAAGCGAAAAAAGATTTTTGTTTGTCATCTTATATACCTTACAACCTACTAATTAATTACCTAACAAAAGGTCCTTTTTTAGTGAAACTCCAAGTATCAATTAAACAACTAGGACTTTGTTGTGCTTTATGTTAAAAAATATTTTTTTAGAATAATAGAACTTTAAAAAGCAGGGGGAAAAAGGAAAAAATATTTATAGGTAAATCGGCCAAGAGAAATTGCTGTAAATTACTTTTAAGTTCGAAAGTTGGCCGCTAGGGGGCGCTAGCAACACAAAAGTGTAAATGCCAGTTTTCTCTTAAATTTCCATAATTGAGGTAAGTTGAAAATATAAGCATTGTATTATTTAACCAATTATGCACTTTTCTGCTGGAGACCTTTTTTGTCTGTTTTCAAAAATAAAGTGGTGGGGGAATGTCAAACGTTTTACATTCAATTGTAGATATATATTGTCGAATGCGGTCTTATCGTGTAGGTCCAAAGGTCACCCACATTATGAATCAAATCAGAAAACACAGTGAATACCAAAATGTTGTTTGATTCTTTTATCGAGCTATTAAATCTCGATGGGCTATTCACAAATATACATAGAGAAAGAAAATAGATTTTTTATAATATTGGGCAATATTATTAATAGCCATTTAATATTATTTTATATATTAAACGCCGAGGGACTAAATAAGAAAATTCGCTAAATATGTATTTGGTTAAAATTTTTTGGTTGGCAAAAACAAAAATACACAAAAAGGCAAGCGCCTTAATAAAGTCGGAAGGCGGTTCGAATCAGTGGAACAATCAGGATATGTTCTGTTTATACAGCCACTTAATGAAAGTGAGATTTTTTTATCAATCACCAAAAATTATAAGCCCGGCTTGATCTAAATATCTAACAGTGTCATTTATTTAAATGCGGGCCACCCCTGTACAACGAAAACTTGTTTGTTTTTGTATTGAAAATAAAAAAAAAATGTATTTTCAAAAATATTATACACTTTTGTTAAAAACACAAGATAATTAGTTATTACTTCCCTCGTGAGATTTTTTCAGATCTTTACATTTAGGGGTCCCTAGATGCCGGAAAACATGTTTTCTCAATTCCGTCTGTCTGTAGGTATGTCTGTCCGTCAGTTGTCTGTTCGCGGCATAGCTAAAAAACTACTTATCCGATTTCTTCAAATTTCAGTCTAAAATTAAAGGCCATGCATGCGAAAAATACATATATATATATATATATATATATATATATATATATATATATATATATATATATAGCCTGTATTTTTCGTTAGCCCCGAGTTTCTGGTAAAGCGATTTTACCGATTTTTATATATCAAATTTTGTCTTACAAATGTACTAAAAAAGTAAGCAAAAAAATGGTGTCAAATCTAATAAAAAAATTTTAAATTAAAATTCACTGGCTAATATCCAGGAGCCAGTGGCAAAAGCTCTTAGAATCGGTATAAGGAATTTACAGAAACTTGTGCATGAAAAAAAAAACATAATTTACTTCCAAAGAAGATTAAGAAATGTACACGAAAAAATCCAAAAGACTTAAGTTACAATGCAAAAACGGATATTCATAATGCAATTTATGATTTATACACGTCAAAGACTAATATAATCCTTCAGAAACTTTTTAATACTATAGATAAAAAAATATCATCATCACTTAAAAAGTCCTCATCTTCTGAGTCGTCCTCAATTGGCGCAATTATCATTGGTGCTATTTCGACATCTAGAACTCGTTCTCCATTCCACCAATCCCATATTAATTTCTTCGTATGTTCCACATATTTCTTCTAGTACTCCGGCGTAATATAATTTAATGAATCTTGCCAAACAATTTGCACTTCATCTGATGTAAGACCATCGTTTACGTGTTTATTATGCTCAGAGACTTTTTATCATCTGGCCCCCCATTGGCCTGTCTAAATATATTATACAATATGCTCATACAAGCACAATACGTTTAACGAAATAGAATACTCAAACCACAACTTACTACTAGTAAGAATCCCAAATATAAGCTGACTTACCTAACTAAAACAAAGAAAATACAAACAGTGATAATCGCTGTAACAATCCCGTTCTCTAGTGTTCCATGTGAGCGAACTTTCTCTTGTTTAAGAATAATAAAATTATTTTTGAGAAATAGAACTGGAAATGACAGACTATCAAATTTGGCTATTTTATCAATTGAGAAGTCATTGATAAAAAACATAGATCTTCAAAGAGTAATAGTTATTTTCGCGGCAAATAAGAAAAGAATAAATTTAATTTTATGTTTTTTTTTTGTATTTTTTACTTAACGGTTTATATTATTCATGTTTATTTTTTATTAGTTTTAGTAATACAACTGTACATTAAATAAAAGTGAAAAAAACATGCCTATTCAAATGTGTTTAATTAAGTTACTTTTGTATAAAATTTGTTAATTAATTCAAAAACCTAAAATAAATGTAGAAAATTCATTTTAATTTATTTACTGGCACATATTATTTGTTACAGGATCCATCAATAATGTAAAAAAAATCGTTAGTAGGAAAGTATGCTACTTTAACACACTAATGACAGACCCTGTATATAGGTCCCTCTAGAACTATTTGTGCCCCCAACTGGCCCCCCCAAAATGAATTTTCTGTCTACGTCCCTGATTATGCAATATCTCTGTTTTGGATGAACCGATTTTATTCAATTTAGTGTCTACGCTATAACTTTTACATAACAATTTATTTGGTGGTTATGAAAGGCATTGAATAGCGAAGTAAAAAATTCAGGTCTGCATTTAAATTAAGAAAGTTGATGATGATCTCTCGAATCCGAAACGTTGCATTGTAAAATTAACCTAGCCGTTTTTTAGAGGAGAAAAAGTGGCAATGGCAGAGTGGAAATTATTACCATCTCTCATTTCAATTAACCCTAAAATTTTAGAAAAACCAGAAAACTGGAAAAAAAATGCTCCAATAGAAATTTTGGTAATCTTGCATAATTGTAAAGAACAAAACTTAACAAAGGAACAAAGCGAGAGATACTAAAACTCAGTCTCAGTCGAGGCAGGACAGGACTTCTCTCTGGAGCCTTGTTTTTTTTTCCAGTTTTTGATTTTTCTGAAAATTTTAGGATTAATTTAAATGAGAGATGAAAATAATTTCCGCTTTGTAATTGTAATTTTTTCTCCTCTACAAAACGGCAAGGTTAATGTTCCAATCCGACGTTTTGGATTGGAGAGGTTATCATCAACTTTCTAAACTTAAACGCGTACCTTGATTTTTTATTTCACTATTCAACGCCCTTGACTTTTTTGAGAAAATCGGCATTATTTGGAGAATACAGAAACAACGACATATAGTGACCACTAACAAAGTCATTAAGGAACAGTTTTTTTCGACACTAAGTTGAATAAAATCGGTTCATTCAAAACAGAAATATCTATAAGTAAAAATATTTTACCTGCCACCACCACTTTATTTTTGAAAATAGACAAAAATATATTTTCAACATACATCAATTATGTAAATTTATATTTTTGTGTCGTTGTTACTCCCCCTAACTTTCGAACTTGAAAATAATGTACAGCGATTTCTCTTGGCCGATTTACCTTTGAATATTTTTTTCCTTAAGTGATGCTATTAACGGTTCTTGAGCTACAGTCTACGACCTCTATTATTGGACCACCCTGACGTTAAAGTTAATAGGTAAGGCAAATCTAATTTTTCCAAAAAAAAATCATATCTCAAAAAATTTCACCAAGGATTATATAATTTAGTAACTAGAAAATTAATAAAATATTTGAAAATTTGCAATGTCTTGTTTTACACCCTGTATAAATACATGTTTAGCTTAGTATAAATATATTTTTAGTTAAGCTTATCTATTTCTTAAGAGCGGTATATTATTACCTTTTAACTATTACTAACAAAATGCAATATGATCAATATTGAAGGTAAACCTTTTGGCAGAAACAGTAATTTGCATTTCCTCTAATTGGCCCTAATATGCACAAAGGGCTCCCAGACGGAAGTAATGGGGCAACTGGAAATTACATGTACAGACGATTGAAAATTTCAGAGACGAACTTTAAGAGCGTTTTCATTAGCTAGAAAAAGCGGAAGATAAATGATTATGGGCCCCGGCATACATGCGCCTTGGGAAATTAATAAGTTTTCTAATGGAATTTGTTTCAAGCCGACGAGTATACTGGAAATTCTGTTGATCTGCAACTGAGCAAAGTTCACTTGAAATTTTACTATTCGATGCAATTTAAGTATTTTGAAAGAAAAATAAAATAATTAAAACATGTTTGATATGTATCCCAAGTAGCACATTTAGTCAGTAACCAAAACTTGGTGTCGCCACGTTCTGTTTAATATAAACAAAACAGTTATGGCGACTACAAACACTCAAATTGGGTATATGGTGTAGCGCGTATAGGATACGTTATTGGTTGTTGAGGTAGAATACATGCGTTTCACTTAGTTATCTAGCTATGCTAAGGACCTGAAATTAAAACGCAGGGAATTTCTCTGGTCAATATACTGATGATAGTCGTCAAAAAATTACGCGCCTTTATAATTCCTTAATTTTCAATAGATGTTGGTCAAATATATTGGCCAATTTATGTCCCAAAAATATAATTTTGTACTTTGGTTTAAATAGTAATTATCATTAAATATCTTATAAGGAGTGAGTCTTCATTTAACGTGATGTTTAACTTGTATGCATTTTTAATCTTTATACTCACGAAAATAAACGTCATAGCTAAATATTTATAGGGGAGATTAAAATAAACAATGGCGTTCTATTGGATTTTTACTTTTAAGTTAGCTGCACTTCTTTACTGATAAAATTAATTAATATCAAGTGTCTACGACTGCCCCCATACGCTTTTATAGTTTTGGATTCTTTTAGTCTTGAACACTAAGGTGGTACGAATAAAGTTATCTACAAAGTACCCATTAATCCCATACTATATATTAATACCAAGCGGTTACGATTTGCGAACATTCCGCCGGTTCTTTAAAATTTAATGCGTTGTGCGTGTAACGTCGTAACACGCAGATAGTTACGGTATTTGAGTAACAACTATAATTCCCTTTGTTTGGATTTATTTTTTGTTTGCTTAAAATACCGCTTCTTTAGATTGTTTTCTTCAGGTATGACATAACCAAGTTGTGATATTTTTATTTTTCTCTAAAATGTAGATGAATGACGAAAGCTACTTTTTTTTTCTTATGGGATATGATGCCATTGCCATTTTAACTTGTTACTCGTAGACGATAACAACTAATTGAGATTGACAAATTCGGATCGAATATATTGGAGTTAAATGGCTGTAGACCAAAGGACAGTGACGACAATAGAACCACCCGCCATATTGATGCAACATGATGCAGGTTTAAATGGACGCACACATATATCGTTAGTTTTTCTCAAATATAACTAAATTAATCTACTTACGTACATTAATATAAGATCAGCTAAAAGGTTAATTAATTATTATTAATTTCAGTCTACAAGGTGTAATATGTCCCAGAAAAAAAAATCGAAATTTAATTTTCTCGCCTTTACATTGACCACCTCTGTCAGCGTGAGTTATAAATGTAGGGCTATGTTAACGTTTTACTTTAATAATTTATTTGAACTATCTAGTGCAAACTTACTTTTTTATTTAGATTTTTAACAAATAACAATATTTGTGCAAGCGATTAATGAGAGTTGTCTACCAAGTGAATTTAGTAATGTAATATGTACTGAAGAAGGCCTACAAAATAAAATGTCTTTTATGCTAAATCTTTGAGAGTTTCTACCTCAAATTAAGGTGCCGAATGAAGTAAAATATACACCAAGACATGAAACAACTTTTACACCAAAATATAATAATGTGTAATATTTAATAACTTTTCTTGGAGTAAACTTAAACTTAAGACATTTACGGTCATAGTTATTTACAAATTCATCACAAACACTTTATAGTTACAAGCAAAAAGCAGGTGTACCAGATTTAAACAAAATTCTCCATATGGCCAATGGTTTAGAGCTCATTGTTTGAATCAATATTAATTCTAATAATCACAAAAACTAATAAAATAATATACTAAAACAACAAATTTCATAGAAAAACCCACGTAAGCAAAAAGTAAACAAAACGATTTTAGCAGCAATATAGCCAAACCAATCAAAAAGTGGTTACCTTATTGTTGCCACTGTCCTTATAAGTCACTGTCGACCGAATTCAGTACCAGCGCCCCCTATATCCGGAATCTCATGTACAAGTGGTAATAGTTTACCTGTAGTAAATAATTACTGTAATTCTTACTTCAAAGTTGCTACAGAAGAATAACGACTGGTAAAAGCCAGTTTAAAGTAACATTAGACGATAAATTTTTCTACTCTGTAACGACTCGATTTACTTGATAGTAATAAGTTATAGGAGTACATTTGAACGTAATGGAGTAGTCTCTGCAAGGTTCAAGAAGGTACTGATACTTAAAAGTTGTAATTTAATAAACAGATTAGAAACAGTAACTTTGAATAATTACTATTATGTCACGGAAAAGAAATCACGACCTTGTAGTAAATTCCACAAGTAATTGCTTGGCAGAAGTTATTATACAATTACTTTACATGGAAAATTACTATAAAGTATTATTCGCAGTAACAAATACATACATAATACTTAAAATCGTGTTAAAGTGTTTATTGATATATAGTAGAATTATTAGTAATAAATACGTAAAAACTCTTAAAGATTAGTAGTAGAACCAGTTATAGCTACTTTAGTGCCAGCTGGGATGTATTTGTAACATCAATCGTTCTTTGTTTCGAAACATTTTACCAAAACATGATTTAGCTACATAAGCCATGACATTACAAATCTTGGTGTTATAAATTTTTCGAAACGTTTAAGGAACAGACGTCGCTCACATTTACTAAGAGGTTCACATTGGGCCAGCTTTATTTCAAGAATAATAAAAATGACACAAGAACACGAATTTACTTTATTTTGAAAACATCCAAGAAAATCTATTAGAGGATTTTAGATTAAGGATCAGTTCTGAGAACTTTAAAGCAAAACGGATACCACCATTTAAAATTAGACTAGTTCAACAATTAAATGACGAACAAAGAAGGAGACATGAATTTGTTCAAATTATAAGAGCAATTCTTAATCAAGATCCAGGTTAATTTAATAACATTTTATGGACCGATGAGGCGATATTTACCTCTGCCGGTATTTATAATCCGAAAAACTTCCATATTTGGTCCGATGGAAATCCACAAGCTGTCGAGCCAATTGCTGTTCAAGGACTATCTTCAATACAAGTTTGGTGCGGTATTTTGGGGCATAAGGTGTTAGGTTCGGTTTTTATTTGTGGCAACTTAAATGGGTTAAGATATCTGACTCTTTTGGAAAATCAGATTGAGCAATTTATCGACGAACTGCCACTTCCAACTCGGCAAAATATAATTTGACATGAACATGGCGCACCATCTCATAATATGGTGGCAGTAAGAGACAAAATAATTGTTAAGTATGGATGGGGAGATATCGAACAATCGGGTGGTCCGCGAGTAGCCTAGATCCAACGCCCATGGATACCTTCCATCACGGTCGATTAGAGTTTATTCCCCAAACTCAAGTTTTTTTTATGAATGCATTTATATCGGAAATCATTACCAGTTCTTTATCTCTTCCCTGACGTTGCAATTGAGTTCATTAATCTTGTCTGTAATGTCCACAAGAAACCCAAAATTTCTAAGCCAAATTAAATTTTCCAGTTCCTGAATCGGTTCGCCGCGTTGTGTGAAAAATTGAACTATGACAGATAGAGTTTTGTTAAAACGTGTTAACACTCGTTCTCTACTTAACCACCGCACTTCAGAGTGAAGAAGTAGATCTCCATACTGACAATCAATTTCATCGGCTAAGATTTTGAATAATCTTTGTGATGCGCGAGCTCTAATCTTGTTTACAGTTTTTACTACCAATTTCATGACGTTTAGTTTTAAAAAATTTCCACATAATGCTTGCTGATAAATAATGCAATGATAACACAGAAACTGTGGAAAGCGACGATGAAATACGACAAAATGCTACTAGACCCTTATCATAACCCATCATAACTGGAGCCTCGTCAGTTGTCAAGCCTACCAATCTTGAAATTAGAATTTTCTCAGATCTATAATTGTTTAAATGAGAAAACAACTCCTGTCCAGTGGTATATCCTTTCAGTGGAATAAACTTCAAAAGTTCTTTAAACATAAATGCACTAAAAACCATCCCGACGAACACGGCTATCTGGGAGGTGTCAACCACATTTGTTGATTCATCCCTTTCAAGAGAGAAAAAATAAACACAGTTATTTAAGTCAGTTTTTAACTGTGAAAAAATATCCTTGCTCATTACTTCCACTCGTCTCATCACTGTATTAGCAGAAAGTTACATAGATTTTATTGCTAAAACTATCTTTATTTTTAAAGTTTTATCATTTTCCCGTCTTCATACGGTTTCTTTTTTTGTGCAATTATTTGGGACACACGGTATGATGCTTCCGGTGCAGACTTATGTTTGTTACTTTCTTACTACTGCTTTCCATAATTTTTTTATCGCTCATTCTGTGTACTAACATATCTAATGCCTTTTAGTTTTAAACTGAACGCTTTGTATCCCCGACATACGTATTTATCGCGTGCAAAGCAATTCAGATCGTTCTCGTATTCTCGCGATTCTGGCGCTCTGGTAAATTCTAGCAGCTGTTGTTCAGAGCGCTCACCGCAGTGTTGCCGCTGCTAGCTTTCATATTGTGATTTTTTTTTTAAATTAATGAATGTATTTTACCAGATATGTTGTGAGCTACCAGAAATGTGTTCGTGAGCTACCGCTAGATCGGGACCGAGGGGTTGGCGACCACTGCTGTATACATTTAAA
Organism: Kuschelorhynchus macadamiae; assembly: GCA_030620095.1. Taxonomy (NCBI): domain Eukaryota; kingdom Metazoa; phylum Arthropoda; class Insecta; order Coleoptera; family Curculionidae; genus Kuschelorhynchus; species Kuschelorhynchus macadamiae. The sequence continues at coordinate 459,115 of JAUTXW010000328.1, forward strand.
TATAAGCTATAAAATGCAGATCGATTGAAACAACTTTGGTTTCCATTCCATTGGAAGAGTTTTCTGGATCACTCTGTACTTGAAATTTTATGAAGGTGTCTGGACATAAAATATTATTACTGGTCCTCTAATGGCATATTAATTTTAAAGGAGCTATGATACGTCAAAAAGAAGAAGAATTTAGGAAGATAACAGATATAAAAATAATGCCCAAAATGACCAGAAAAACGCATTCGAATAAAAAAATAACTGAGGACACTAGGAGAATATGCAACTTAGAAAATAAATTCAATTAAGTGTTGATCAAAAAAATAGAAAGAATTTGGCACATTAGTAGATGAACGAATTGTAATAATTATAAGACAAATCACCCCTAAAGCAAAGACCCTTTGAGCGGCCCAGAATAAATAGAATAATAACATTTCGACTTTCTTGGTCTTTGTATTTTTTTTTAGAATTTACTTCATGCATTGTCACTATACTAAATATATATTTATATATATATATATATATATATATATATATATATATATATATATATATATATATATATATATATATATATATATATATATATATATATATATATATATATATATATATATATATATATATATATATATATATATATATATATATATATATATATATATATATATATATATATATATATATATATATATATATATATATATATATATATATATATATATATATATATATATATATATATATATATATATATATATATATATATATATATATATATATATATATATATATATATATATATATATATATATATATATATATATATATATATATATATATATATATATATATATATATATATATATATATATATATATATATATATATATATATATATATATATATATATATATATATATATATATATATATATATATATATAAATAAGGTTGTTATAATAGACAAAACAGATTATCTTGAAAGAGTAGACCATTTGATTCAAACTGGTCCCTACGATTTAATTGAGAAGAACCCGTTATCAACAATGATAACAGAAGCAAAAAATACCTTAAAACAGTGTAAAAAAATGTGTCCGATAAACCAAAATTTAAACTAACACATAGTAACCCACAGTTATCTAAACTGTATTGCCTCAAGTCCATGAGACCTTTTGTTTCAGCTGTTGGATCACCAACGTACAATATTTCAAAATGGTTAGTAGAAGAATTCAGCAGATTAAGTATCTCGTAGGATAACTTTGAGGTTACTAACTCGTTAGAATTCTTAGATAAAATTAAGAATGTTCACTTAAAAGAAGGTGAAATTTTAATATCTTTTGATGTAAGCTCATTTTTTCCTAATGTACCCATACCACTAGTTTTAGAGTACCTAAAGGAACTACTTGAAATCAATAATTTGAAGAAAGAAATTATTGATGATTATTTACTTCTTACAAAATTATGTACGAATCAAAATTTTTTTCAGTTCAACAATAAATATTATAAACAACTTGAGGGAACTGCGATGGGCAATTGCTCATCTCCGTTCCTTGTTCCTTTATATTTTTTAGAATTTACTTCATGCATTGTCACTATATATATTTATATATATATATATATATATATATATATATATATATATATATATATATATATATATATATATATATATATATATATATATATATATATATATATATATATATATATATATATATATATATATATATATATATATATATATATATATATATATATATATATATATATATATATATATATATTTATTATATATATATATATATATGGTTCGTTCCCATTTTCTTTCTTTTATTTTACATTTTTATTTGGGATTTTTTATTTAAAATTAATTATAAAATTGATTAATTATAATTGGGAAATAGTTTAATATCTTAGGCTTAATTTACTTTTTCAACATATATATTTCAATACATTAAATTTTAGACTGCCCTGGTATAATAAAATATTATTTACTTTATATTTACACACTAAAATTTCATTTTATAATAATGTCTTGACACTCTCAATACATTTCCTATATCTTTCCTTGTCTATTCCTTTGCTTATTTGACCCTTTTTGTCCCTCTATAATTTTATGGAGATTGAACGAGATACGGAGAGAAGAGGAAAGGGAGGAAGTCAAGCATAAAATTTACCGAAAACCGAACGACCAGTGTCCCGATAGTACTGACGGCACTCATTTACTAAAGTGATTTGGCTAGCCAATATTTTTTCGCGTTATTCGTACTTATAACGTGATATATAGTCGTGCCCTAAAATTACTTCGCTACATACAGAATACTTAATTGGACCATTTGTTTCTACGGATTCCCCTTTTTCCATTCCTAAAATTATGAACCATTGAGGTAAGTTTCATAACATTAAATAATATATTTTTTTTATGTATAATTTACATTTAAATATTTAAACCAAGATCCAAAATTAGTGTACAGACGCGGATCTAGATCAAACCAGCGTTCCCTCAAATTCACAGTCCACAACTGGGCCTAGCGTTGGTTTTCCCGAAGATTTTCTAAAGGAAAACCCACGTAAAATCCGCACAAAAACTTTTATTGATCCTCCGACCCGGATTTTTTCGGTTTATATCTGGATCCAGTTCGGAATTTACTGATATTGGATCTTGTACGAACTACCAGGCAGTTTTCTAACTGATAAAATTACATAACTAAAAAAAAAATATATAATTTTTTTACATAACTTAAAAATATAAATATTTGCAATACCTTTTACATCAAATGCTTTTTACTATAATTATTTTTAAAAGTTTTACAAATTAATAAAATTCTGGGTATAACATTTAAGTTTGTTACTAGTAAATAACCATAAAATTGTCAAGGTTAAATTCCGACAACTGCTAGCCTGCTCAAAAAGTTGAGGTATTTGTTTTTTGTGAAACCAAGCTTCCTTTCAGGTTTTAGTTGGTATTTGCGATTTCCTACGTAAAAATTAAATTCATTTATTGAGTTTTTCGAGATCATTTGTGGTTGTATATTTTTACATTTTTAAAATGGTACTTTCTAGCGATGAAAAAATATCTCGTGCAAGTGCCCTTAGGCAAGTCGTTATTGATCAGTTATTATTAATTGAAAAATGTGCGGTCGACGCAAAGCTAGATTCTACAAAAATTAACCTTACAAAATTTAAATTGTCGTATAAAAATTTAAAGAAGCTTCATAAGGACTTCGAAAAGCAACTCTATTGTGGTTGCTCTAGCAGGAAATAATGATAAATTAAATCAGGAAGCCAAATGTCTGGATAATTTTAGTTGCCGTTATTTAGATATTGAAGTTACATACAATGAACTTATTACTGAAAAAGAACAATTACAAAGAACTAGCTCTACTTTGGCTTCTACTTCCATAAATCAAACTTTACCGGCTTTACTCTCTAGTAATGGGTCTTCATGCCTGCCAAAAATTGACTTATTTCAATTTACAGGGGATGTTCAAAAATTTCCCACATTTATTGAGATGTTTGATGCATTAGTGCATAACAGTCGAACATTATCCAATGTTGAAAAATTTAATTATTTGCTTTCCAAGCTTTCTGGACCTCCTCTTGCTTTAATAAAAAATATACCTTTGCTTTCTGATAACTATTTTATTGCTTACAATACTCTTAAAGATAGATACGATAATAAAAGACTTAGAGCAGTCAATTATTGGAAGGCAATTGAAAATTGCCCACCAGTTACAAAAGAACATTTTCAGTCATTAAGAAATTTGCTCGATACTTTTACTGAAAACTTAGAGGCTCTTAAAATGATGTCATATAATATTGATAGTTGGGATTTTATAATTACGAATATCCTGCTGGATCGTTTAGACTCGAGTTCAAGAAGGGCTTTTGAACAACAGCATGCTTCTAATAATATGCCTACTTATAAAAATGTAAAAGAATTTTTAATGAAACAATGCAATGCATTGGAAACAATTGCTCTTTGTTCAAGACCCAAGGAGTATGCCCCTAAAGGTAATTAGGACCGAAATAAATTTTTAAACAACCCACGAAACTCGAATGCTTTTCTTGTACAATCTGAGGGCGATGGCGCTAAATCGGACGTGTGTCTCCTTTGTAAGGGTACTCATGTAATTTACAACTGTCCTACATTTTTAGACAAAAGTGCTTCCGAACGATTTCATTTTATAAAAAATAAAAAAGCTTGCATAAATTGTTTAGCTGATCAGCATACTACATCTAAATGCACTTCTCAAAAACGTTGTCGCGTTTGTAAAAAAACGCATCATACTTTACTACATTTTTTGCCTAATAATGGTGAACATAATTTACAAAATAATTCTCAGAATACTGTCAGCTCCGACGTTGGAAGCCGAGTGGTTAATGTTGGTATGCTAACCAAGGATAACCATGAGGTATTGCTATCTACTGTTTTATTAAATATACGAGACGCCTTTGGAAATTTACACACGGCTAGAGCCGTTATTGATCCCGGTGCCCAATCATGCTTTATTTTAAAAAAATTTGCGGATAAGTTAGGTTTACCTAAATATAACATTGCTATTACTTTACAAGGTCTGGAAAAAATGTGCATGCCTGCTAAATCAGGCGTAACCTGCTCTTTTTCCCCGTTAGAAAATAATGTACAAAATTTCAATGCGGAATTTATTGTAATTGAAAAAATCTGCGAAAATATGCCGGTCGCAGATTTTACTATAGATAAATTTTCGTACTTAAGTGGCCTTAAACTCGCTGACCCTCTTTTTAATAAAAAGGGTGAAATTCAGATATTGCTTGGTGCATAAATTTTCCCATTTATTCTAGAAGACGAACGTATTATTGTAGGGCCTGATCAACCCGCGTGCATTAATACAGTTTTCGGGTGGATAATTATGGGAAAAGTACCTCTTGCGGAAACCTCGTACATATCACCTAATGTAAAAACTTTCTTTACAATGTTTTCGACAGATGATAGGTTAGATAACACTTTAAAACAGTTTTGGCAATCTGAAGAAATCCCCGAGTTTAAAACTATGTCACCTGAAGATGATTTTTGCGAAAATTATTTTTTAAGTACTACCAAACACAATACTGACAAGAGTTTCACGGTTTCATTATCATTTAAAATCAATGCCCCTGATTTCGGCGATACGCGTTCTTTGGCGATGCGCCGATTTCTGTCACTAGAAAATCGCCTTGCAAAGGACAAAAAATTGCACTGCGCTTATAGTGACGTCATAAAAGAATATCTGGAATGTGGACATATGGAGCAAGTGCAGCCTCCAAGTCCACAATTTCGGCATGACAGTTTTTATATTGCCCATCATCCGGTTTTTCGAAAAGAATCCACATTGACCCCTGTGCGAGTAGTTTTTGATGCAAGTAGTCATGCGTACGAAAAAATATCTTTAAATCAAGCATTATATACGGGACCTAAGCTCCAACGCGACTTAATTGCAATTCTACTTTATTTTCGTATACATAAATATGTAATGATTTCTGATATTCGACAAATGTTTCGTATGATATGGGTAGAACCTAAACAAAGAAAATATCAACGTATTTTATGGCGCTTCTCACCAGAAAGCCCAGTTTTAGACTTTCAATTAAATGGGGTGGTTTTTGGGGTTGCTTGTTCGCCCTATTTGGCAATTCGCACACTTTTGCATCTAGCTAGTCTTTATTCCGATTTGCCATTAGCAACAGAAATTGTAACCAATCAAACTTTGGTTGATGATTGTTCTTTTGACCTTAAAACCGCCATATCTATGAGAAATCAACTTATAGAGCTACTTAGCAGAGGAAAATTTGAACTGCGCAAATGGGCTGCTAATAATAAAACATTATTAGAAGGGTTACCTGATACACATATACAAAATATTGATTATTCCTTTGATCTTGAAAGGGACTCTACTCTGAAAATTTTAGGCTTAAAATGGAGCCCTACAAGGGATGCTTTTTACTATCCTTTTACATATATCAAATCAAATTGCACTAAAAGAACCATGGCTCTCAGAGCTTGCTAGAACTTTTGATCCACTGGGTTTTTTAACACCTGTCACTTTTTTTATGAAACTGCTTATACAAAATTTATGGACACTGGGCTTAGGATGGGACGATAGTCCACCACAGGACATTGTCGATAAATGGAACAACTTTAAAACAGATCTTGTTAAACTTTCGAATTTTGTCATACCGCGTCAAGTAGACCTATGCAATATGGAATCATGTAATTTGATTGGCTTTTGCGATACCTCAATTAAGGGTACCTGTGCAATTACATACATAAGGGTTGTTTATAAAAACTGCTCAGTAAAAACATATTTTCTTTATGCAAAGTCCAAGGTAGCTCCCCTTCAAACAGTATCTTTGCCTAGGCTAGAATTAAACTCCGCGGTACTACTTGCAAAATTAATTAAATTTGTTATTAAAGTTTATCAAAATAAAATTATATTTGCAGACATTTTTGTGTTTAGCGATGGTATGGTCGCGCTCTCCTGGATTAAAAGTTCTCCCCACACATGGAAAACATATGTGGCAAACAGAGTCGCATTTATTCAGGAAATTTTACCGCCAAATAAATGGTACCACATTTCTTCTAAAGAAAACGCAGCTGATTGTGGCTCGCGAGGGCTTTTTCCGTCGGAGCTTATAAACTCTATTTTATGGTGGACTGGCCCTCAGTTTCTTTTAACACCCAGAGAATCCTGGGACTTAAAATCGCCTTCTAACTCAATAGCTTCGAATGCTGAGCTAGAACAGCGAAAAATTACTTTAACCACTAATATTACCTTAATAAATATATCTGATACTTTACTACAAAGATTTTCTGTACTTTATAAAATTAAGAGAATACTTGCTTATATAATCCGCTTTGTACAAAATATAAAAAATGACAAATTACAAAAAGGAAAACTTACTCCTGAATTACAGCTAAAAAATCTAACGTTTCATGAGTTGAATTATGCTCTATTATTACTAGTCAAACATGTTCAATATGCTCATTTTAGACAAGAAATTTTATGTCTAAAAAACAATGAAACGCTACCTAAAAAATTTAGATGTCTAAATCCATTTCTGAATGATCATGAAATGCTTCGTGTGGGTGGTAGACTGTGCAATTCAAATTTAAAGTTTGATCAAAAATATCCTTTGCTTTTACCCAGTAATTCAATTCTTACTACTCTAATTATTACTGAGATTCATCTTGTAAACTTACATGCAGGTATACAAACAACTGGTTATTTGTTAGCACAAAATTTTTGGGTTTTTTCTGCCAAAAAATTAATAAGGAGCATAATTTCCAAGTGCCTTCCATGTTGGAAAACGCGTCCTAGTACTTTTCAACCCCCTGTGGGTAATTTACCTAATTTTCGTGTAAGGCAAGCACGTCCTTTTTTGAATATTGGTGTTGACTTAGCGGGGCCATACCATATAAAACTAGGAAAATTGCGTCATGCAAAAATTACTAAGGCCTGGATTTGTTTGTTTGTGTGTTGCGCCACGAAAGCTTTACATATAGAATTACTTTCCGAGCTTTCTACGGAATGTTTTTTAGCCGGGTTTAGGCGTCTGATAGGTCGACGTGGGCTTTGCAAAAATGTTTATTCGGATTGCGGAACAAATTTTATAGGTGCAAAAAATTATATAAATAAAATATTTTCCGAAGTAGCAGAAAAGGAAGCTATTAGGTGGCACTTTAATCCACCCGCGGCCCCCCATATGGGTGGTCTTTGGGAGGCTAATATAAAATCAATAAAAACTCATTTGCAAAGAGTAATCGGTCTTCAAGTACTGACTTATGAGGAATTGAATACTGTGCTTATTCAAATAGAAGCAGTCTTGAATTCACGCCCTTTATGCCCTCTCAGCTCGGATCCCAGCGACCTAGCAGCATTGACTCCTGCACATTTTTTAACTTTAGGTCCATTTAATTCACTTCCCGATACTGATTATACAGACTTACAAATAAATAGGTTGACTCGCTGGCAATTATTAACACGTATGCAAAACGATTTTTGGAAAAGGTGGAAAAATGAATATCTTCATACACTTACTCAAAGAGCCAAATGGCATTTACCGGATTTACCAAAACCGTCAAGCGGCGCAATGGTATTAATAAAAAATGAAAATACTTCTCCTCTAGAGTGGTCTTTAGGGAGAATTACCGAACTTATTTCGGGATCTGATAATATATGCAGAGTAGCAGTTGTCAGGACCGCTAAGGGTTCATTTAAACGGCCCTTAGTAAAACTATGTCCTTTACCTTTAAATTAAGTTCAGAAAATACCTTAGGTATTTTCAGGGGGGTGGGAATGGTTCGTTCCCATTTTCTTTCTTTTATTTTCCATTTTTATTTGGGAATTTTTATTTAAAATGAATTATAAAATTGATTAATTATAATTGGGAAATAGTTTAATATCTTAGGCTTAATTTACTTTTTCAACATATATATTTCAATACATTAAATTTTAGACTGCCCTGGTATAATAAAATATTATTTACTTTTACACACTAAAATTTCATTTTATAATAATGTCTTGACACGCTCAATACATTTCCTATATCCTTCCTTGTCTATTCCCTTGCTTATTTGACCCTTTTTGTCCCTCTACAATTTTATGGAGATTGAACGAGATACGGAGAGAAGAGGAAAGGGAGGAAGTCAAGCATAAAATTTACCGAAAACCGAACGACCAGTGTCCCGATAGTACTGACGGCACTCATTTACTAAAGTGATTTGGCTAGCCAATATTTTTTCGCGTTATTCGTACTTATAACGTGATATATAGTCGTGCCCTGAAATTACTTCGCTATATACAGAATACTTAATTGGACCATTTGTTTCTACGGATTCCCCTTTTTCCATTCCTGAAATTATGAACCATTGAGGTAAGTTTCAGGACATTAAATAATATATATTTTTTATATATAATTTACATTTAAATATTTAAACCAAGATCCAAAATTAGTGTACAGACGCGGATCTAGATCAAACCAGCGTTCCCTCAAATTCACAGTCCACAACTGGGCCTAGCGTTGGTTTTCCCGAAGATTTTCTAAAGGAAAACCCACGTAAAACCCGCACAAAAACTTTTAATATGTATATATATATATATATATATATATATATATATATTTATATTAATATATATATATATAATATATATATATTTATATATATATATATATATATATATATATATATATATATATATATATATATATATATATTTATATATATATATATATATATATATATATATATATATATATATATATATATATATATATATATATATATATATATATATATATATATATATATATATATATATATATATATATATATATATATATATATATATATATATATATATATATATATATATATATATATATATATATATATATATATATATATATATATATATATATATATATATATATATATATATATATATATATATATATATATATATATATATATATATATATATATATATATATATATATATATATATATAATATAATATATATATGTATATATATATATATATATATATATATATATATATATATATATATATATATATATATATATATATATGTAATGTGTTTTCATTCCGGGTATACATCCGTTCACTGTCTTTCGGAAAAGACCTGTTTCAATGACGTTTCGCCAAAATAATATTTGGCATTTTCGAAGCTTTCGCTTTCTCTGTCTAGTCTCTATCTATCTCTATATATATATATATATATATATATATATATATATATATATATATTTATATATATATATTGTTAATAGATACTCTCCCAAAATTTGCAATAAAATTGTACCATAAACAAGAAGACCCAAAATTGAACACTCGAAGTGTGAACCCTGTCGACCAATAAAAACCCACCATAAAAGTAAAAAATGCGTTTTGAACAACTGAAAACTTAAAATAATTCTACTGTCTAGACGGATGAACGTTAGAGGCATTTCCAGCAGTAACGCTTTGAAACAGACCAATGTTGATTATCTTAATGTAATTTATTCTTTTCTTTCCTTTTAAATCGTCGCTATTATCATAATATTTTCTCCATATAAAGGTATAGGATATCCAATCCGAACAGAGTTTGCATTGCATTTGCAAATTACATTTGTAATTTGAATACAGGAATGAAATAAACACTAAAGTAAGCATTTTTTATTGGAAAAAAATACATATTCAGTGATAAACCATACTTCAATTATTTGTTATTCTAATTTTTAGTAACGCGGTAGGATGATGTAAGCCCTCGTTAAGTTCAAATATTGTTCGATAGATTTATGCACGGGAATTTTGTATCTATGCACCTTAAACAAAAAGTTATAAGAATTTTTGTTTAAACCTTTGCTCTCACGGGTACTTTTTGGATTTTTACTTCTTAATTCTATTAATATATAAACGATGAGTAGTCGTTTTTAAAAAAATATTTTTAAAAATATATTTTAAAAATATTTTCTTTTTAGATTAATAGCCATAACCTGGAAAAATTTATATTATAATTATGTATTACTTCAAGTTTAAACCTTTTCTAGCAATTTTAACTTTTGCTGTTTTCTTTACTTATATTAGTTAATGTTAATATAGGGTAACCAGCCATATTTTAACCCATTAACCAATATTTTTAATTTGCCGAAAGTTTGTTTTGTCATTTTATTTTTATGACCGAAAGTACCGAAAACCAATTGGCTGACTTTCAGGTATAGGTCAACTTTGTTATTTTAAACAGAACACCTTGTATATTTCTTCGAAACCAAAAAGCTTAGTCCTTTCCTTTTACAAAAATGTAGTACAAGCTATAGTTATCTTGCAGAATGGTAAATATATTAAGCACCGGAAAAGATACTGCATGTCTATAAAAATTCCATGGTTAATGTTTTTTTCCTTTTTTGAAAAGTTGCTTATTGAAACAAATTTATATTGTCCCAATGGTGATTGCTATTGACATATTTTTTGAAGTATAATACAAGTGCAAAATAAAAAAAACTGCAAAGAATGAAAATTTATTAAACACGATATTAAAATTTATGGAAAAAGATGCAACAAACACCAACAATTAAACATTAATACTAAAGTGAAAACTTGTTAATAAAAAATAACTACGGCAAATGTTGGAAGTGCCTTTCTCAACTTCAATATATCTATTTAAGTTAGTAGTAAGCTTGTTAAAACTATGGACTAAATATTCTTCGGGAATATCTGGTATTACGTTCCGAATATTTATTTTTAACTGCTCGTTCTTTTACCTACCCCTATAAAAAAAAATCGGAAACATTTAGGTCCGGTGAACGAAGGGCCCATGGAATAGGGACTCTTCTTCCAATCCACCTGTTTTCAAAGACGTTATTTAGTGAATCACTGGTAATTAACACATAGTGCTGTATAGATCCATCTTGTCAAAAGTGCACTGAATTCAGAATATTTTCCTGATGTAATTGCGGATAAATAAAATTCCAGCATATCGATATATGCATGAGAATTTACAATTGGATTTTCAAAAAAGAATGCACCTTACATTTTTTCCCTGGACAGAACACATCAAACTGTAACTTTATGCGCATCTCTGACGTATTCATGAAATTGCTTGGGACTCTCTTCTGCCCATATTATACAATTATGTCTTAACTTTTCCATTTATATGAAAAGTAGCCTCATCCGACATTATTAGCCTTTCGAAAAAAATGTCTGTTTGTTCTTATTAAATTTTTGTAAAGTCTGCCATAGTACTACCCTTTTCGGATAATCAGTTTCTTTAATTTGTTGCAAAATTTGTATCTTATATGGCATTAGTTTGAATATATTTGTCATAATGGTTAGCACTGTGAGCCAAGGAATTTTTTTTTGAACCTGCGATTTTTCTTGTTGATAAACTTGGGGTCTAATTGGGTTACCTTCATCTTGTTTAGTAAATTTTCATTATTTACTGTTTTTTTCTTACGTGTTAAAGATCCCGTATTCCAAAATGTTCTATACGAGGTTTTTTGTCGGTAGATTTGTATTAAACATATTTCTAAATCTTCTTTGAGTTACCTTTATTGATTGAATTTCTGCAAACATTATCAAACACTTTGCCTTCACTCAAAAGAAAACTTCTACTTCAAAAGAATATGTTAAAAGCGATCAACATTGGAACAATATGAATTTGTTTCTGTAGACGAGTTTAAAAAAAAGAAAAAAACATTAACCCTGAAATTTATATAGACATGCAGTATCTTTTTCAAAGCTTAATAAATCAACCATTCTGCACCGTAACTAAGCCATAGTATTAGATTTTTGAAGCTTCATGATTTTGAAGAAATATACAGGGAATTCCATTTAAAATAACAAAGTTATTTTAAATGGATATATATAGATATAATTGCGACTATACAACTTTCAACAGATTAGAATACATATACTGCCAATTATCGTTAAAAAACCTTAGGAAGTATAAAACTTAGGCGGACTATAGTAAAATCCAGGGTGAAAAGAGTAACGAGTTTTACAATATTTTTCAAATCTGCTAAGACAGCTGCTTAAAATTAATTTATTCTTTTCAGCGATTTAAAACATTTTAAGGTAAATAATATTCACTAAAATTTCAGCATTTATTTATTAAAAGCGGGAGGATAAAAGGATAATAGCTTTTAATATATCGATTGTACCTAGCAAAGTGATATTGATCAGTGATGTTTTTAGGAAACCGGAAAAAAATAAAACAAATTTGAACAAGCATAAGCTATCAAAACTTGACAAAATAAATAAAACTGTGTAGCTCAAAAAAACGTCTATAATAGGAGAATTATTATAGTGGATAAAAAGAGCATGAGTCTTGGTAATACGAAGTAGAGTGAAATGAAAACCTTGAAAACGGTGTTAAACAAAATTACATATAGCAATGTTCTCTTCTCCACCGTTCTGAAACTGTTTCAATACCCAAAGAAAAAAAAATTCGGCATGTGCACAGCCACTCATGTACTGCCTGGATCACTTCATCATTACTTTGCAATTTTTCCCACGTAATGCCTCTTTAAGTTAACCAAATCTTGGAGCATGGCCAGGAGAATAAGGAGGATATGGTAGATACTCAAACTTCAAATCCTGAAAGTATGTGGCCGCGAGTTTTCAAAAGAATACCGTTACTCAGAGATAGGCGCCTTTTAGTTCTGACAGTGTATCTCTATTAGGCATGGAGATCTTTAAAATTGTCATATTTGCGTCCCAAAAAAAAATGAGCATAACCTTTCATGCTAATAGCTGTGTCGAAATATTTTGGCATTCGGCGAAAAAGGGTGCCGCAATTCTTTACTTGTTATCTTGGTTTCTGATAGTGCACTCACGACTCATCTCTAGTCCCTACCCTTGTCAACTCCCATATTAAGACTAAATTGCAAGTCGGATATCTGCTACTTGCAAATCTCTATAAACTTAAAAATATCTTACCATCAAAACAAAAATATGTTTTATGCGATAGTTTAGTTTTGTCACTGCTTGGTTATGGGGATGTTGTGTACGGAGACTCATTATTATGGCGTAAAAAATATATAAATTGCAAAAATCGTGTATGAGATTCTCATTCAATATACCATTTAGTAAACTACATAACATCTTATCTAAACAAGAATGGAACCTTAAATATGGAAAACTGCAGAAAAAAGCACATGTATACACTTATTTATAAAATAATAAAGAAAAATATGCTCATGTATTTAAGGAAACATTTCTTAAGATTTGCACATACACACGGAACTAGAAATATTACCAATTTTGTCGTGCCTTTACATAGAAAATTTTCAAAGATCATTTGCATTTGTTGGCACGGACTTATCGAATGTTTGACGCCTTCCGTGAGGAATTCATTTTTGAAGCAATATTCAAATACAACTAAAACACAGTTAACATTTCTAGTAGGTATATAATACTGATAGTTTTCGATATATACTTATCTCTTATGGACTTCCTCCAAGATATTTACTTCGATTGCCACTTTTCTTTCTAACAGAAGTATTTTTTTATGGCTATTCATCTTATTTTCCCAAAAGCACCGCAGGCGTTTTACAGACTTCAGTGTTGGTACTTATTCTATTCCTCCTGCACATCAAGGATCTGCGTAGTCTTACCGACAATCCCACTTACATCCATGCTGACGATAGTACACTTCACTCCAACATACAATTTCTCGTATCAGTTTCTAAGAGTAAAATTTATAATGGACGTAGCGTAATGATTTGTCACGAACTGAGGACCTCATTAAAAACGTAGAGCAAAACTTCTCCAGTTTACCGCCACTAAGATCCAATCATGTTTATTATCTCACAAATAGTGATGCCGTCGAGACGAGACGAGACGATACTAGGGCTTCTCGAAGACACGAGATAAAATGCGTCTCTGGTCTCGCTCGAGAGGGGCCTTCTCTCGTCTCGTCTCGATTCTCTCGATTTCTAGACAAAATATTTACGTTAAATCACAGGTCCTGTTGCTAACTGAATTTCGGGCGTTCTTGAGGTATCTATTATGTAAAAACCGATTTTGATATTTTGAAAGAAAATTAAACGCAAGATGCCCTTAAAATTTTAAAATTAACTTCAGACCTTGAAGAAGAAAGCGGTAGTAGTGAAGACGAAACCGATAAAAGTAACAACATAAATGCGGAGAGTCCACTAGTAGCAAGACTTAGGCAATTGTTTAAAAAGATTGCAAAATATTTTAAGGAGCTTTTGTTCTTCAGCAGGAGTAAAGTATACTTCAATTAAGATCGATGTTTCAACAAGGTGAAACTCTACTTGTGAAATGATAAGTATTGCATTGCAGCTAAAAGATACTCTTGTTCCTCTATGTCATTCCAATACAATTTTAAATAAATATAGTATTAGGGATAATGATTTAATAATTTATAAATTTCTCAAATACTCTAAATCTGTAAGTACGCTACTATGTGGGGAGACTTATGCAACGTTGCCATTAGTTATTTTAAGTTTTAATATACTGATCGATAAGCTCGAAACATCTTTAGCCGAGATTGACCAGAAGCCAGATAGAACGTCTATTGAAGAATCAATAATTAATGCTTTCCAGGCTGCAAAAGAAAAAATGTTAAAACATTATAAAAAACAAACTGGATCTACTGTGCTGTCCTCTTTTTAGACCCAAGACACAAAAAACAGGGCTTACACAAACCAATTGCGGAAAAGAATTGCTTGAAGGCTCTGAGAAGAAGTTTGAAGAAATTTTAAAAAGATACATACCCGCTAAATCACGACAATCACCGCAAACGACGGAAATTGAAACAATTGAATCATCATCATCAAGTGACCAGTTAAATGTATCATACTTGTTTGATTGTCCAAGTTATAACGTAGATATATAGAAATTAGAGATTAACAGATATTTTGAATCTCCTAGAGCAGACAAAAATACAAATATCATTAAATGGTGGTTTGAACATCAGGAAATATACCCAAATTTAGCTAAAAAGGCATGTTAGTTATACCAGTAACTAGTGTGCCCGCAGAAAGACTTTTCTCCAAGGCCGGTCTCATAATTAGAAAGCATAGAAACAGGCTTACTGCGGAATCGGCAAGGAGCCTGTTGTGCTTAAATTTATGGTATACATCTTCCATTAGTACGTCACTGACACAACAATAAATTATAGTTTAATTAATTAATTAATCTAATTAATTTTAGACTTTAAGTTTATATATATTAAAATAATTACTTTTTATATATATTATTATCATTTTTTAGTTTCGTTATTAGTTTGAAGTAAATTGTTATAACGTTTTAGTCAAACCGTTGTATGAACGGGAGCTTATCCGGTGTATGAACCGGATAAGCTTGATATTTTGATATTTTCAAAGGCTGTCAAATCTCGTCGAATCAAATTAGAATAAAATAGTTTGAAGTTTCGTATTTTAGTTTTTGAAAATGTATCTCAAATTTATTGCGAAAATGCTGATTTTTGCTGGCATTGTCAAAAATTGACATTCTCCGTTTGGTTCAACATTAGTGTCGTTAAATAGAGTTTTAAAAACTAAGATTGCAAAGTGCGAATCGTTTGAGATTTGACAGTCCTTCATAATGCAAATTTACATTTTTCAACTGTCAATATCTCAAAAGCAGTTAAAGATACTAGAAAAATTTAAATAAGTAGGAATCGTGGTTTTTTGGGTAGAATTTAAATGTACAATATACAAGATGCTGCACTAAAAATATAATTTTGATACAGTGCGTTTTTGCGGAAGATTCTGTATCATATCTCTACTACCGTTAAATAAATTCAGTCGATTCTCTACAATTCAGTGAAAAAATCGGCTCTTTCTTTAAAAATATTAAAGTTAAGACGGGGCAAATTATAATCATATAACCCCGTACGCCACGTTATCTAAATATTTCAAAGATAGATTTGCAATCTGCTTTATAAAGAAATCTTTGTATATTTTACAATAATTGTGTAGGACATTTGACAATATTCTCATAGATCTAATTCGGACATTTTTTAAATTAATTTAATCTCATAACGCTAACTGTTATACAAGGAATGTATCCTCTCAAGTGTAGAAGAACCGTTGATGATTAATGCCTATCTAAAATCATTGTCAAATGTTCACCAGAAAATGTGCTGCTTGTTTGGTAATTTAACCGGCTTCATATTTTCAAAAATTATAAACAAATTAGCAATGATAGTGCAAAGTTAATTTCAATCAGCCTGTATAGTGTATAATGTTATCGTTTTTTAGACAAGGCAAGTATCGATATTCTCTATATTTAATTTATTGGATGTGTAGTCCATTTTAATTAAAGGTTTATTTTATGTCGATATGTCGAGAGAGCTCGAGAGAAAACAATAATTTCTCGTCGAGAAAGGCATCTCCTCTCGTCTTGTCTCGCCATCAAACCACGAGAGAACTGTCTTCTCTCGTCTCGACGAGACGAGAGTCGATAATTTCTCGACTCGACGGCATCACTACTCACAAATTATCTCCCCATACCCACCCCATTCAAACGAATAATCATATGCATGAAGCTAACGATTTCTTTAGCCTGGTTAGCACCATTTTTAAGAAAGATCTTCACTGGCGTGATCACGTCACCTCAATTATTACAGCAGCCTCGAAGGAATTGGTTTTCCCGAGCTCGAAAATACTTTTCTTCTACCAACTTCTAAACCCTTTACACTTCCCAAATCAGAACCATTCTTGGGTATTACTCGCATATACGGAGAGCAGCCTCTCCTTCAATTGTTAACATCCTTGAAAGACCAATGGTCTCCCACTTTATTCGCTCCTTTATTCCCGGAGTGTCGCGATTATGAAATATGATACCAGCATAGACCTTTCCCTCTTCTCCTAATCTGAAAATTGTCTTGCATCAACAAACTTTACATTTCTTCACTTATAGCAACCTCTGTACCTAATACTTCCTGGTCTGCTCACAGATATATGAAAAAAATGAGAGGTCAAATAATATTTTATTTCTAATAATAAATTGTTTCTATAAATCTAACAAAACATTTTTACACCTGATGTCATCAATCATCTGATGGCGCGATGAGTTTCCAGGGGAACTATAAGAACATAGGACGCATTCACCACATCGTCCGGAAAACAATACAAAAATAGTGTTGAAAGGTCTGTGTAACCAGACGATCATTTCAAAAAAAATCATGTAAATTGGTGCAGTACTCTCTCACGAACTAGCTGAAAAATCTGGCTTAGTGTTCTAAATATATAGATTGTCCCTTAGCAAGGAAATATCTGAAAGCACAGTAAACAAAAACACAGATTTTTACAAAAAATCCCTCTTCTCTTAATCTCTCTAACCTAACCTAATACTACATATCTATTATAGCTTACGCTTTAGATAATTCATTTAAATGGGACGCTCTATGGGTTCGGAGACATCAATGCTCGCCGAAACTATATATTTTCGTGCGGTAACCCTCGAGTCGCGAACGGGAACGAGACGCGGCGTTTCCAATCACTAAATATTCAAAAATAGTTTATTTGTCATATGATATCATTAGCATTTTACATACAACTTTAAATATATTAGATTTTCTAACCCTATATAATCCTAAATTAAACCTAAAAAAAAATTCACCATAATAAGGTAAAGCCGAGGGTAAAGCAGCAGGGGGAACAGGAAGGCGCAAAAAATATCCGACGAGGGGGCTGCAGGGGAGCAGAAAGGAAACCACGAAACCATGCAGGGCGCGTTTTGTCGGAGAACTTTATAGTGTTTTAGTTTTTTCTTTTAATTAATTTTATTTTAACATTTTTTTTTTTTTTTTTTTTTTTTTTTTAAATTGGCAATTGATGTAGCTATATAATTATATTGAAATGAATTGAGTTAATTAGTTAATGTTCTTTGTTCTAAAAGTAGTTTTTTCCTTGTGTGTTCAGAATAACTTTTTATAGAAAGATTCTTAATGTTAGTTGGTAAGGCATTCCACATTTTAATGGCAACGAATGTAAAAGATCTTTGAAAGGCCGCTGTTCTATGTAAAGGAACCACAAAGTTTTGAATATTTTTTTTTATTACTCTGTATATAAATTTGTACATATGATGTTTCCTGCGATTTTCCATGTTGAGTATAGCAGCTTCATTTAGATAAGGTGTTATATGATTTCTATACGGAACCTCATATGAAAACCTGACACAAGAATTTTGTATTTTTTGAATTATTTTTTTCGTGCGTACCGTTAGAGAATCTCCATACACAATATCACAATAGTCAAACAGTGAAATAATTAGACTCTCACACAAAAGGTATTTCTGTTTGGATGTTAGAAACTGTTTTAATTTATAGAGTTTTTTAAGACGTAAGTAAGCTGATTTTGCTTTATTTTTTACATGAGATTCGAAGGTTAGGGCATCATCGAAAGTTACGCCCAGATTTTTAGCCTCTCGAACAATTGGAATTGGGTTATTACTGATGGATATTTGTAGGTTTTGCTGGACGGCATTTCTGACAACGGCATTATTTCCTATGACTAGAATTTGCGATTTTAAAGGATTAAATTTTAGATTGTGATTTTCGGCAAAGGATTCTATGTTTTCTAAGTCCGCGAGGAAATGTTCCTGTACTGTATTAACGTTCTGGTTGTTAATGGGTATATATATTTGTGAGTCGTCTGCATATTGCTGAAGCTCTGCATATTTAACCACTTTAAACATATCCGCGACGTATATTGAAAACAGTAATGGTGACAAAATCGAACCTTGTGGAACTCCTTGTGTAATAGGCAAAAACTGGGAGGCAATCTTTTCAGCCCCCTTAGAGACTATCACTTTGCTTTGGCGGTGGTGTAAATAGCTAGTTAAAAAGTTTATCGCATTTTCCGATAATCCATAATAGTGTAATTTTGCCAGTAGCATTTTGTGATTCAAGGTGTCAAAGGCTTTACTGAAATCTAAAAGCGCCATGCATGTACAGTTTTTTTCTTCTTCATTTAGGCGAATTTTGTTCACGATGTTTACTAAACTGGTAGTAGTGCTATAATTTTTTCGAAAACCTGATTGGCAAAACGGTACTATGTTATGTTCTTCTGAAAAAGCCGATAATTGAGAAAAGATGTGTTTTTCGATTATTTTAGACACTGCTGGTAAGATACTTATCGGTCTAAAATCCTTAAATTCTACAGGATCAGCGATTTTGGGAATTGGTTTAATTACTGCTTTTTTCCATAACATTGGATATATATTTTCTAAAATACATGTATTTATTATATTAATTAGAGGTTTTATACAAAAAGGTAAACACAATTTCAGATCTTTTATAGAATAAGTGTCAACACCAATAGCATTTGATGAGATACTTGAAATAATTTTTAAGAGCTTTTCTTTGGTGATAAGATTAAATTCTAAATCTGCGTCGACAATTCTGTTATTAGTATAAAAATTTATCAAAGGCTGTGAGGTAGTGTCTGGTAGATTGTTAACAGACTGAAAAAAATTGTGAATACCTGAAACATCAAGCAAATTTTCAGGTA
Source organism: Kuschelorhynchus macadamiae (assembly GCA_030620095.1). Taxonomy (NCBI): domain Eukaryota; kingdom Metazoa; phylum Arthropoda; class Insecta; order Coleoptera; family Curculionidae; genus Kuschelorhynchus; species Kuschelorhynchus macadamiae. The sequence goes on from JAUTXW010000328.1 coordinate 479,110, forward strand.
GTTCAGTGCTGTTTTTATTCCTAGTAAGGTTTAATTTATCTGCCGCTGACCAAAACTCTTTACCCTTTTTTAATGATAATTGATTAAAATACGTTATTTTTTCTCGAGTAATTGCATGCTTAGTGTAGTTTTTTAATTGTCTATAATAATTTAGATGTGTTTCTTTTTTAGATTTTAAGTATCTGCGATGCGCGTTATCCCTTAACTTCATTAACGATTTAATGTTATTGGTTATCCATGGGGTAAAGGGTTTTTCGCGGATCTTTTTTATTCTCAACGGAATATGTTTATTTAGGTGACCAAGTATCTGAGTATTAAATATATTAATTTTTTCTTCAACGTTTTGCGAATAATAGACATTATCCCACTGTATTATTGAGCCATCAAGATAAAAATCATTTTCGTTTATATTTTTGTAGTCACGATATTTAATATGTTTTAAAAAATTATCTATTTTGGGCATATTAAAAACTGTATAAATTAGGTTGTGATCAGATAAGGATTCAGATATTCCCAATGACTTTGCTCGCAGTGATATTAATTCTTTACTTGCTATTATTACGTCAATTAGACTGGATGTATTTGTAGTGTGATTTACTCTAGTAGGCTCTGTAATACGTTGCGAAATATTGAATGTCTCCAAGATGCTAATTAATTTTTCTAAGTATACTGTTTGAATTAAAAAATCTATATTTAAATCCCCCGCTAAAATTATATAATCATAGTGGGGATATATCATTGACAAAATATCTTCCAGGTTGTCAAGGAAACATGGTATACTTCCAGAAGGAGGCCGATATATGTTTAGCAAAATATATAACTTGTTTTTTATTTTAAAACCAATGTCAACAAACTCAAAACTCTCAAACGTAAGGTTAAAATTGACTTTCAGCAGATTTAATTTTTTCTTGACATACAGTGCCACTCCACCTTCCCGGCCGTTCCTATCTTTTCTTAGCAATTTATAGCCTGGAATATATAGCGAGGCACTTTCAAAATTTGGGCTGAGCCAAGTTTCTGTAAGGCAGCATATATCGAAATCGTATTCAGACATATACTGTGTAAACTCGTCGAATCCTGTATTTATTGATCTAATATTTAAATGACCAACTGAAAAATTATTTTTGCTATCCGACAGCGCCAAGATCTCGTCATCCATCCCACAAAGCACCCTCACCCGCAACTCCCCCGAGATAGACCATGCGCCCCCTGCCCGCTGCAAAACCCATACTATTTATAACAAAAAATATACACAAAAAACATAAAAAATAAAAAATATGTATAGTGAAAAACTGCATGTTGGATAACATGTAAAGCCGCCCATAAAATTGTTATGTTTTATGTTGCATTATATTTAATAATATTTACTCACTATCAATTATCTAACAATTTCTTCCATAAAAACCATGGAATCCAAAGCAAAAATTGGCAGTATTTCTTAAAATCTATAACATCAAACATTTCTAATTTAGTTGTAATCAAAAATATAAGAAAAAAAAAAGCAATTAATCTACTGTATTTATTATCTTACAATATCTTAGATAAGAACCATGCAGAAGCACATAGAAACCGAAAACAAAAATTAGCAATATATCTTAAAATTTATAACATCAAACATTCCTAATTTAGTTGTAATCAAAAATACAAGAAAAAAAAGAGCTGAAGAGCAGAAATGCTCCTGATTATAATCATGTTATTAAATATCGACAATTGATAGTTAAATTTTATTTAAACGAATGTAAAGAATTTGCGGTTATATAATTTCAAGGGAATCTCCAAAACCTTCACAATTACACACCCAGATAAAAAAACTAAACCAGCAAAGAACTAAACAAATATAGCACCAGTACTGGCATTTTCACATATATAGAAATTAGAGATATTTTGGCGTAGAAATGGATAGGTACACTATTTTTTTTAACGAACTAAAATGATTTTTATTTGTCAATAGATTTACTCAACGATAGTATGCATCAGTATATAAATACACTTACATAATTATGCCAAGATCTATATTCCACTTTTTCCCATAAAAGAACATTACCTTACCGAGCATTTTCCACTGCAGTCACTGCACTAAGTTCATTGTGATCTGAAATTCTGTGTACCACATCATTCACTTTTATATAAATAACACCATTTAAAATCCAAGTATTTTTACTTGTAAATTTATTTAGAGCACTTTTAAATATTTCAAGGCGCGTCCTCGTCAAGTCTTCCTTGATAACAATTCCACTGTTTTTAAGATGTTTACGAGCCTTTAGTACCGATAAACGAGCGGTATCTGTGAAAAAACGCACTAACACGGCCGGAGGTTTTTCATTCGGGATTTTGGATACGACCCGATGGCATTTTTTAATGTCACCTTTGTCAATGTTTATTTTTAACTTGTTATTAAAAATATTAAGTACCTCGGAATTGACATCTTCTTTATCTTGTACTGGCAGGCCGAAAATGCGCAGGTTAAGCCTGCGCGACGACTGCTCCTGGGAATCGATAATTTTATTTTGTTTAATATTATCGTTTTCTAAATTCACTATCCTCTTCTCAAGGGCACTGATCAATTTTTTTTGTTCCTTAAACTTTTCCTCAAACTGCTTTTCTATTATTTGAGCCACTTTGTCGGCAATTTCTTGTAAAAATTTTTCATTGAACGTAGACAATATCGTTGATCTGATTTCACGAAGGTCAGTCGATGACAAACCCATGATGGCGGCCAATTCTACGAATCGATGAGATTTTTAGTTTTGCAGCGTTAGCCGACAGATTTGAGAAAACTAGTACACTCACATTGAAGAGAGGCCTCTAAAATACATTATGAAGAACAAAACTAATTGATTGCAACCATAAAGAATACTTAAACACTTGACTTTCTGCAGAGCGACCCCACAACACTTCCTATCACGACAGCGTCATCTATCTCTCGTTCAAATATTAGAAGAGATCTTTTAGTTAGGAGAAGAATATTGATTTTGGCTGTTAATATTTGGGGTTAAAATTTGATACAGGTTAGCTTGAAATAAAGTTCCTAGTAGTAAGCATACGCTTTAATAGAACACAAATGTATTCCTACAAAAACCTGAATAACTAAATCAAAGAAACAACGCTAAAGATTATTTTAATCAAAAAGCAGTTTTAAAGCTATTAGCTTATACAGGAAGAGGGGCATTTTTTGCTTTGATACTTGTATGTACGGGGTGACTTAATATATTATGTATATGTTTACCTTTATGAAAGGCCATTCTCTACTGATTTCAAAAATATATAATTTTATTATATTGGCGCAATATATGGAATTGCCATATAAGTCTAAAGTAATATTATAATATAATGCAAAACTTGTTATAGTTAAACCAAAATAATTGAAAGACTGGTTGCGCCAAAGTAGTCAAACTATATATTTTTGAATTCAGAAAAAAGAACATTCATAAAAATTATAAAAATATAGGGTGTTCCATTTAAAAAAACGTATTTCGTTATATTTTTTAGGGCATATAGATAGGCATGCGATAGTCGTTTATTTTTTTCATAACGGATTTAGGAGGATTAAAAGCTCTTATATTTACACTTCTTTTTTCATCTTCGTTGATAAACTCTGTAGGTAAGTGTCAAAAATAATGACTCACCCTGTACATTTTTGTAACAAGTCAAAAAGTAATTGTCACTTTTTTAAATTAGATAAAAAAAGAAAGCTAAATACTTTCTTCTTACTAAACACATCGTAAATAAGACGAGTAGGTTTTTCATAATCAACAAAATTTGGCGAAAACAATATAAATAGCAAAATAGTTATTTTTGTAACGAGTAACTAAAATATTTTTTTTGGGACGAATTTTTGCTGTTTTCAGATGTTAATATAGGTTAATAAAGGTTAATATAGCGGTCATAGAAAAATATATACATCGGGGGATAGCCGCAAATTATCTTTGGCAAAAGTCTGCGGTCGTTACTCACGTCTGACGGCTTCCTCAGCATACTTGGCAACAGGCTTTTCAAGGCCTGCATCCATTTAGTGGGCCTCAAAGTTGCCATGTGTTGTTCGATCTAGTGCGTAGCTATATTGACCTATTCTAATAGTTAGGCCCTCGGCCTACATGGTTAGCTCACAGATACAAAAAAGAGAGGTGAGATAATATAATGAGATAATAATATGCATTAGTAGTGATAATATTTTCTATAAATCTCAAATCTCTTTTATACCCATTGTAAAGAAGCTCGAAGCCGACAACAACTAAAATTGTCCCCTAGTAAGGGAATATCTGAAAGCGCAGTAAATAAAAACTAAAAAAAAAACTCAAAAATCTTAACATTGACGAGCGTGAGCAGATGTACAACTACGAAGGGAATGAGGAATATATCCCTCAAGCCTCAAGACTCTTTAAATAGATAGATGGTTGGATAATTTTTTTTCAGTCGTCGGATTTTCCTTTCTAACAACAGATTAATTCCCGTAAGCGCTAAGTCTGGCAACGCCGCTGGGCATGAGCGAAGAGATGGCAGTAATACACTTTAAAGAAACTTCGTTGGCAGAAGCAAAATAAACAAAAATTGTTTCTCAGTACCGAAAAATTCAAAGGCAAATAACACAAAAATATAATTATTGTTTAGTACAAATTTTAACACAGACGAGCGTGACTGAAGATATGGCAGTAACGTTTTCCTAATTGGTCCTAATTGGATGCACAAAAGCCAGCCCCAGATGGGACGAAAAGTGCATTAGAGAGACGGGTAAATTGCATCAGTTTCATATAGACGTCGGAAAATTTTACGAGCGAACTTCAGACTCCTTTCATTACGTAGAAAAACAGCGAGAAAAACTATTATGAGCATATGTATACATGCACCCTGGGAAATTAATAAGACTCGCGTGGCAATGTCCAATTCGAGTTGGATTTGAACATTCTGTTACAATGTTTAACGTAAGTAAGCAGCTTTTAGTAATTAGTTTTCATTACAGTAAAGTTTCCGTGAATGTGGAGTTTTCATTAATATTGCCTGTGCGATATTTTGGAATTTTGATTTTCCCAAATAACATCCACTATACATGGTGTTAATTAAGTATGTACAATAAATTTAACAGACGATTCTTTTTGTCATTTTAACACAATAAGTTTATATAAACATGGGTCCGCAAATGTTTCATTCTCAAGACACAGGGTATTAAACCGTTACCACCGAGAAAAAGCCTTCTCAGCGCTTGCTTCCGTCACTTCTGCTACGTCACCCATGCAATTTGCCTCTGGAAGCTTCGGAGTAGTTCGGAGAGCACAATACTAAGCCGAACACATACGGCAGTCATCTTCGGGATCGGATAATGGTCTGTTTAAAACTTCTTAACCAAAGGATGGAACTAGTAACTAATGTTATTAACTGTTATTAAGACAGCAATAAAACTACGAATAGTATAAACACTCACTTTTCACAGTAAGTTCTTATATTGTCACTTTTGGTACGATCGCAGTGATGTAAAATTTAGAAGATATTTGAACGTTGCGAATATTTCACCAATTTTTGGAAATATATAGAAACTTTTAAAAATGTTGTATTCTTTCACTTTTTTTATTGATATTTAATTAAGTTAAGTTACAAAGAGTAGAAATTTGTATATTGAAATATTATACTTAAAATAAAACAGAAAAAAAACAATTAATTCCGTCAAAAGTTTAGTGCTCTTAGTGTTAGTACGTATCTTGAGTATTAAACAATTAAATCCATTATTTATTACATAAAATAAAGAACATTAAACAAATAAAATATAAAAAAAAAACATGTTTTGTCTTTGATCGTATAATAACGATTAAACACTTCTATGCGTACTGAAGTAAGTTATGTTTCGTTATCACAAGAACACAATAGAATAAATAGGTACATACAAATAATACTAATCTAATAACTTTGAAGAAATAGCATACATTAAATGAAAAACAACTTTCTGCATAAGCATAAGCCATAGAAGTAAATCTAACAAATACTTAACATAAACAAATTAACAATTAATATTTTTTTTAGAAATTGAAGAAGAACAAAGTAAAAAATTATCCTAAAAAAAATTCTAAAAATATTTCTTCCCGAGCTTAGGCATGGGACAATTATATTGATACTTCCGAAATGTCGACTCTTGCCTTCAGTCGTCGATATTATTGTCTAATTATACATATATATTATTGGTGTTGTTTTAATATTGGTTTTTGATTTTCTTAACTGTTGTCTCTGTACTTTCACAATGTCAGTCCTGATGATGGTCTAAGCTGACCGAAAGAACTAGACGTTTTTTAAACCAACATGAATTTTTTTTTATTCCTATTTACATCTAAGTAGAAACTTGATTTTTTTCGATTCCTATATGGATTTAAAAATCTATACAATATTTTTAAAATCGGTGAAATATATAAATATATTTTTTATGTAAACAAACCAATTTTTCCCACTATACAGGTAAGAGAAACGAAAAAAAAAACAAAAAATGGCGAAACAAAAACAACTTTCTTTTTTATTTTTGTTTATAAAGACATTGTCTTTAACTATATACGGGCCCGAGAAGGAGGCCTTAAGTCTTCTGAAAATAAAAAAATAAATGTGTTTCAGAAATATTTAGATTGCCTATAAAACAGTGATAAGGTGCTTTTATTTTAACATACTAACGCGCACTGGACAAATACGATTTGATTAGATTCACGAAGCTCTAGGCAACTATTTATAATGTTTGAATAAGAGTACCACGCTTTAGTATGCCAAAAGCTTTATCCATATCTGTGATGATTTCTGCCATCCCAAAATTGTTCGACACTATTTTGACTGATGAAATATTTTCCACTTACACATTTTTCCGAACCAATAAGGTTTTTATCAGGGTCGCTTTTCAGCGACCAATCTTGCTATATAACAATATTTTCTGACCTCCTCTGTCTAAGCAGATCACCAGGTGAACTGCGTCTATACAGATTTATCGAAGGCGTTCGATAGTGTACATCACAAACTATAATTGAATATATATTAATTAATTATTAATTAAAAACTTTCAAATATCGGTGTTTCAGGATGTTATTAGAAAGAGATCAGCTCTTATCTGAACCACTGTAATCAATGGGTTTTGGTGCAATGCTCAGCTTCTGGTGATATTTTAGTCATATTAGGAGTGCCACAAGGTTCTTAAATTGGACCACTATTATCCCTTTTCTTGGTGAATCTAAAAATCCAGATTGAACAACAAACTCATACTAGTAAAATAAAAGTTACGATCGTTACTTTTAGACAATATAATGAAATCGGGCTATTTCATTTATAATATGAATATATGATAACGTGCGTTGCCCATAAATATGGGATAAAATCGGTCGATTTTCATAGTTATGCAAGAGAATGTGGTGGTACGTTTAAAAGCTTAGGACAACAAACTCGTACAAGTAAAATAAAAGTATCGATCCTTACTTTTGGACAATATAATGAAATCGGGCGATTTCATTTACAATATGTATATATGACAACGTGCGTTGCCTATATCTGGGATAAAATTGGTCGATTTTCATAGTTATGCAAGTGAGTGTGGTGTTACGTTTAAAAGCTTAGGAAATTAATTTGTTTGGATTTTTGGCTCTGAGAATTATTACGGATGTTTCGAAAACATTCTTTTTTCTATAAAATCGAGCGATTTTATATATATGTATATTAAAATAAGTAAATTAATAATTGAAATAAATAAATGCAACTAAGTGGATTGAACTGAGGGTCGATATTTGTTTTCTTTTCAGACTCGTCTGAAGATGAACTATATAAATAAAACATTGTTACCCTCAATCAAACTTCTTTAGACCAAATACAAATAACTCTTACAGTTGCACAAACTCCCTTGGAGCCAGAAATAACCATAGGGGAGGGACAATCAAGCCAACAACAACCAGATTCCGAGAATAACGAAGGCAAAACTCTCCATGACGAGATAATCATTCGTTGGACTCATATTTCCTAAAAGGTGTAACCAAGGAGCAACGTGACGAGGTTAAGAACAATTATAGTATTCCAGCCAACTCTAAAGCATTGGTTCCCCCTAAAGTAAATATCGAAAACCAACCTTGCCTAAACAAGTCGAAGATTGAACATGATAAACTTATGACGGTAGAATTATCGGCAGTGCGGCACTGTCATAGAAAAAATGATTCACCTTCCAGAGCAGTCACAGGATTTGAAAACAGCAGAATCATGCCAGTTATTTACTAATGTTCATTTTGCCATTTCTCTTCATAAATTCCGAATCATGCCACATTTAAATACAGATTGCAAAAAAGTTTCAAAACCATTAGATGAATTTCTATTTAACAAAAAATTTGCAGAAGTAGTAAAGAACGAACAAACAATTAAGGAAACACCACAAATGGTAGGCAACTACGCAGGTACCCTTTCAAGATTTTACAGGCTTGGAAAAATATTGCAAACAACGGAGAGGTTTTAAACATTTGATAGAAATAGGTGAGAAATGTAGTCCTATTAAGAAACAATTTATATCGTTGTACTTTCTTGTTAAAAAAAAAAAACAAAAAAACCAGATGGGGTTTAATTATAATACCATAGAAACTTTTTGAAATAATAAAACACATTTCTCTAAAAGACAACTGTCTAAATGATGAAAAAAAAATTGTATTGTAACTAGACTGGCGGTACAAACATATTGTATTAGGTCAGGATATGAAACCAACCAGATTTTCTTGTAAAATATTCTGAGATTCCTTAACGACGAGTTGGGAGCTTTTTGTGGTGAAACTAGGTGCCGTGGTTTTGGGGACCAAAGTTGCATGAAAAATATTAAGAGATCAAAGCTGCATATTATTCATCAAAGTCTTTTGCAAAACATAAAAGTAATATTCACATATTATTGAGAATTAACAATCAAACAGCCATTTCCTGTATAAATCGAGGAGGAAGTGTTAAATAAATATTCATCTCTAAATATGTCCACAAAGGAATTGTGGCAATGGTGTGAAGAGAGAGGGAGAACCATCCACTCTACAAACAGATTCCCCTAGTGGTAGGAAAGTTGTTCGGTGGTATTTGTTAAGAAAAGGTGTACCAGAAACTGCAATCAATGTATCCCTACCAGAAGGAACCCTGAAATAGTATGCGGCTTGTCATAAAAAATTCTGGGACTTTTGTATATGTCAGCAAATAAATCGTTATGAATTAAATTTGCAAACATGCTTTATTTTTTTTAATGGAAATTTTAAACAATGGCAATTCCATAGACCCTAGTTATGTGAAAATAATAAATAGATTTTTTAAAAGTATTTCAAATATTCGTCCACCAAACTCTTTCTCTCATAAAAATTGAGAATATTAGAATATTAGAAGATAAAATTAAAATTTACGTTCCTGACAGATTAAAAATATTTGGATCTAGTAGAATATAACCTATACTCATTTTTCTTTACTTTAAAGTAAGATCAGAGTTACGTGAGGCATCCACTATAGAGAAATGCTTTAAAAAATCCGAAGCTTTTCGTCATCACAAAAAAAAATTTATAGTTACTTTTAAAAAACCAATTCACGCTGCCTCTTCACAGACTATTAGCCATTGGATCAAGAAAACATTATCTTTAGGAGGCATAAAGATATCCATATTCTCATCTCATAGCATGCGCCATGCTCAACTTGCAGCTTACAGAGCATGTGTAAGTGTAGAACAAATAAAGAATACAGCAGGTCGGACACCCACCTCTAATACATTTTTTAAATTCTACAATAGACCCGTAAAAGAACCAAACGACATATTTGCTAGCACTATTCTAAGTTGCAAGGAACGTAAAACTATAACCTTTTCAGTAGGTCAATTAAATCCACTTATAACTAAAACATACAGTTAAGTATTATTAGTATAGTATATTATAATCTTTATATTATAGATTTTTTGTTGTTTTTTTTTTAGTATTAGGACGTTAATTAGGTCCTGTAATTACATAAGTAACTTGTCCGAGATCCTTGACTATATTAATAGAGAAGTTATTAGGAAAATCGCTTTTGACTCTGAATATCTACACTGTAATAATTATATCAAAGACAAGTGACGGAAAATTTAAAGATTAATCGATTTACCTATAAGGATGATTAATCGTAATTTCCCTGGCTTGTCCGTAGATATAATTATTACCCAACTCACCCTGATATAGGTACCCTATTAGACAAGCGATTTTCCGTGTTGCACTTCAACGGAATGACGCAAGAGATCGGCAGTTGAGAATATCAGGCGGGAAGATGAATCATTGTGATTGTAAATTTTAAAAAGATTCGTGCTAATAGCTAGATTTTCGGAACCTACACTGTAATAATTATATCTACGGACTCGCCAGGAAAATTACGATTAATCATCCTTACAGGTAAGTAGATTAATCTTTAAATTTTACTTGGTCATAAATTTTATTAGACAGTAATATCTCGAATGAATGAATTTATCAAGTTTGAATTAAAATTATAGGTAATTTTCCCCGCAGTTGTTACATCACTACCGACAATAATAAGCACAGGAACTAACGCTTCAATAAATCGTACCAGCTGAATGACATTTTCAGAATTTTCCTCGTAATTTCTGCGTTCTTAAAGCACAGAAGAATGGGAATTGGCCGTGGAAAAGACTGTCGTTACCAACCAGGCAAGAAGCTCAGCGTTTTATGCAAATAGCCGCACAGAGTCGTGGCAAAATGAGCGCTGCATTCTAAAGCACTGTTTCGGGGGAGACCATTTTCAAAAATGGCTTTTCAAGAATCATAACAATATTTCGTCACGGTCTTTCGATTTTTTTTTGTAGAATAACTTGGGATTACACATTTAAATAAATTGCTTGAATAAGTTAGTCGATTATCAAAGTAAAAGCTGAATTTGTTTTAAGCCTCGGTATTTTAATTTTTTATCAGTTTTTAATTCCTTATTAAGGGGATTGCAATCGTAAACCAGTTTTGCATACTTCCTTTCATATTCGCCATATTTAATTTTCAATTTGTTAGCCGAAATGGAACAAAAAAAATACAAAATACATTAACGAGTGGTAGGGTTGATTCGGTTAGGTCAACAACATAGTCATAAACTTTGAAGATTTATATCAGTTTAATTCTCTAAGTTTCGGTCTATATTAGACCATCTTCAGGAGACTAAAAAATACATAGGATAATAAGCAAATAAGTAAATACATGTACTTATACAGAATTAACAAGTACAAAAATTAGCAAAACTATACAAAACATAACAATAACAAGACACCAGTTAATATAAATTATTATGAGTATTACTTACAAAACAAGTGAGGTTCTCTGTGTTACATTAATTTTAAAAACACAGAATATTATGGGACAAAACAGGTATTATTTCAGAAGAACACATTTGTTTTTAATGTTGATATGGTATTAATAGCCGAATATCTGCTAAAATTCGATACTTATTAAAGGGAATATAAAAAAACAAAAAAGAACTATATTTATTTTTCGGGCAACTCAAGAAGTGTTCAATGTTAATATACAATATAATATTCCAGGTGTTATCTAGATTTAATAACATTGAAATAGGACAGACTCATTTTTTAATATCTTGTTTCTTATTTATGCTAGTTCTATGTTTTTTAATTTGAAGCATCTCACTTAATAACCTTTATTTTGAAATTTGTAAAAGTTTCCTCAGTGAATTTTCGTTTTTAAATGTGTAAATGTATTATGCGGAGTCAAGGTTAAAAGGAGGTTCGATGGGAAAGATAACTAAAAAAAAACTGTTTCCGTCTTTTCAATTTTCCCATATTTCACTATTTTTTTTTTTCGAGAAGAGTAATGAGAGGCAGAAATTGTAGAGACCCCAAATCTCCCCTGCTCGGTCAGGGTAAGGTGTTAATTTTAAGAAATTTTTGAATTGTAGCGTGCACGAATTCGATTTGCCATTTTCTGGCCCTTTGTAAAGTCATATCGGTACATCCTGATATAAAAACGATTAAATCTATCAAAAATTCCATCTTTGTTCTGCAAGACACAGATATACATTTTTTTAAGTCAAAAAATTGGGTAAAACCTAGATTTGAGTATAAATGCATTAATTTTCTATTTGCCTTTGAATTTATCACTTTTTCAAGTTGGCCTGGATCTGCCAGCTATGTAGCTTTGACTGACATGTCATAATAAGCAGTTTAACAGAGTCACGATGTTTTTAACCCAAAATGTCTTCAAAATTTGCAAATATCTGTTGATCTATCTGTCTTAAATACTTTAAGGAATGGTGAAAAAGGATATACATCTCGAAAAGTGCAGAAATATCAGGCATCCTGCCGAAAAATAAAGTTATAGCAAGTATTTTATATACGAAATGAAAGTCGTTATAATAGAAAATAATAAATATATTGGATGGTGTGGAAACTTAAAGGTATGTATATTAATGTAGTATTTCTTAAGGGATTTCTCTCTTTTACCTAATAGTAAGCAATGTTTATTTCTTCGAGTATGTTTAGTAACGGCTAGTAAAGTAGTTACGAAGTAAACAGGATTTTTTTTTCTTATTTTTTGCTTTATACCCATGCGGTGTCGGGTATTTAAAGTTTCGCTGACTTTAGAATGTTATATGGTTTCATGTTATATATTTATATATGGGGTGTCAAAGCAATCCGGTTCAGGGTAGTGGCATTTTCCAGTGACCGGGGAATAGAACAGCAACTTTAATTTAATTTTCGACATTAAATACTGGGTAAAGCTGCCGCTTTTTGTAATTTCTAAGGCTGTTGCGAGCTATTATTATTTTTATTATTATATTGATTATGGCAGCATTTAATATGGATTTTATTTATGCTGCAAGGTGTATTACATTATTAACTAAATATTTTGATAGTAGGTATAGATAGCGTTTTAAATGTTTAAGGCATTCTGTGAATTATTTCCAAAATTTTTCAAAAGTATTTTCCAGCTGAATCATCAAAAAACGTTTAAATACAATCCTGGCAGTATTCAGTTTCTAGTAAATTTTGGGAAGAATGTTCCTTTAATCAGCACTGGACAAGGTTAGTGATTCGGATGGATTACCATCTATTTTTATTAAGAGATGTGTTAAAATGTGTATAGTCAAAAGCAGCGTTATCGTGCGAGTCATACGATTCATCAAAGACAAACTTTTTAAGTATAAACATATAAATACAAGTAGCTGCAAAAATCTTTGAGCTATGTCACTTCAAAGCCAGATTGACAATTCAGTGACCAAATGAGTAATAGAAAACAATTTTCGTTTTTTTTTGCATCCACAAGCGAAAAAAATGCTATCAAATCTAATAAAATATTACGAAAACGCTTAAGTGACAATGTAAAAACGGATGTTTGTAATGCAATTTACGATTTATACACATCAAAAACTAATATCATCCATCAAGTTTTAAAAGAAGCTTTAAAAAATCGAGGCATATTGGAAATTGGACTAAAATCGTTGTCAAAATTAATAAAAATGATGGGTTTTCGATATAACAAGGACTGTAATCGAATATTTTTATGCGAGTTGCCACATATAGCAAGTCAGCGTATCCAGTTTTTAAAGAAATACACGGAAAATGTTAATTCAAATTTTAGAAAAGTGGTATTTTTAGACGAGACTTGGATATTTTCTAATGGAAGTGGTTCGAAATCTTGGCAGGACTAGTCTGTAAAAAGTGTCGAGAGAAAAAAGGGACGCGGGACGGGAAAACGGTTCATCATTTTGCATGCAGGTTCTTCAACAGGATTTTTCCCAGGTGCAAGTTTACTGTTTTCTTCAACATCCAAAATGCCATGATAATATGAACTGTGAACTGTTTGAAAAGTGGTTAAAAGAACAACTGATTCCAAATTTAGATCCTCCATCTTTAATCATTCTGGACAATGCATCTAATCATTCAAGAATCTTAAATAAACAACCTACTTCATCCTGGAAGAAAAGTGATATTTATGAGTGGCTAATAAAACAAAAACAAAATCCTTTACGCAATATGCTGAAACTAGAACTTCTTTTAATGGCAAAATTTATTAAAAAACCAACAATATATGCCGTAGATGAAATATTACGGGAAAATGGACATGAGGTTTTACGACTGCCGCCATACCATTGCCAGTTTAACGCAATAGAATTAATATGGGCTGTGACAAAATCATATTACGAAAAACACGTGAACGATGGTCTTACATCAGATGAAGTGCAAATTGTTTGGCAAGATTCATTAAATTATATTACGCCGGAGTACTGGAAGAAATCTGCGGAACATACAGAGAAATTAATATGGCATTGGTAGAATCGAGAACGAATTCTAGATGTCGAAATAGCACCAATGATCAGTGCGCCGTTTGAGGACGACTCAGAAGATGAGGACTTTTTAAGTGATGATGATATATTTTAGTCTATAATATTATTATTATTATTAAAAGTTTCTGAAGGATTATATTAGTCTTTGACGTGTATAAATCATAAATTGCATTATGAATATCCATTTTTGCATTGTAACTTAAGTCTTTTGCCTTTGGATTTTTTCGTGTACATTTCTTAGTTTTCTTTGGAAGTAAATTATGTTTTTTTTTCATGCACAAGTTTCTGTACATTCCTTATACCGATTATCAGAGCTTTTGCCACTGGCTCCTGGATATTAGCCAGTGAATTTTAATTTAAAATGTTTTTTATTAGATTTGACACCATTTTTCATATATTCATGTATATATATATATATATATATATATATATATATATATATATATATATATATATATATATGTATATATATATATAGATATATGCATATATATATATATATATATATATATATATATATATATATATATATATATATATATATATATATATATATATATATATATATATATATATATATATATATATATATATATATATATATATATATATATATATATATATATATATATATATATATTTGGCATGCATGGCCCTTGATTTTAGACTGAAATTTGAAGAAATGATAAGTAGTTTTTTAGCTATGCTGCGAACAGACAGACTGACGGACAGACATACGGAATTAAGAAAACATGTTTTCCGGCATCTATGGACCCTCAAACGTAAAAATCTGAAAAAATCTCACGAGGTAAGTAATAACTAATTATCTTGTGTAATAAACGTGTATAATATTTTTGCAAAATAAAATTTTTTTGTTATCACAATACGAAAAAAAACAAGTTTTCTTTGCACAGGGGTGGACTGCATTTAAATAAATGACACTGTATAAGTGGTCAGGTCAAGCGGGGCTCATAATTTTTGGTGATTGATAAAAAAATCTCACTTTCATTAAGTGACTGTATAAACAGAACATATCCTGATTGCTCCACTGATTCGAACCGCCTTCCGACTTTATTAAGGCGCTTGCCATTTTGTGTATTTTTGTTTTTGCCGACCAAAAAATTTTAACCAAATATATATTTAGCGAATTTTCTTATTTGGTCCCTCGGCATTTAATATATAAAATAATATTAAGTGGCTATCTTAATAATATTAAGTAATATAATAAAAAAAAATTTTCCTTCTCCCTGTATATTTGTAAATAGCCCATCGAGATTTAATAGCTCGATAAAAGAATCACACAACATTTTGGTATTCACTGTGTTTTCTGATTTGATTCATAATGTTGGTGACATTTGAACTCGCACGATAAGACCGCATTCGACTATATCACCAGTGATTTTCAATAAAACCTTTTCAAATTGTATTTTCCCTTCAAAACGGAATGAGGAAGCTGTTCCTATATTTAAATGTGGCGTTACCAATTATGCTTACATTATATACCTAATTTTAAACTCAATATTTTATATAGTCAACAATAATTAAATTGTATATTCTAAGTAGACTAGATTGTTTCCTAAGCGACCGGTAGATGCAAATATCCTGCAATATCCTAAATGTATACTGAATGATATGGATGCGTAGGTTCAGGTTGACCTCGTGTAATAAATAGTTTTACCAATTGTGTATTTTAGACGTTCGTCAAATTTACAAATTTGTAACAATAAAAAATGTGAAATGAGCTCATTAATATGATATTTATAAACCTTTATTTATTTATGGTTGTGGCCACGATCGTCTGTTGAGCGGTATACATATTGTCTCTTGATCTACAAAGAGAAAGAGCTGACTTCGGCATATTAATAGCGAGCGGCCCCAAAATTTGAGGGAATCGTTTATAATTGCCCACGCACCTTCCGTCACGCCACCGTGAAATTCCGCAACATGGCTAGACTCCACAACAGTAAGCGTCCTTGACCCTTTCTGTCTTAATCCCTCATTTCGGCAAAGCTAAAAGGGATCGAAAACGATTATAGTTCAGTAATTTTGGCATTTACTATTACAATTTTACTTACTCACACTACTTAAAGTGCCAACTTTATGTCTCGTCCGTAACATCAAGTTATTTTTAATTTTTCTAGCAGAATTTAAATGTTGCCTTCCTCACTGATTTCTGATCTTAAGGGTCGAGAAATGGAGTTAGAAAATATGAGCCACAACACAATTACATATTTGGAAATATCAAAAATTATTAATGGCTGTTATGTTATATAAGAGTCTTGGTATACACGTTTAATTAATTAAAAAAAGTGTTTTTATAATTGGCCTAAAAATAAAACGCATTGACAACACAACTGATTTATGTTATTTTAATATGTAACAAACAACTTCCTGACAGTCGAAAAGGACACATAAATGAGCGTTAAAAATAATATTTCGTAACAAACATGTTCGACTTTTCTTTCACTGATTTGGAGGGATTAAATTTAAAGAATCACAAAAAGGGCCACAGCATATCTGTGGGCGTGCAGACGATCCTTGGGATCCATTTGCGGTCTAAAACCTCGTGCACTTGCTTTAAAGGCCAATGATCACTTATGGCTCTCTTGTGTAGTGGCCCGCCATAATATACAGGAGTAGCTTGACAAGCTCCAGAAACTTGCCTGTCTGGGCATAACTGAACCCATACGAACCACACCGACCCGAGCTATGGAGGTCATTTTGGGACTAAGTTCCCTATACTTGTTTGTAGAGGAAGATGCTCGGAAGGCTTCTGTTCGTTTAAACGGCTGGGGTCGTTGACAGAACTGATCAGATCCGACCCTCTCCTAGCTAGAAGAGATGCTATTATTTCGGTCTTGATAGCCTCTAAGAGGTTTCGTGTAATTTTCCCTGACACGGAACAATGGAGGGATCCCTCCGCCCTTCCTCAAACCGGAGGGGCTTGTCTGGTTTACAGACGGTTCTCTAATGGAGGGCGGATCTGGGGTGGGAGTCTGTGAGGTGCGACCTAGGGCTAAAATTAGTCTTATTCTCGGACGGTTTGCGACTGTATATCACGCTGAGATTACAACAATCTTGGACTGCGTACAGGAAAATTTTCAGAGGGTATCTCGAAAAGCATATCTATATAAACTGTGATAGTCAAGCGGCGGTTAAGACTCTGTCTTCGAGCAGGGTCAATTCGGTCCTTACACTCTAATGCAGGAGAGTTCTAGAGGGGCTATTACCTGCAGAAGATTGGATTGGGCAATTATCCATACTACAGGTTTTGTGCTGACGTAGATAAAACTACCGAGCATCTGGTTAGCATGTGACGCTTTGGTCAACGCCAGACCGCTTTCTTTTGGGTGACGTCTATGTGGAACTCGAACTTGTGGGACCTACTCGACCTGAAAGGGCTTCGTTTTTAAAAAGGAGTGGGCTCCTGATCTTAGATGTCTTCTTGGGGAATAGCACAATTGACTCCAATGAACCTAACTGCTGCACTTGTCAGTCTATGTCTATATCTATTTCTTTCTTTCAGGGTCCCATTTAGAAGTTGCAGATTATCTTGGCTTTTCTTACTTTGAATATCGCCAAAAGTTCGCCCCACCTTTTTCAACCTACTATTTTCCCTGTATAATAAGCTGCAATGATTTATATCCTCTATTTAGGCAAATGTGTCCAATAACCTCAAACTTTCTTTTCTTGATTGTACATAGAATCTTCAGATCGCTGTTCGTTCTATATAAGACCTGTTGATTTGTAATTCGATCCACCCAAGAAATTTTTTATATTTGCCTGTACACCCACATTTCGAACGCTTGTAATCTTTAGTAGTTTCCTTGTTCAATGCCATAAAAATACTGGGAATCGTTCTCACTCTTAGAGTCAACGACAGATATAGGACTATTAGCAATTTCTGCTAAGTCTAATAAACGTAGATCTCGCTTGTTCGATGCGATATAGAATTTCTTGTTTTTATTGGATATGCCATGGTATTTATAGTGAGGAACGCCTTTGATTATTCTTCCGTTTGTAAGTAGTTGCACCAATATTATTATTTGTTGAAATCAAAATCATTTTTGTTTTGTTGACATTTATAGATAGGCCATGTTTTTGACTAACGGCGATTACTTTGTCTTTCACTCCTCTAGATCTTCTAAAGAACCTGCAATCGAACGGTGTCATCTGCGTATCTAATAAACCTTCCAATTACCACAATTCTTGCTGATTCAGCATCAAATGCTTTGCGAAAAATATGTAAATGGTAGAATTTTAAAACTAAATGTTACAATTATTGATTATAAACATATTAATAAAAAAATAGAGCTGATATAAAAAAAAGCAATAAAAAGTAAAAATTATATTTTATTCCACCTTGAAAATTTGACTTTATGAAGTTGGTGTCAAAGTGATTCTTAATTAGTTAATCATAAACAGACATTTACATATTGAGGGTCTACATATATTTCACTTTAAATAGACACGGTCTTCATTACTTCAACACCTATATATATATATATATATATATATATATATATATATATATATATATATATATATATATATATATATATATATATATATATATATATATATATGCATATATATACATGTATCTATATCTATATATATATATATATATATATATATATAATATATATATAATATATCGACTCCAGCGCTTGCCTAAATAATGGAAAATGGCGGTATTCCGCCAATTTATACATTTTACATTACATTACATGCCTGCTATGGGATCACCCCGGTAATATCCTCTATAATCCCTGAAAATTTCATCCGAGTTAGTCAAACCATCGCGGAGTAATCGATGTACATACATAAAAAATACATAGGATTTTTGAAGTCGGTTAAAAAGCGTTTGTTATTTAAAACCACCAATAAAAATTTAATGTGACCCATATATCTAGTAATAAATTTATAATGTAAAATATTTAGAAATGATGAATAACCGTTACTGCCATTTTTGTTGCCCATTAAAAATAGTTTAGTCTACGTGGAACAGAACACAATCATGTAACCTATACCGCATTTTCAAATCCAATTACGTTCAGACACCGTTGTCTGATATTTCACAATTCGTTGAAGCCGGTGTTTGCAAACCTTCTACACTTTTAGAAAAAAATTGCTTTGAATTATTTGGGAAAGTTTAAGAAGAAAAAAGTTTGTTTGGAGAAAATATTGGATGAAATGCCAGACTGGCATGAGAGCTAAGTTCCCTACGGTGCCACGAATTCGTTACTTACTTTAGTTGCTTTGTCATGTTTTTAAAAAGTTGTCAATATTGTTTCCGATTGTGTGATAGACAGCCACTGAACCAACATCTTATGTAGGCATTGGATTCAGCTGACTGTCGACAATCTGTCACCTTTTTAAAAAACCGTAAAATCAAAAACAAAAACAACACGAATATTTTGGATATTATAATTACTTCCCTCGTGAAAAAATCACTTTTCTAGATTTTTGCAGATTTTTGCGTTTAGGAGCCGTGGACATCGAAAAACATGTTCCCCATTTCCGTCAGTCTGTCGGTTTGTACGCAGCATTGCTCAAAAAATACTTCCAAGTGACTTCAAATTTCGTTCAAAAATCAAGGATCATAAGGGGATGAAATAGTTACATTTTGGTAAAAATCCAAAATCATTACCAAGAAACTACTTATCGAATGGAGAAAGAAAGCTTTCACGGCTTCGGTCAATTAAGAAATCATGGTTCTTGGGATTAGGCCGTGTTAAATGGAAACTGCTATTCGACGTTTCGCTTTCGATTGCACGAGCAATCTTCAGGGATCTTTACTCCACGATATTTGAACACTGAATGAGCTCGGCAGGCTTTTATACTCTACTTGTGCTCGCCCAACCGTAACCATGTGTTAAGATCGGTTTTCACGTGTGATGTAGACCGTAATCTCTATCTCTATTAAAGTTTTTTGTTTGTTTAAAAATGTCAATTGATTCTCTAATTTTTCGTTTACAAAAACCTCGAACCGACGCTAGAACCTTGGTTTCTTTAACATTTATAATATGACCAGTGGTATGATGGTGTTCAGTTACAGGAGATTGAACAATTTATTTCTTTTTGTATATAATGTAGAAAGACGGTTTCTTTTTAATACACCTTCAAAAATCGAGCTCAACACAAATTATGTTATAAATTGTACTCCAATGAATTATATACTAGCAGTAATGTTATTGGCGAACTCCATGTCGTGGTCACTTTGAAGAAATAATAAAGCATCAAAAAATGTAAAATTTTACAGGAGGTGGGAAGTAAGCTGGTTGTAAAAAATCGTAGTGTTTTATTTAGTTGTTTTTGTAGTTTTTACCAAGTGATTATTTCTATTGCCTCTGTGTTTAAAGACTAATTATATCAACTCGGGTATGATGATTATATTTCAGTAGCAAATATTGCTTTCAGGTAATATTAATAGGAATACTAGTAATTATAAGGCTAATGACAACCACAATATCAATAATAATAATAATAATAATAATAATAATAATAATAACAATATTAAATTGAAATTAAAAGTGAAGCACTACATGGCAAGTCTAAACGGAAATAAAATACAACCAAAAGCCTTAATAACTCTTCCCAAAAATTCTTTGGCTTCGAGGATTAACAAAAATAATAGCTACGTAACGGCACAAGAATATGGGTAAAGTGGTCCATCAGTTCAGAAATATAATCTTACTGGTAAATTTTTTTTGCTACCATCCAATATGTGAAAATAAAAATATCAAACCCTGTTGGAAAGTGGAGATATGAACAGATCGAACTATCCAAGCAATTAAATCTGTGGTTAAAAGAAGCAAAAGAGGCCTTAATAGTGCATTTCTCGGTACCTCTTCACAACAATATCGAACGAATTAACGAAGGAAAGGAAAACAGTTATCAAGACCACTCTTTAAAAATAAAAAATATCTGGCAGTCTGGATCATACCTCCAGCGTTTATCATTGTCAAAAGAGAGGTACTCAAATAAGTATGGAAATATGTCTCTGGCAACGCGATACTATGGATTCAAAAACTAGTCATATTTTGAACAACAGAAACCGTCAAAAGTGCGTTTGACCGCTCCTGGATTACCTTTGTCATCAACATCATAAAAAAAGACCTTCACAAAGGCAACAACTTTCCTCAGATATTTAGATTCAAATCAAAGAATATAATAAAATACATCACACCTATTTATAGTGTTGAAAAGCGAACACATTCTGTATTGTAACAGTTCAATATAACTGTCATTCAAAATAGCGAGACCTTCTGCTATTTTGGATGCTATTTTGAATAATGTCAGTAAATATTATTAGACGTCTAGACGGCGCTGATATCGACGATGTCAGTTTTGTTTAGGATAATGAAATGACACGTCGATTGACTATGCATATTACTTTTGTCCTCTTCGAGGATAGGCAGCGCACGTTCTGATACAAAGCAAATTTAATATTCTAAACATAATCATGATTCAGCGATACCTTGATGGAAATCTTAATATGGAACAAGCTTTGTGCGAGTTTCTTCTTTCGTTGTACTGATATTAAAATACTGATTAGATTTCACCTTGCGTAGATAAATTTTGCTAACTAGTATTAATTCTCTGTAAATTTCTGCGAAATGAAACGGAAGGTGATAATTTTTTGGCTTATTCTATGACTAAAAGTTCATATAAACATGGGTCCTTAAATGATTCGTTTCGGAGATACAGGATGTTGAAGTTGAAATTTGATTTCAGATTTTTTTTAAATAATTTTTGTAAAAAATAAAATTTTTTAACAAAATAAAGCAATTGGGGGGTTTTTTGAGATGGAAAATCAAAATTTTGTAATAGTTTTTATGTAGCATCTAGAGGGCGCTACATATGCAATTATTATTTATTTTAATTTGCAAATTTCTGCGTCGGTGCTAGATTAATTTGGTGGAAACAAAAATCTATACAAAAAAACGTGGCAATCTGGAAACTTAAGCTTGGGTATTAAAATGTTGTAATATTAATAAATTGCTTGTATTTCATATTATATAAAAAAATATTACTAAAATCTATAAAAAAACGTACAATCTAGAAACTACCCTTATTTTATAATATATAAAAAAGAGGATTACAATCCAAATAAGAAACTAAACAATCTAGAAACTCAAAGCTTGGGTATTAAAATATTGTAATATTATTAAATTGCTTATATTTCATATATTATTAAAATCTATAAAAAAACGTGACAATCTAGAAACTCGAGCTTGGGTATTAAAATATTTTAATATTTAATAAATTGCTTATATTTCATATTATATAAAAAAGATTAATAAAACCTATAAAAAAACATATGCAGTAGTCAAATTTCACCTAGATGTGACACTGTACATCCCAAAATAAAATTTATCATGGAATTAAAGTCCAATAATTCAATAAATTTTTTGGATGTCAAAATTACCAAGCTTCCTAGCAGATTGGATTTTTAAGTATACAGAAAACCTACACATACTGCTTATAATTTATAGATGCTCAAATTATTCTTTTTGTTTAAATTGTCTTCATGTTATAGTCATATTTATACAGCTTTGACACTCGTTTCAGTATTTTAAAATTGATTTTATTAACAATTTTATCTACGAGATAAGGACTGTATCCGTTATTAATTGCGATTTGCTTAATAAGTTCTAATTCCGCTTGTCGGTGCTCAGTTGATTGAGGAACTGAGCACAAATGTGACTATTGTAATTATGTCAAAAATGATAGACCTCCCTATATTTCTTCTTAATTTGTCGGTCTTCTCCCTGTCCCAATGTTTTCAAAAAACATTGAATGTGATTAAATTCTGATTTCATTTACATTTAGATGTTAGATTAATATACATACTTGTGAGTAATTCCTCTGCCTATGTCCTTAAAACTTAATATTTAGATTTATTTATTATTAAATTCTTTACTGTCGTGCTTTGACATAAATCCGTACCCATTAATCATTTCTTTAGCATTGATAAGTTACATAATAAGATATGAATCGAAAAGCTAGGACGTTTTGGTAAGTTGAAATTAAATAAATAATTTATGGTTAAAAGCGGTTTAAATATAACATACATATAAAAAAAATTAGTTTTGAAATCGGCCGCAATCATAATTTCGTGCATATCCCTACGTATTTAATAATGGCTGCATTATTCTAATAAGACTCGAAATTTTATTGTATACATACAAAAAACCATGGACTATTTAGTTTGTACTAAAATTTTGTTACACACATACATACACAAAACAATGGACTATTTTATTTTTATATTATATGTATTCATCTATGCATGGACAATCCGATGACCTCATATTATAATGTTATCTTATTTATTCATTTAGTGCGTCCGCACTCACAATCTATACGTATTATTTTACTGAACACGTTATCGCAGTTTCGGTGTCGAGGTTACCAAGGCAATGTTAAGTTTGCACAATAGTGATCCCAATTTTCAATACTAAAAAATAAATTTCCTTTTATAAAAGAAAAACGGTAAAGTTGGCAGCAATGCATTGGGACTGGCACAATTTCATACCTCAGGGTACATATTTTCATTAAACATAGGTAAGTGGTACCTGAGATATTTCGCTGTTTCCTTACTTTTTGTTACACGCTGTCTAAAGGTAAAAATAAATAATAAAAAACCTAGATAGCAAAACTGAGATTAACAGTTGACTTTGCAACATAATTTCGAATTTCGAGAAAATGTAGTTTTTCATTTTCGCCGTTGCCAAATCATTAGGACTTCTGACGTCACAAAAGCTGTGTTGCCGGATTCACTCAACACTTTAAAATTTAATATTCGAACAAATTTGTGTTAATAATAAACTATATAAAATGGTTTAAATTGTCAGACAAATTTATATTTAAAATACATAGACGAAATGATTTTATTTTTCATTAGATTAGTACTTCCTCACTTAGTTTTACTATTCTTGTTTAATTTGAACGTCTCTATTAATTTGACATAAACTCCTGCCGAGTGCCATTAGTACTTCCTCACTTAGTTTTACTGTTCTTGTTTAATTTGAACGTCTCTATTAATTTGACATAAACTCCTGCCGAGTGCCGAGTCGCTTAAAACCTCTGGCTAACTCGATTTCTGATACTGCTAGTTATAAATCGAAATCGTTTGTCGTCTCTTCTTTTTAAGTGACATTTACAAAGGAGCTGCTATTACGGAGAGTTATTGCATCTTTTTATTCCATAGCAAGGCGATCTTTTCTTACGTTTCTTGTGCACAGTACAATACTGGCGAAAATGAAATGGCAAATTCAATTTGGGAATTCGATTTTTTAGCGCGTCTCCGCCTTGCGAAATTGGGATAGATATTTTAATGTGTCTGTTAGATAAAAGTCTAAAGCACCTCATAGAAACGTGTAGCAATGTAACTCCATTTTAGAAAAAGTAAATGTATTATACACTGAAAAAAACGTCTTTAATTTAAATTTCGACTCTATTACATTCATATAATTGCAGTTCCAATTTCTTACTCTATGCGGACGATTTAAAGCTATATTATCCAATAGTGCAGCCAGTTATGGGAACAGCCAACACAGCACCTTATGATGGGAAACTGTAACGATGAGATGTTCCACGGAAGATGAAAACCGCTGACATACAATTATTCACATATAAATACTTTTTGTAAACATGTTAAGGCGTCTTTAAGCCACTAACTGTTGTACCGGTTAATTAAAGTCCGTATTTTTCAAATTTTGAGTTTTTTTAAAAAGTCATTCGTACAGGTAAAACCTAAAACTGGCGCAGTCGGTAGGATTGTCCAAAGCGTTTCGACAAAAATAGCGAATAGCGTCCGTATCGACGGTTAATTTGGACATCCGAAAACGCGAGTGACTCAAGAAATAACCAAATTTGGAAAATAAAAACAAGTCCAGGGATCAAGAGACACGCATCGCTCAACGTCCTATTGGCAAAACTTAGGATAGGAAGTCCAGGGATCAAGAGACACACATCGCTCAACGTCCTATTGGCAAAACTTAGGATAGGAAGACCAGGGATCAAGGGACAAACATCGCCCAACCTCCTATTGGCACCCTAGCTTTAAGAAGAAAACCCTAGCTGTAAGAAAATTCAAGACAGAAAAACAAGCATCGTTTCAACCCTCGTAGGCTAAGAAGAAAATCATCATCACCCTAGAAAATAAGTGCTTCAGGAATGAAAATAATAATATTCCTAATGTAAGTTAAAACCATTTTATATACAATTTTTGCTCACGTGTATATATTGCTCATATTTGCGTATTTTCGTAAAAAAGTGAATTTTAAATACATTTTTCAAATTTTCGCTTTTTCACAAAAATCTATTTTAATTTAAATTTTCCCTAATTTTTATGTCTGATTCTGAACGAGAACTTGAAGATATCATAAATTTGTTTAGACTCACAAATATTAATAATACTAATTTAAGAAATAACAGAATGGAACAACCACAAAATGCCGCAGGCGTAAACTACCAACTATTACGTTTATATATAGATACAATTCCTACGTATGATGGTAACCCACATACACTTTCAGTTTTTATAAATAATTGTTCTAGCTTAATAAACAATTTTTATAAAGAAGGCGATAACGCACATAACAATTTTATAGTACGAGCCATCATTGGTAAATTATCAGGTCGAGCATTAAGTCTAATAGGTTCTAGGATTCATGAATTAAATACGTGGCAAGACATAAAAATTGCATTAGAATTAAGTTTTGGTGATCAAAGAAATTTGGATTGTTTAGTACAAGATTTAATAACATTAACACCTCAAAAAAATGAAACACCATATAATTTCGGTATGAGATGCCAAGACGCACGCTCTTTAATTTTTTCAAAAATAAATTCAATAATTATGACTCCAAACGAAAAAAGAGTTAGAGTACAAAACTATGAAGATTTAGCCTTAAAAACATTTATAAGAAACTTAACAGGCCAACTACAAAATAATGTTAGATTAAGAAACCCAGATAGTTTAGAAAAAGCAATGTCTCTAGTAATAGAAGAAGAAAATTTTCTTTATAGTCAGAATCGTAGTCATTCATTAAATACACAAAATTTTCGCCCAAATCAAAGAGTAACGCCTGTAAATGCAAATATAGATTTTTCAAAACCTATTAATTACCAAAATAATCGAAATACAAACTCGATACCAAATCCCACACAATCAAACTTTAATTATTTAAGACCACCGCTATTTAATAATAATTTTTTCAGACCACAATACCCTAATTTTCAACCAAGACCTATAATGCAAAATCAAACACCATTTCAATTTAGACCAAATAATTTCCCAACACAAAAACATCCATATTTTATGCAAAGACCTAGTCAAATAATTAGAAACCAACCGATAAATAATCAACCACAATTTAATTACAATAGAAACCAAAACCAACCCCGAAATCAAAGGCTTGATGAACCAATGGACACATCATCAACCAACACTAGACAAAAACCCAAATTTACTGTAACTGAACTACATCTGCAAGATGTACAAAATAATGAAAATCATGAAAATCAATATTTTGACCCAAATTTTTATTATCCAAATAACGAAATTGAAAATCAATATTTCGACCAAAATTTTATTAACAACGAAAATTATATATACGAAAATCAACCTGACCTACCCTATCATAATTCTCATTACGACGGATATTATGACCATGAACCTCAGTATTATAATTATTCCAATGCGAATATGAATTGTTATTCAAACGCAGGAAACCCACCGAACGATACACACGTGCAATCTAATATTAATAACTTAGATTATATTTCACGAGAAACTGATAACAGTAAAGATGCAAATTTTATTACGGAGAGCCGAGCAAACTCGATACCTTAATAAACACTAATATTACGACAGCTAATCTGCCTCACATATATGTTCCTGAATTAAATGCAAACTTTTTAATAGATACAGGGAGTACCAAAAGTTTAATGTCTCCAGAAATTGTTCAAAAATTTTATAAAAATTATATTTTTAATGAAAACTTTCAAATTCAAACAGCTCACATGATATCAAATCATAATCAAGTAATTTTTATTCCAGTTTTTAAATTATTTAACGTAAATGAAAAACACAAATTTTATATTTTTGATTTTAGTAAAAAATATGATGGATTAATAGGAGTAGATTTATTAGACCAACTAAAAGCCGTCGTAGACGTCAATAAAAGACAAATTATAACACCAAATGTTAAGATACCAATAATTTATGAACGCGAGGACGAATCAAAAAAAGAAAACGATTACACACTAAAAAATTATTTCATAGAAATTCCAGCAAGAACAAAAAAAATTGTTAAATTACCCGTAAAATACGAAAAAGGTTTATGCCTTATTGACTATATTAAATTTAGCGATCAAATCGAATCCCCACAAGCTATTACTAATATAGAAAATTATTTTGCTTTTACTACAATAACAAATGGACGCAACGAAGATATTAAGATAAATATTTTCGAACCCCTAGATACCGAACTTTTAAATTGTAACGAACTAAATTTTATAGAAAAAATGGAAGTCGATAATGACATCGAAATCAATCAATCTCAAGACAATTTATTGAAATCTAACTTAAAAAATTTGCGATTAGAACACTGCAATCTAGAAGAACGTAAAGCTATTAGAGATTTATGTTTTGAATTCCGTGATATATTCTATTGCGATCAAATACCTCTAACCTTTACAAATCAAATCCAACATAAGATTAGATTGACTGACGACTCACCAATTTTTACAAAAACATATAGGTACCCAGAAATACATAAAAATGAAGTCAGAACACAAATAAAAAAAATGTTAGACCAAGGTATTATACAAGACTCTGTTTCCCCATGGTCAAGTCCAATTTGGATCGTGCCCAAAAAAATGGACGCTTCCGGAAAACGCAAGTGGAGGCTTGTAATCGATTATCGTAAGCTCAATGAACGCTCAATTAATGACAAATATCCAATTCCCAATATTGCCGATATTCTCGATAAACTTGGCAAAAGTCAGTATTTTTCAACCCTTGATTTAGCCAATGGATTCCATCAAATCGAAATGAGTCCCGAAGATATTCAAAAGACCGCATTCTCTACAGAAAACGGGCATTACGAATTTAAACGCATGCCCTTTGGCTTAAAAAACGCGCCATCAACCTTTCAAAGAGTGATGGATAATATTTTAAGAGGTATTCAAAACGAAGAATGTCTCGTTTATCTTGACGACATTGTAATATTCAGTACGTCACTACAAGAACATATTCAAAGACTAAAAAACGTATTTACTCGATTAAGACAAGCAAACTTTAAAATACAACTTGACAAATCCGAATTTTTACAAAAAGAAGTAAACTATTTAGGACATGTCATTACCCGCGAAGGAGTAAAACCAAATCCTGACAAGATCATTGCAATCAAAAATTTTCCCCTTCCAAAAACCCCTAAAGACATAAAAAGCTTCTTAGGACTGGTAGGCTACTACAGGAAATTTTTGAAGGACTTCGCCAAAATAACTAAACCCTTAACCCGTTGCCTAAAAAAAGGTTCTAAAATAATTCACGATCAAAATTTCATTGAATCATTTAATACATGTAAAAATCTATTAATTAATGCACCCTTATTACAATACCCTGATTTCTCGAAACAATTTATTCTAACAACCGATGCATCAAACATAGCCCTAGGCGCTGTTTTATCACAAGGAACTATAGGTTCTGACAAACCCATTGCATTCGCCTCAAGAACCCTTAACGAAAGCGAAACTCGATATAGCACTATCGAAAAAGAATTACTCGCAATCGTATGGGCATGTAAATATTTCAGACCATACTTATTTGGCCGGAAATTTACCATATACACAGATCATCGCCCCCTTGTTTGGCTATTCAAACTACGAGAACCAAACAGTAAATTAGTAAGATGGAGATTAAAACTAGAAGAATTCGATTATGACATAATTTACAAAAAAGGCAAATTAAATACTAATGCCGATGCCCTATCTAGAATCCAAATCAATGCCATAGAAAACCAATCAATGATTAATAATCCTGGCAATTTTGAACAAGATCAATTCGAAAGTCTAGAATATCTGCGTACTATTGCCGAAAGTTTTAGTACTCTAGAATCAAACCCTCCTATTCAAAACCAACCTTCAACTAGTAAAGAAATAAATAAAAGTCCAAAAAAAATACAAATCTTGTCTGATATACAAGTTAAACCGCCGAAAAAACAACATGAAAATAATTCTGACTTACAAACACAACACTCTACTTTCAACGAAACAACTAATAGAGGAATTAGAATTTTAGACGAAATCATAAATAATAAAGTAAGCCAAATTTTAGTTTTCCCGCATGTATATCCCAAATTAGACGTAAAACAAGAAAATTATGAACATCATAAAATAATTACTGTAAAAATTCCAAACACCAACAATGAACAATTAATTTTACAATTTTTACGAGACTACACAATGTCCGAAAAAACATATTGTATATATTTTCATAGACCCGAACTATATATAAAATTTAATGAAATATATCTTAATCATTTTTCCGAGAAAGGACCAAAATTAATACGCTGTACCAAAATGGTTAACACCATAACTGACAAAGAAGAACAACTTATTCTAACAAAAAATCATCATGAAGGAAAAGCAAACCACCGCGGAATCTTAGAAACCCTAGAATACCTTAAACGCAATTATTACTGGATAAACATGAAAACAACTATTTCACAGTACATAAACTCATGCAACATTTGCCAAAGAGCAAAATATGCCAGAAAAAAGCCCTATTCACCACTAATGCTCACAGAAACGCCTTCGAAACCCTTTCAAGTCGTACATATAGATGTTTTCTTTTACGACAAAAAACTCTATTTAACCCTAGTCGACTCTTTCTCCAAGTTCGCACAAGCGATACTAATACCTGGAAAAAATGCAATTAGTATATCTAATGCCTTAATAAAATACTTTTCTTATTGTGGCATACCTGAAAAACTAATTATAGACAATGGAACCGAATTTAACAATGACACAGTGAAAGAAATATTAAATCTACACAAAATAAAAATTCATTTTACCACCCCACAACATCACGATTCTAATAGCATCGTAGAACGTTTTCACTCAACAATTATCGAACATTTAAGGTTACTAAAAGAGAGTTATCCGAATGACAATGACAATTTAATGGATTATGCAATAATTGCCTATAACAATTCAATACATAGTGCAACAAACTATACGCCATTCGAACTAACTCATGGACATACAAGTTCACGAGACGCGAATGAAATATTTAACCAAAAAGAGTTTTTCTCAGATTACGCTGAAAACCATAAAAATAAATTAAAACATGTTTACCAAAATGTCCAAAATAATTTGGAAGCCCAAAAACAGAAAATAATTTCAAAACATAATTCCGATGGTAACGAAAATAAAGACTTTACCTTAGGACAAACTGTATTTAAACAAAACCCCCAAAATAGAAGTAAGAAAAGTAATAAATTTTTAGGACCATATAAAATTACCAAAATATTAGAAAGGAACCGCGTTGAAATTACACAAAGTAATAACCCTAACAAAAAAGAAACAATACACATAAAGGAACTTAAGAAACCTTCTCGTATTGTTTCAGACTCTTCACCGGGGCCTTCAGCAACCCAGGATACGTAGTATTCGAAAACATGAAAGACAATCCGGGACTACTCCCACACAAACTCGGCAATGCCCAAAACCAAGAAAATATATGGTCATTTATTCAAATATTTGATATATCCAATATAATAAGTCAATTCAATGCACTTCAGTCTCAATACGTACGTATAAAAAACGCATTTGAAAATGAAACTAATATTTCTAATAGCTATAAAAATAATTTCTATAATACCTACAACTTGGCATTATCTTACGAAAATAAAATAATAAGTCAAATTACCCAAATTAATCCTTTATTTAAAAATAGACAAAAACGAGGTCTTATAGACGGATTAGGATCAATAATAAAATCGATAACCGGAAACCTAGACCAAGAAGACGCTCAAAAATATGAAAAAGCTATAGAAACTCTATCTAGTAATCAAATAAAAATAAAAACACTTGTAAAAGACCAAATTTCACTTCTAGAAAAATCAATCCAAACCTTCCAAAATGATATCCAAAACTTAACAAAAAATCAAATAATTCTCAAAAAACGAATAAACCGAATTGAAGAATTATTACATACCATGGAAGTCGAAAATATAGGAACCTACTTTTACTTTTACACCGAAATGATAATTTCCCAAATAATTACCGAATTTCAAATAATATACGAAATATTAGAAAAAATACAAATCGCAATAACTTTTTCCAAACTAAATATTTTTCATAACTCTATAATTGAGCCCAACGAGCTTCTAAGAGAAGTAGAATTAATCTCTAAACACTTAACAAATAATAAACTACCATTCGAAACAAAATTAGAGAACATCTTACTTTTTGAAAAAATAATGGAAATAAAAAGTTACAGCAAAAAGAATCAAATAATATTTATAATCGAAATTCCAATTGTTGAAAAAAATAATTATAATTATTTTCACCTATACCCTTTACCGATTCCACAAAATAACTCTTATAAAACAATAATACCGAATTCTCAATATTTAATAATTAATGAGCAAAACCATATCTTTTTCAATAAAAAAATGTAAAGAAATCATTCCTGAAGAATTTATCTGCCAAAATACAAATCCCATAAAAACCACAGAAGATTCCCCATGCGAAACGCAACTTCTGAAATTCTCAAAAAACCTATCCAATTGTCGATTGGTTCCTGTCAAAATCGAAAAGGTCAAAATCCAAGAACTTGAGAATAACAAATGGATTGTGCTTTGTCCCGAATACACAGTAGCCAAGTCAAAATGCGATGAAAATAGTGAAAATATACCCTTACAAGGAAGTTACGTATTAGAACTAAAATATAATTGTGAAGTGCGTATAAAAGACATACTTATTCGAAACTTCAAAAATTCCAAAAACAATTACAAAAATATTTTGCTTCCAAAAATTAATTTTACACACCCGGTATATAAATCCGCGACAGACTTAAAACCATTGAAACTAGACGATGTAGATCTAAAAGACATAAGTGTTATTAAAAGTGCTTTAGAAGTTGAAAAACAAGAAATCAACTCCATCGAAAACACTCCAATTCATTTTAAAACTATTAATGGCTGGACAATACTAATTTACATTATCTTAATTTTACTAATACCATTTTTTGCAATCAAGTTTTATAGAAGGAAAACAAGAAACTTCAAGAAAGAAGAAAATGAAGAAATGAAATTAGAAGAAATCCCCAGCCATGTATCCCCGAATTCTGTAGCCAACCCCAGAATTCTACACTAAGGGCGGAGGAGTTATGGGAACAGCCAACACAGCACCTTATGATGGGAAACTGTAACGATGAGATGTTCCACGGAAGATGAAAACCGCTGACATACAATTATTCACATATAAATACTTTTTGTAAACATGTTAAGGCGTCTTTAAGCCACTAACTGTTGTACCGGTTAATTAAAGTCCGTATTTTTCAAATTTTGAGTTTTTTTAAAAAGTCATTCGTACAGGTAAAACCTAAAACTAGCCAGATGATTATCTAAAAATACAAGGAGACTTGGATCGGTTAGTTGCATATTGTAGGAAAAAAGATCTATTTTTAAACCTTGCTATCACCTTTTCCCGAAATATCAATAGAATCCCCATCCATTATGGTATAAATGGTACAGGTTGAAAAAGTGTTTCAGAAGTAAAGGACCTCGATGTTATTTTGGAGATGTTAGGCTTTACAGAAAGAAATATATCTCGGGTTATTATTATTATTAAAATTTTACTAAGTCATTTTTATGCTTAGGTTTCCAGCAGATACCGTTTTGAATCTGTTGTTTGGAACACACAATACCTTATTTACTCGAATAGAACTGAAGCAATACAACAAACATTTTTAAGACATTTGTCCTTTAAAACAAACACAAATATAGTAAGTTACGTCCTTATTTTGCCCGAATATAACGTTTTCCCCCTTAGAGACATGACAACTATTTCTGATTTAACCATGTTTTTTTTAATATTTTAAAAGGACTGGCATGTGGAATTTTAAAACAACAGTAGAATACTTAAGTTTAATAACATTTTTTAGTACCATTTAGAAACACTAATTATGATCAAAACTCTCCGTTATGTAAAATTATTCGCTTTTTTAATACATATTGTAACGATGTCACATATCTTGAGTTGACCATTCATACTTTTAAGATTAGAATTAAGTCAAAAATATTAAATAACTTGTAGTCTAATAACTAACTAGAATACTTCTATAATATTACTATTATATATTTTATTATGTTAAGTTACAGTACCTGTACCCACTAAAAATATGTATCGAATCGACGGTACTTTAGTGGAATGTAATCTGTTTGTACCCCTACTTTGTAATAAATAAATAAATATACTTATGAGCGTGAATAAGAATAGCTATGGCAGAAAAGTAAAGCTTCTGAAAAATGTGTTATCGGAATTGTATACTATTCCTAAAGCCCACTACTCATTATCAGGTTCGATTTGTTGGTTCATTCAATTCATCAATTCGTATGAATGAACGAATTGGCGAATCAATGAACTAAAATATTTCATCCATACTATTCATCAATGATTAAATAAATATACACAAAAAACAAAAGATTTGATTCAAATAAATGGTTCGTCGAAGTTAAAGCATACTTGATTGTCCGCCCAAAATGCGGAATTGTCGCGCAAGGAATCGAAGAGATGAACCGGACCCTCCATACCCTGCGGATGAATGAACAAATGGACGAATCAACGATTAGTAAGTAGAGGGCTTAACAGTTTTATCTGGAAAACTGAAATCTAAAATTAGTATTCGTTAGCAATCAATATTTATTTACAACGAAACCTTATACAGGTAATTATTATTAAACCAAATTCAACTATTCTACACAGATATGCAACATGCGACAACCATGTGACAATCTGACAGTCGTATGGCTTTGTTTGTATTTACATGTTTTACCCGATTTTAAGGACGCTGCAGGTAGTTGTGGTATTGATACTTTTTCAAGCACTGGACACAGAACACATCGTAAAAATTAAAAAATAATAAATTAACTTAAAAAAATATACCTGAATTGTTAGTGTCGTTGTGCCTGGACTATACGTTATTAACCTAGATTGTTCTTAATTTTAGCGAGCAAAGTTCAGGCACAATTACACTTTTATTTGCATAGTACAAAAGGGGAAAACATTGAAACTAAAAGTAAATTGTTTTTATACTTATTATAACAAAAAAAACAAACAAAACTTGCAGTTTTAGTTATTTAAATATACAAATAAAACAATTAAAACGAATAACAGAAAAAATATGAACATAAAAACATAAGGTAAATCAGGGTTAGATGCCTCACTTAAGCAAAATATGTGATTAAAAATTCAAATAATATTTTAAATTAAAAAGCCTATGATAAAAAAATAACATATTTATTTAGACACGACATAACATGTTTAAAAAACTTAAAATTTTTATTTTTTTTTGTAAAAATTTTTTAACAAAAACAACTTTTTTGGCCATCTCTCCCGGCAGTTAAGGAGAGTTGCCCTTGCAGTTTGGGTCAGGTGCCCCACTCTGGGAGAGTCGCCCCATAAAGGAAAGGAAGGAACTTTCATTATTTTTATCATCTTAACATACACAAATAAGATTATTAAAAATAACAGGAAATTTTTAACTTAAACTTATTTTCTAATAATATGACAAAGACTCTCAGTTTATAAGAATACTTTTTTCTTGGCACGGTCATGATTTGCAGCCCTTAGTTTTTCACGTCCACATGTGACGCAGTGGTCCCCATATATTGTACACGTCTCATGAAACCACTTGTCACATCCCAAACATTTTAACCAATCTGCCTTGTTAGTTAAGATTAAGCCCGAATATTTGCCGATCGGGGCATCTGTACCGGTGGGGCATGTAACCCGGAATTACCTTATAATATTATCTAATGTTTTGTTACTATTTTTACAATTTTCTTTTAGATTTATAGATATACGTCCTTATTGCCCTATTACCTAATTAACTAAACCCTTGTGAATCAGTCCTGAGGTTTATGGTGTCTGGTAAATTAACGTTGCGTTTGTACCAGTTGGTCTCCCTATCCATAATTTTAACATGATTAAATAAGAAGCAGTGGTCTGTCTCAAAATGATGAGTTGACAAAGAAGTTTTATCCTTCTTGATGTCGTTACGATAGAGATAATCGTACTGATGTTGATATATTTTATTGCTCAAATATTGTTTTGTTTGGCTGACATAAAATTTGGCACAAAAACACGAAGTACTGTAAATAATTGATTGTGTTTCTATGGGTGTTGCGTTTTTAATTTTAGAAAATAAGGTGGTAGTGAATCTTACATTATAAAAGGCCAATTTAGAAATTGTTTAGTCAAAACATTGGTTTATTTTTTGTGACAAGCCACTCATGAAAGAAAATTTATAATATTTAATATCTGGTTTGTAACTTTGTGTTGTTACAACTGTTTTCATTTTGTTTTCGAAGCGATTAATACACTGGTTTACAAACCCGATCGGATAGTTATTCTCTTTCAAAACGTTTTTAATCTTTTTAATATATGTGCCATAAAAATGAGGGTGACTGAGATTTTTAATTCTATTGAGCAATCCACTAATAGTCCCAATTTTTTCAGAGTTTGGGTTATTGGAATAAAAGTTGAGTATTCTTCCCGAATTTGTTGCCTTGACATACCAGTTGATCATTACCTCACCTCTATCACTTCTTATCACTTCAGTGTCAAGAAATGATAGTCTTTTGTTAACTTCCTTCTCAATTCCGAACTGTATTTTTGGGTGATAACTATTAAAAACATTTCCAAACAATTAATCATTAATATTATAATAAATAACTGGGAATTCATTTCAGCATACACTGACACTCCTAAGAACACTTCTATAAATATGATAGAATATTGTTTTGAATCCAGTTATTTTACCTTCAAGGATGTTTTTTACATCCAACTTGATGGTAGTACCATGGACAATCCATTGGCCACTGTTTTAATGGACGATATGATGATAACCGTTTTAGACAAGCTGCCATTTATCGTGCCAGCTTGTTACCTGTACGTTGATGATTCTATAACAGCTGTATCAATAAAACATCATAACACCATTTTCTTCATTTTTTTAAAATAATTATTACTTAAAAGTACAATTCGTAATTGAGAAGGAAGTTGACAAAAGACTATCATTTCTTGACACTGAAGTGATAAGAACTGACACAGGTGAGGTAATGACAAACTGCTATGTCAAGCCAACAAATTTGGACTATCAGTGGTTTGTTCAATAGAACTAAAAATCTCAGTCACTCCAATTTTTATAACAACAATATTAACAATATTATGAACATTTTGAGAGAGAATAACTATCCGATTGAGTTTGTAAACCAGTATATTAATCGCTTGGAAAACAAAATGAAAACAGTTGTAACAAAAAATAAACCAAGAAGGATAAAACTGCTTTGTCAACTCATCATTTTAAAACAGGCCACTGCTTCTTATTTATTCATGTTAGAATTATAAATAGAGAGACAAACTGGTACAAACGCAATATCAGTGAAATGATTAATTTATCAGACACCATAAACCTCAGGACTGATTCACAAGAGCTTAGTGCAATATATACAAAATAAAGATAGATTAAAAAACACAAAATTAGATAATAGGATAATAAGGACATATATCTATAATTCTAAGATAAAAAGGAAAAATAGTAACAAAATATCAGATAATATTATTTGTGTTTTTATGATCGCATTTTTTTCTGTAATTCGTTTTAATTGTGTTTTTTTTTTTTGATATTTAAATATCTAAAACTGCAAGTTTTATTTGTTTTTTTTTTCTTTTAACATTTCTAAGTACATTTGTAATTATGCAATGAGTATAACCAGTATATACTTTTAGTTTCAATGTTTTCCTCTTTTTTACTATACAAATAAAAGTGTAATTGTGCCTGAACTTTGCTCGCTAAAATTCAGAACAGTCTAGCTTAATAACATCTAGTTGGACCTCTTAATATCACCGTAAAACCAAATGGGAAAAAATACCAAAAACCATCAACCAGGCTGTCTCTTTTCCAACGGGATACGCACAAATCAGTACTTTATTGACCACACCGTAACCTTATTACGTTTTGATTAGAGAACTGTTTCTCGTTGTGTGTTGTGAAATATTTGCCTTCAAGTGAAATTTAGGAATTATGGGCAAAGTTCGGACAAAACGACACTAACAATTCAGGTATATTTTTAATGTTATATAATTATTTTTTAATTTTTACGTTTCTGTTTCCAGTGCTTGAAAAAGTATCAATAAAAATACGAAACGTTGCACAGGAATTAATCAGTGTGTTTTTGAGTCTTCTCCCAGCCCACGAATTAGAAAATATTTTTAAAAAATATAGTTTTAAACTACCCACATGCATCTCTTCACCATTTAACTGCAAAGACAAAGGAACTACCACCTTGTTCGGTCCCATATTCCAGAGAGTCCCGTTGATGGGATATGTTTCCCAGCAAAAGCCTTCTCTCTTCTCCTAATCTATAAGTCTCTAAATCCCGGACCAATACACTTTTCCTCTCTTCACTTATGGCACCACCGTACCTAGTACTTAGGACTTCGGCCTTCGTAGTCTGCTCAAAGATAAAAAATCCATGAAAAACGTGAAAACTTTTCGGTGGACCATACTGTATTTATAGAACTAAAAATGTTTATGTGTGCAATCTACTCTATCAAAGTTATCAGTCTAGCAACAAGAGTTTGCTTTTTACTACTCGTATAGTTTGCGTGTTGACTGTTGCCTCGTTGAATTAAATGGAAAAATGAGGTCAGATGCGGTTTTTGTTTTCTTTATATAGTCGACACGGTTATCGTATTTTCGCGATAAGCAAAAATAAGTAGTAAATAACCGTGCATTAAGTATATTAGAAAAATATACAACCTGCTGAAAATATATTGTGTATTAGCTCATAAAAGTACAGGGTCTTTCAAAAGTAAAAGATTTTGGGGAGTAACTCTGTGACTGAAAGTCTTAAAGGTAAAGGTATCAAACCTGGTATCAGTGGCGGCTCGCAGATGAAAAAGTAAGTGAAGTGCAAATGAAGCAAGAAAATATCGCAATAATTTTTTTCCAGAATTTTTTTTTTTTTTTTTTTTTTTTATATGTGGAAGGGATAGATAATTTTTTTACGACTTACCTTTATTTTGTATACTAAATCAATTCTCCTATCCTTCGTACCAGCAAATTTATTTAACATCCTCACAAAATGAATGAGTTGCCCTAATCTCTTCCAGATATTCTTTTTGAATTGAAATATTGCCTAGAGAAGTAAGTCTTTTTTGAGATATTGTAATTCTTAAATAAGTTTTTACATGTTTGAGGCAAGAAAAACTTCTTTCTACTGAAGCACTTATCGAAGGTATTGTCAAAATAAGGGAAAACACTTTATATGCTTTGGTTAAAATATCTTTATTTTCATTAATTTTTTTCACTTGCTCTTGCAGCGATATATTCCAATTACTGTCATTGGCAAAAATAGCACCAAGCTTATTTTTAAGTCGTTTAAGTTTTTGAAAATATTTCCCCATATAACTGTAACAAATTTTCAAACGGGCCAGTCGGAAAATTTAAACTATATTCGAAAAATTTAGCAGAATCTGCCAAACATAAAAATATAAGTTTTTCAGAGTCTTGAAAGCTTAGTGTCATTTCCATTAAAATATGGTCCAATATTTCATAAAAAAGAGTTCTATACTTAGCCCTAATTTCTTCAGGTGAAAGCTTAGCAAGCTCACGTTTGTAATGATTTATTTCTGTAATAGAATTTGCTTTATCAAATATGGTATTAAAAAAAATGTTCATTTCTATTCTTACAGAGCGCATCACGACAGCGTTTTATATTGGATATGCAAAAATGAATGTCAAACGATTTTTTTTTTGAAAAACGCAACTGGAACAATCACATTTACTAACTTCGAATTTGAAGACCAACGATTTTCTGTAATTGTTGGTATACGCCTCGTAGATGTAGATGTAAGAGCATACGTTCGTTTGGCTGAGTGATG
Source organism: Kuschelorhynchus macadamiae (assembly GCA_030620095.1). Taxonomy (NCBI): domain Eukaryota; kingdom Metazoa; phylum Arthropoda; class Insecta; order Coleoptera; family Curculionidae; genus Kuschelorhynchus; species Kuschelorhynchus macadamiae. The sequence goes on from JAUTXW010000328.1 coordinate 518,575, forward strand.
AAAAAATGAGGGAATACCACTAAGGCTTGCAAAAATATTCGACATTTAGAAATATTTTTAAACTTTGCTGCATCAGGACAAATACAGCCTGCGGCGCTTTTTCTTTTTTTTTTTGAAGGCCATTTAGATGGCCAGACATCACATTAGCGCCATCGTAACATTACACTATTAATTTATGTTTATTGTCAAATTGGTCCAAAATTTGATCCAATAGAGAATATAAATTCTCCGACGTTCTATCGGAGCTGACATTATAAAATCCTAAGAATCTCTCGACTACTGAACCTTCTGAATTAACGTATCTTAAAATTATGGAGCACTGGGAGGTTTGCGTAATATCAGTGGTGTCATCCACTTGCACAGAAAAAAAACTGTGTGTTCATTATTTAATTTTTAACATGATCATTTAAATAATCAGAAATGCATTCAATTAAATTCAATTAATAATTAATTATTTCGTTTTGAATAATTTTCGAGTCACCAGTAAAAACATTTTTAATTTTTTTGTGATGATGTTTTAGTTCTTGGGAATTTCTCGATATTAATAAACCTAAAAGCTTTTTAATCGGACGTTTTCGTTAAAATGTATTTTATATGGTTTAGCATTTTCTTTTAAAGTGTCAGCTATAGTGCTTTGATTTTTTACAAATGTTTTTACATTAATTCGCATTTTAAATGCTCCGCCAAGTCTTCATGTTTATGTAAAGACCTTCATATATTTAACATATCTGCAAATCCTTCCTTATTCCACACTCAATATTTATTGGAAACTAGTAAACAAGGCCAGCAAAACTATTTTTGTAATATTTGACTACTACATAACCATTTGTACGCCGAAAACCAGGATGACGATTAAAACTCTGATCTTGTTCCTTCCACCGATTAAATGGAGTTTCAAACAAAATGCAAACCACATCCGTGATCGGATTCATCAATAATGTAAATTAATAAACCCGCCACCAAATAAAGTTGTAACAACACTATAAATAAATATAACACAAAACAGTCAAGTAAACTGCAAAGGAACTAACCGATTACAGCGAAAACCCGCGAAAATAAAAGTAAACAACCACCCCAAACTGAACGACACGTGGGTGTAGTGTACTGCATTAGCAGTTTACCGAGAGCGTTGTATAGCGCTAGTTGACATAAATCTTCCATGCGGTCGACGTCATCGCGAACGCATTTTCATGGCAACGTAGTAGGAAAATCGTAAACTAAACAGAGCACCTCCAGCAAAGTCGAAGCGGTTTGCCTTATAATAAAGTTCGATTGAAAGTTTTAAAAAGACGTGCTCATGCACGACCTGCTTAGCTCGTTATTCTGACATAAATGGCTTTATAATTCCTGCTTATGTAAAAAAAACTACAAAATAGGAGAGAAAATGTACAAATTGAATGAAAAAAAATTTGATTAACTTGCCCCTTAAGGCATCTTGCGGCAATTAAGGATGTTCTATATTGCTTTTAATGGAGAACGAGGAGAAAAATGCCCGCGAATAAGCAATATATAGCCTTGCTTCTAACAAAACAAACACCTTAAACCCATTAACTTTTTCTTACTTAAAAAAAACAGAACTTATTCCGACACCTATTACTTTCTATATATTCACAGATATTGGGTGTATTTAACCCGTCGTTGTCGGATCCTTAGCTATTTTTTAATTATGTTGGCACTGCCTTCATTCATTTATACACTGTTTCAAAACTAAAAGCAATGTACCACTTCGACCGATCGTCATCCATATACACACTAGGTAAATATTTTTCAAAATTTCCTAATCCATTTGCTGAAAAAACTATTCTTTTATAAAAAACTCTGCACATTTCGTGAAAAAACTTAAGGTAATCCAGTTGGATCCAGAAGATATTTTGGTCAGTTTCGAAGTAGAATCATTATACATAAATATTCCTGTCAACGACTAAACTTCCATCATATCAGACATATTGGATCACAACAATCTTGATAAGAACTTAATGGATCTAGTGGAAGCTTGCCTTACATCAATTTATTTCATTTTTCAAGGAACTTTTTTAACACTGGTTCAGATATGTAGGTGATACTTTTGTTGTTGCCTCATGGGCAGGATAATCTTCTCATATTTCTGGACCACCTAAATCAACAACATCATAATATCAACTTCACAATGGAAACTGAATATAAAGGAACGATTCCCTTTCTAGATTTATGTGTAACCGAGACATACACATAGATACATCCAGCAGAAAAGAAATTAGATATTAACTCACTAGTATTCAAAGCTATTTCGATTTCTGATCAAGATCCTCTAACACCGGAAGAATCGAAACTGACCGAAGCTCTTAGAGGGAATGACTACTGTACTGAAGATATTACGCGTTCAATTAAAAGATTTAGTAATCCAACTCCGCCAAAAAAGAATGATAAAGAGCCACCGTTAGGTAATGTTGTTCTTCCCTACGTACATGGCACTACAGACAAAATAGAACGATTACTTCGGCGGTAAAACATACGTGCAATCTTGAATACACATAAGAAGACTGGACAATGCTTGAGAACCCCGAAAGATATTGCACCTTTCCAAACAGAAGGAGTATATAAAAATCCTTGTTTTTGTGGAAAAGCGTATGTGGGAGAAACAGAACGCTCAATATCAACTAGACTTAAGGAATATGAACGATGTATTAAAAAGAAACAAATTGATCAATCTGGTATAGCTGAAAACCAGCACACTACTGGCCATATTATAAATGTAAAGGAAACCAAGGTTCCAGGATTTTATAAACGAAAAATTAGAGAATCTACTGAAATTTTTAAGAATACAAAAAATGTCAATAGAGATAAGAGTTACGGTCTATATCACACGTGGATACCGATCTTAATACAGGGTCGCGGTTTGGCGAGCACAAGTTAAGTATAAAAGCCCACCTGAATCTCTTCGACCTCATTCAGTGTGGAGATCTCGTGGACTAAAGATCCCTGAAGAAGCCTCGTACAATCGAAGGCGAAACGTCGGATAGTAATTCCAATTTGACGCGGTCTAATCCTAAGAACCATGATTGACCAAAGCCGTGAAAGCTTCGGTTCTATGTTATCAAATATCATTATTGAAATCTGAAGCCATCTCATGCAGACATTACAATACACAATACCTCTAATCGTCCATTTGCACATAAAATATCTGCATATAATAGTTTTGTTCATAGACCTCTAAGCAATGAAAGTTATCCTAAAGAGTTAAATATAATAAAACAAATAGCGGTTAATAACGGTTATCGTGAAAATTTCTTAGACAAAATAGTAAACAAGAAACAATATAAAAAAGCATCACAGTTGGTATATCCTTGAAATAGGTTTAAAGAAAATACTGAATTTCATACTTAACTTATACAGGAAAAATAACATCAAATGTTAAGTTTCTTAAAAATAAAGGTGCAACTGTTTCTTTAAGAACTAACAACAGCCCTGGTAAATATATCAAAACCAATAAGACGAAAACCAAAAAAAAAAGAGAATAAATCCGGTGTTTGCGAGTTAAATTGTAGAACCTTGAAAATTTTTTCATGGACAAACATGCAAAATGTTTAAAAAAAGAACCAACTAGCATTCAGAAAGCATAAAGATAATTCCAATTACTCTAAACATTTAATTCAGGAAAACCATACTTTCGATTTGTACATAACTAAAAAACTCAATTTATTAGAAAGCATGCAAATAAAAAACATAAAAATAACAACACATTATTAATCGATCGATTGGGCCTAAATAGTTCCTCATTGTTAAATCTTTATTAGGCTATAATTGAAAATCCAGAACATTTTACCTCTATAATGGGTTCGGGTATTTTTAATTCCTACAGTTTATGTTACACTTTTGATGAAGCCACACTGTTGGCGAAACAATTGCCATGTTGGGTATTTTTTGTAAAATAAATTAAGTGGAAATTTCAAACAAGTGTTTTCGGTTTACTTGGTTTAAAGTTTTTAAAAATGTTTGATTTTATAAAAAGATAATACAAGACATATCTCACAACTTTTGCATTTAAAATTGTTTGTCTCTCTTATAATTAAAGCTAGCTTATAAACTAGGTATCAAAATATAAATGAAAGCCCTGTTTATACATACGTATAAGGGGAAGTACTATTATATAGTTGTATAGATGTGTATGTATACCATTTCTCTTGGCTGCAAAATAGAAAAAGATGCTGCGCTCTCTAATAGCTTGCATATCCAGAGACCCTGTATATAAAATGAGAATACTACAAACAAATTGTCTGCCGGAAAACCAATTACACTCATACTAATCACCTTAAACAAGAAATGATACATCGTAATGAACAGTGTGTCTCTCCCCTTTCCCCTCAGATGCCCCCGCCCTTAAACCCGGAACCTCTTCGACGCTCGAGTAAATCATCATGGCGGGCCCGGCCGGACGTCACGACGGCGGCGCTATGGGCGGCTTATCAGGGGCGGCGTCTGCCCAGCCAAGGGCGGGCGGGGAGCCGATGGAGTCTAGACACTACGTCACGGCGCGTTCGGAAAGAGAGGTAGAGTTTCTGGGGTAAGATGAGGCCTGCGAGAGGTCAGATGTGTGTTAGTGCTGTAATTAATGACTGAAATTTCTAAAAAAATGTATCCTTATCTTTCTATATTTTATTAACCGAACTTATTGTTATGTCGATATGTACAGGGTATGCAGGATGAGATGCCCTATCCTATTATCTCAGGAACTTTGGGAAGTTTTTCTGATTTTTACTTGAAGTTTTAATATATTTAGTACTCTTAATTTTTCCAGGTCTAGTGTAAAGTTTCAGGAGACCCTGTTGACCACTTGAATAAACTGTTTAAATATGGTCTGAGAGGATGCGCTCTGTCTTCTGTCTTAGATAAAAACCATACCTAATAAACAGAACGCAGAACGTCATTATTAATAAAAGAAATTGTAAATTAAGAGCCGAACAACTTTCTTCTAAACTAGAAGTGGCTCAGGAAAGTACCCTGGGGCCCGTTCTTTTTAATATTTACCTAAATAACTATCTCAAAGTGTGACAAAGTTTTACATGTTTGAAAAATTACGCGGATACAAATATTTGAATAAGGGAAACTATGTTATGTGATCTTCTAAATAAATAAAATGAATAGTTTGTGGGGATTAAAAATGGTTCTATGATAATGGGTTCATCCTCAATACCAATAAATCTTAATGTATTTTATTCAGAACACAACAAAATAAATGTGTTGTTCCAGAAAAATAAGGGTAGGCGTATGTATTGTCGTTGATTCAAGTGAAACCAAATTTCTTAGCATTTTTATTGATTAATATAAGTGGCGCCATTACGTTCATCAGTTTGTATAATACACTATACAGTTCTAGAGTTTTAATTGCAAAGAAGTGATTGTCCAATCAAAATCCCCGATTAGGTCACGTGACGTATTGGCCAATCATAACGTACTGTATTCTGCGAACCGTTCAGTTCTTGGTCCGCACGTTAAGCAGCCATTTCCAATATATAGGTTTGTTTACAGGTTTTTATTTATTGTTATTTATTTGTATACACTCTAATAATAACTTTATTAACAAACTTTTTTGTTTTGTTAAAAAAAACTAGAAAAATCTGGCTACTTATTTTAATATAGATAAATATACCTCAAAAATAAGGCACAAGCAAAGCTAACTAAAACGCAATCCAATTTCTATAACACAACTACATAAAAATTAGTTCAAAAATAAAAAAAGTTATAGCTCGAGCCGGGATTGGAACAAACAACCTTGCTACCACTGAGCTAGCATGCTTTATAACGAAAACTGAACGAACCTTGTTTATACTCCGTCAAAATAAACCTGTATATCAGAAAAGGCTGATTAACGGTCGAGAGTCGAACGGGTAGAAAGGTACATACGTTATAATTAGCCAATAATTTTTTGGATTGGAAGGTCACTCCTTTGCAATTAAATGCGTGTTCCACTTCCTGTATTTTTGCTTAGAATGATAATTAAATATTTAGATTTGAATGCATCGAACGTAGAATATTTTACTTAACTTCGTATCGATTTTACGTTTCGGAATATTTCTCTGGGGTAATATATTCACTCTCGAAAATTATTTTATTGAACAAAAACGCAAGCTATAAGAATATTACTGAATTTAGATGTTGATTCTTAGTCCTTCGGGGATGGAAAAATAACATGTGTTTTCATTCCGTGTGTACATCGGTTTCTACTATCGTTCTGAAAAGGACAATTTTTCTGACGTTTCCAAAATCACAGTTCACATTTTCGAAGTTTTTTTTCTCGCGTCCGAATAGAAACTGAAGTGTTAGTGACTGCGAAGTTTACTTTTAAACCTCCACCCCGAAACCGAACGTTATATCTGAGCGGCCGTTTATCGTTATTTGTGCTTTCTGCATCTTGCTGTTGTTGATGCGCTAATAACCCTTGATTTTTTGTGATTTTAGATTTGTCGATTATTGTCTTCCATACTGCTGGTAGTTTTAATGACTCGTCCCTTTTATTTAACACACATTTCGACAGATACTTATATACAAGATCACATAATCACCCAGCACAAATTCAAGCTGTGGACAATACGCTAAATCTATGAAACACAGATGAGACAAAACGAACTAAATATAATATTTGGTGCTATAAAGAAAAATGGCTACACAAATCGCATCATAGAGAAAGCTATTAATGCACAAGGTTCCCGAACAAAGGAACTTTATGAATTAAGAACGCAACAAGTAGTCTTAACATATGTAAAAGGCACCACAGACAGAATCGGAAGAATTCTCCGAAAACACAGCATACAAATAATACACAGACTACAAACAGCTATAGGTAATATACTTAAAAATCCAAAAGACAAAATCAAATTGGAAAAGCACAGAGTATACAGCATTCTATGCCAGGATTGTGAAAAGTTATAGGTAGGGCAAATTTCAAGCACATCTAAAGTTAAGAGCCTTATGAAACAAGTATGTTATTATAAAAATATACAGAGTGTCCTAGATTCAATGTTGAACCAATTTCCTTGTTAATAAAAGAGTTTAAAAAAAAACTTTGTATGGGTTTGGTATGTTTGTATAGCTACAAAAATGTATGGAAGTTGGGGGATCATCTTAAAAAATCTACAGAGTGCTTCAAAAACATGACAAACTAAACAAGTGATTTTTTAAATGGGACATCTTAACTAACTGTTGAAGTCAGATATAGGTCATGCTAGAAATGTTACTATATCCAATTATAATGTTTGTCACGGATTTTTAGAGCACCCTGTAGATTTCTTTTTTTAAAACTCCTGTACATTTTTTTCTATAAAAGAGAAAATTTTGCCAATTTTGTGCAATGTTTCGTTTCTATATCCTTGTCTAGAGAATATATATATATATATATATATATATATATATATATATATATATATATATATATATATATGTGGGCATGATAAATGAACACAACATAACAAAAATTTAATCTACATTTTCCAACGGAGATGATAAAATCGTGATGATAGAAGTATATAAATTTTCACTTATATCACAAGAGCTTAAATTATTTCTGGAAATTATTTTTGAGGCCACGAATATTTTGAATATTTCTTAAAAAATATTCGTGGCCCAAAAAAAAAACGTTTAGGAATAATTTGCGCTCGTGTGGTAATCGGAAAGAAAATTTTACAACAAAATTTGAAATAAAATTGTGAGTCAAACCTGACATTTTAAGTGTATTTCATTGGTTGACGTCGACAGCTGATGCGACAGAAAATTTTCATTTAAATACCATCTAGTACAAATAAAATTTACGGATTTTTTTCTGATTGCCATGCCATAGTAAAAAGGAATCTTATTGGTTCAAAAGGGAGAGTGTGAAATTTTTAAAGAGAAATAATATTCAGATACATATCTGTTAAAAATTAACGGTGCACAATATTTTATGGAACACATAAACAAGATAAAATACAAAAATACCAAATAACTTTGTATGTTAACAAACGAGTAGACAAATAGAATATGTCAAAAAAAGAACAATGGTTGAAATATATTGGTTGATATGTAACAAATTTTTCCATGGCTTGCTTAACAAAACTGAGCAATGCCATTGATTAAAGTTACTTTACCATGCACACCTATTGAAAATATTGTGTTGTATACTTGGTGGCACATGAGGGCAGGAAAACTATTAACTAAAATATTTACCAGACCATAAAGATACTACTGACAAACAAAAAAGTGCGGATGTGGGCGGAAGTTTTTTTGTAGAATCAGCGAAAAAAACTAAATCAATTTTGGACATATCTTGTCTCTGTTTCATGCAACTGACTGAAACAAACTTAACTTTTCCTCAAGTGTCTAGAAAACATTATTGCAGGTGAGAACTTTACCGGTGAAAAATATAAAGTTCCTAAAAAATTTCGTCACATTGAAATTAATGACTTTAAATAAAGAAAACTTTCGTTCTAAATACCAAAAGCTTGCAGTAAGTTCTTCGCCTCATTACTAGAACCAAACTGAATTGTATGTAATAAATTAGGCTAGATAAATGTTCTACATAACGAAAAACTAGGATTGGTAATACAATTTTGTGCCTTGAATTTGTTCGTATGTACAAGTTTTAGTATATAGCCGTGCCAATGTGGGTCGCTCAGACATAACCTTCGGCCTCGGGTGGGGGTATAAAGGGAATTGGTTTATACTTAGTTTATCCTACTAATAAGTTCAAAGAAAATACTCAAATTCATACTTTCACTTTTATAGGAAAAGTAACATCAAATGTTGCTAAGTTTCTTAAAATAAAGGTGTAAATGTTGCACTTAGGACTAACAACAGCCTTGGTAGATATATCACAAACAATAAAACGAAAATAAAAAAACACAATAAATCCGGTGTTCACAAGTTAAATTGTGGAACCTGCCCAACATTTTATATTGGACAAACAAGCAGAACGTTTAAAAAAAGAGTTAGTGAGCATAAATTTAGTTACAGAAAGCATTAAGATAATTCCATTTACTCTAAACATTTAATTCAGGAAAACCATACTTTCGATGAGAACTTTGAAATTTTATATAGAACGAAAAAGTAAAAAAACTTATTTTACTATAAGGTATGGAAATAAACAAACATAAAAATAACAACACATTATTAAACGGTCGAATGGACCTAAATAGTTTCCTATTGTTAAATCTTTATTAGGTTATAACGGAAAATCCAGAACATTTGCAATATCAACAAAAAACAGGATATTGAAAAGTTAAGCATAATACACCATAACATTTTAAAGTCCAAACATCCTGTATAAAACCACTAAATATTTATTTGTTATTTTTCTAATGCAAGTTGGAAATACTGGCTACCGAGAGATACGCAAATAATATCCGTAGCTCATTCTCAATAAAAGTTTCACCAACACCAGCTGACAGTAGATACTAAAGTATAATCAAATTCAAAATGCAGTGCATGTAGACGGAAGTGATTGTGAGTGCAATATGCCTTTTAAAGTTTGCTAAAAGCTTACATCATAATTAGGGGGGAGCAAAATGGTCGTCTTACAATAACAGTGTAAAAACTACTTTCAAGTATTCAAATTAATTTTAATTATACCCAAAGTGAAGTATGGTGTAAGTAGAAACTGAGGAAAGGTATGAAAATATAGGTATGAATCCAATATGGTGGCTCAATAAAAATACACGAAAAGACAATATATGTGTTACTAAATGACTATGTTCGGAATTAAATTGGAACACATTTCACTATTCCTAACAAAAGGAAAAATTCATAACAAGGGAAGTTTAAAGGGTAAAGGATACTTACCTCCACTTCTTAGTACTTTTATTAACATTAAAATATATTTCTTGAGTCATGAATTGATTTTAGTAACGTTTAGTATTATTCAAAACTATGCAATAATTCTGCCCGTTTGTACGCCACTGATCGATAATACTAACAAGATTTTATGTTTAAAAAATTTGTTCTTAAGTTGTTAAGGCCTGTTAGCAGCATGGAACTATTGAAAGAAATGAATAACATCACAAGCAAATCTACGTGTAGCACTGATGGCCATATCAATTAAAATATTACTGAACCTGCCGCTTCCAGTCATAGAGGCTCTTACAACACTAATAAATGAATCCCTTATACAAGGTATATTCCCTGAATGCCTTAAAACTTTTGCAATTGTCGACCAATTGCTCTACTATCAGTGCTATCAAAACTCATTGAAAGGTTACTAAAGAATCGTTTTATGCCATTTCTCCTTAAACATCAGATAATATCCCCGGATTAGTTTGGATTTTTACCCAACAAGTGCAACAGTGACGCCATGTTCTCGTTGCTTAGCGACGTCTACTTATCCCTCAATAACAACCACCCCACCGCTTCAGTTTTTTGTGACTATTGAAAAGCCTTTGACTGTGTTAGTCATGAAATTTTGATAAGCAAGTTGAATTTTTATGAAATCCGGGGTATTTCTTTAAATTGGTTTAAATCTTATCTCGGGAATAGGTAATAATTTGTAAGGGCAAATGGTTCTGATTCTGATTTTAAATTGATTACAAGTGGAGTCTCTCAAGGTTCGGTCTTGGGACCTATTCTTTTTTTGTTATACATTAATGATATCACTAACCTAAAAATTAATGGAAAAATCTCTCTCTTTTCTGACGACACAAGCATAGCATGGACTGATTTTTATACGCCTTTACATTCTAATATTTCCAACGACCTTGTTATGATTAAGGCTTGGTCCGATTCCAATCTGCTTTGCTTCAATGTGGATAAAACGGTGGCCTTATAAGGGGACGTTACAACCACTTCAGCTATTTAACAGCAATATTAAATACTTTGAGTCGATTAAATTCTGGGTTTGAATATAAAAAACAACATAAAATGGTGTAAGCATATTGACACCTTTGAAATTGAAAACTTTCTACCGCCTGCTTTGTCATTCGATTAGTTTCAAAACAACTGGATGTGTCTTCTGCCAGACTTACATATTTCTCTCTATTCGAACCCCATCTCCGCTATGGCCTTCCCTTTTGGAGCTACTGTACCACCGAGCAATTCCTTAGTATTTTTAGGCTTCAAAAGAGAGCAATCCGCGATTTGTTTGGTTTAAATAATAGAAGGCACTGCCAATACTATTTCAAAAAATGAAATATTAACACTTCCTGCATTATTTATTTTAGCAACCGTCTGTTTGATAAGAAAACATATAAGCACATTCCCGGAAAGGCCACAACACATATATCCTACCAGAAACTCTAGGCATGACATATACCTTCCTATTCCTTCCACAGAATTAATAAAAAAATCAATCATTTACAAAGCCATAAAACTTTATAATCGTCTTCCAGAACATTTAAAGACAATGTTTGCACAAAAAAAACCAAAGCGTACCTCATTGAAAGACCTTTTTACTGCGTTATTGATTTTTATAATGAATAATGTCATTAAAATGTTTTTTATTTGCTTGTTTACTTAAATCCTGGTGCTGCAAGGCATTTGAAAATATTTTATAAGGAATGAACTGTCTGATAGTTCGTTAAAATTAATTATTTTTGTTACATACTAGATTAAAGTTATACATTTTCTTTTTTTTTTCTAATACACTTTAATTACTATATTAGTTCAGTACACTTTTTGTTTAACTTCATTTATTTTGCTTGTATAACCATAACAAAATAGAGTTTAAGGTCGGGTAATTTTAATTTCAATGTCATCGAAATTATTCACCTCGCATATGTATTGTTTATTTCCTTTTGTTAGGTCACCTGCATTCATTAACCGCTTTACGGCAATGTTACGAATATAACGAATGTTATATTTACAATTTATGTATTTGCGTTGACCTACCGAAAAATACGATTTTTTTTCGATCAATATTTCGTGTTTACATTGCTTTTGTTTTTTTTGTTTTAAGGTAAATTTCGCTATGTCTATAAAATTGTAACAATTCTCCTGCGATAATAAAGCATACTTTTTGTTTGTTTGTTTTTGTCCATGTCCAATTCTTTTTTTGGTTTTAGCCCCTGTATCATGGAAATAAAACCGTTTTTAAACACTTTGTATATTGCGGTCCTAGCTTAGAATGAGAATACGAAATTGTGGTACTGCGAATAATTCTTAGGGCATGGAGGAAATTTTTATACTTCGTTTAGACATATTAAGTAGCAATTTGCCAACTTTTGTTTTTTGGAAAATTTCGCTTGAAGGGGGTAACCCCCCACCGCGCGTACGCTTCTGCAGTGTTATATTTAAAATTGTTTTATTGTAACGATTTCTTCAAACGGAACAGTCTCTACCTAAACCTTCTCGGAGATGAGGTCGGCTGACAGCCCTGCACATCGCGGTGCACCGTGGACGATGCACCAGCAGGAATTTGCCGACTCATGGTGCATTTGCAGACGAGACGAAAAACTGCACCGGAACAATCTATCACGGGGTTGGTAAAAAGAGAGCATAGGCGTAATATATGGGCGTATATTTCAGAATGTAATCTGTAATCATCAACGGACATTTTAATTGATGATATTTTTCACTTCTAATAATTTTTGGCTATTGTTTTTTGAATTCTTTGGAATGTAATAGTTAAAATAATCATTTGTTAATTCATATACTGGCTTATGCAATTTCCATTAAAACTCAATAGCTCATTTCATGGAATTATAACAAATACTCGTAGTTTAGTTATTTACCAAGTTAATCCTTTGTTTATATTAAAAATGTCCAATTTCAAGTTACTAAATTTGATTCAAATTTTTCAATGTGTAAAGTATTGCTTCTTATTGCACGGGCTTTGTCAATACAGACAAAGGTGTCAAATGTCGTGTATTTATAATCACCTATTTAATAAAATATTATCATACAGGAGGTCCCATTTAAAATAATAAATATTATGTATATTTTTCAACTTTCTAATATTTTTTTGAAAATTTAGATATTCCTAAAAGAAAATACAAGAAAAATCCTAAAACTTTTATATTTGAAGTTTCTGTATATAGCACATAGTTAAAGGTGTAGCTAAATGTCAGAATATAAATGAAAGCCCTGTACAACTCGAAATGCAGAATATGTAAATAACAATAACCATAATAAATTCTGTGGTAATAGAGTTGAATTTATTCAAAGTCATTTCTTTGGATACTTATTACATTTTTAGTTTGCCATTAAGGTGCCAAAATATATAAATTATATATTTTGCTAACTCTGTAACTCTAATTAGGCAGCAGAGTTGTTATGTCTTAAACCTTTTGATTATAAGCAAGTGTTTTAAATGTATTTAAAATACCATTACTTATTTTAAACTGCGTTATTTAAAACATTTTGAATAAAAAGCAGTATTTTAAACGTGTTTAGAATAACATTACTTTTCTTAAACCGCATAAAAGACAATGCTTAAAACTTATTGTGTTTTTTTCTGATTAGTTTAATATAAAACTAGTATAAAGAACACTATTCTAATAACAGAAGATAGTTATACAGTGAATAAATAAAGATTACAATAATAAATAAAGCAAACAAAAAATAATACAACACCTTTAAAAAAAGAAATGTTCTATTTATTACCTTCAAATTTTGATAAAAAATTAAAAGTCATATGGGAATGACATGGCAAATTTTATTAAAATATAAAAAAAATATTACTAATCTAGTTTAACTAACATTTTGTACCAAAATCGATATACCTAATTTCAATGGTTACGGAGAAAATTGCAATTTAACAGAAAATCTCAATTATTTCTTAAATGTTGTGATGCTGCATACTCAAAAAAACTATAGGAGACCATGGAATGAGTAATATTTCTATTTTGGTAACTATAGTCCCAATTTTATTCTATATTTATTTATTGCTCACTTTAAAACCATTATTGAAAATTGATATTAGAAACAAACCTCTTGAGTAACATAGTTATTAATATAAACAACATATAACAACAAATAACACAACAGATTACATGGAAATAGAAAAACGGTATAAATGTAAAACAAATGACTATATAATTGACTTTCTACATACTGTCAGTTTTCTGCTATGCACAGTGTATACCGCACTTGAATGTTTGCCACAGCGTTTCGGACGCCGTCACTATTATTAACACTAATAATTTCTTCACACATTTTTTGTTTTTATCCATTTAGAAAATTATCGATTTTTATACACTCTATAAATGCCCCATAAAAATATTCTGAGGGTGTCAAATCGGAACTTCGCGGCGGCCATCCAATCTCACCTTTACTATATATACTATTAAATTGCTCGTTTAAAAATGCTCTTATATCTTCTACACTGTGGTATGGAGTATTATATACCAAGTCTATACCAATATGTTTCGAAAGATCATTGACTTTTTCCATAATGTGATTTCTTAAAGGTTTGAAAATGTTTGTCTATTCAAATAGTAATCAGAAAACACAGGTCCTATTATGCGGTCGTTTATAATACCATATAACACTTTAACACTTTGATGTCCTTGCCTTTTAATTTGCTTTACCAAATGTTTATTTGTATCAGATTACCAGTGAGTATTTTTTTTTGTTAAGCATTCCCTCAGTGGAAAATATCATCTCACCTGTCTAAAGGATTTTATTTAAAATCCCTGTCTTAAAATGCAGGTCCACTATTTGCATTCAAAAATACAGTCTGGTCTGATAATAGTTAGCTTCACTTAAAAATTAAACTGGAAGAAATTTATATGGGGATATTTTGTTTTCTTTTAATACTCGATATATGCCATGGAAAAATTAAAATCCCTTTGTGCATCTCTTAAAGAGTTGATAGGATATTAAATAAAATATAATAAAACTTCCATTTGAAAATCTTCAGAGATCACTGTACATTTTGATACTTTCTTAATGCAAGTGCTGGACTTTTATTATTTTCAATGTAACAGTTATACAAATTTAGTCGCTTTTGACTCGAATACTCAGCCATTTTTCAAAATAGAACAAGTAAACACCGATACAAGGGAATGTTTTCAAATATACTCGAACATGGGTTTTTGGACCCTTAATGTATATTCAGCAAAACAGTTTTCTTGGGTCCTAATTTTTTTGTATATAAAACTAGTACTTAGTTTGTATGTAGAATTTTTTTTATTTACAAACTTTTCGGCACGTTTTTGCCTTCATCAGTGTATCTAAGGCGGTAATCTCCGGCATCATAATAAAATATCAACACACAAAACATTCATAAACAAACTTTCTGGCACAGTATACAACATTTAGTTTTGAAACATCACATACTTTAAAACATTCAAAAGTTAAAATTCGACTTTTTCAATACAAACAATTCATTCGTATATATTAAATCATACATTCAATAACCAACAATATAAGACAGTTTTACTGCGCGAAAGAACGAGAAATAAAAACAAAACCCTCGATTTTATATGCCCTTTGTCGCCTGTCTACGACTTAATTGAATTCTGATATAAACAAGTTTTTATAAAAATTTAATGGTCCCGCCATTAAATTTGCAGCTATTAAACTTTATATGTCCACAAGCAAAAAGTTGCCATTCTATCCCGTTATTGGAAATTTTACGGTAAAATTGACAGGAATGTGACTGGCCATTCTGAAAAAGTCAAGCATAAAATGAACCCCGCTTAAAGGTTTTGGAAAATTGTATCGTAAAGGATTAAATAACAGTCATATTATCAAGAAGTCTTTATGGCCTTTATATATTAGGTGCTAGACCTTATGAAGACTAAAATGCAGTAATAAAAATTATATTGTGTGAAAACTATTATACTCCTAGTAAATAGTCCAGTATTAAATATTCCAAGGTCTGGAAGTTTAAACCTCAGGAAATGAGGAAGCAGGGCAATGTATTTTTAATTTTAGCACTTTAAGAACTTTTTTGAACTAGCCAAAGTTTACATTGCTAGACCATCTGCAAGTAAAAAATAAATAAAAAATTTGATTTTTTTTTTGTTTTTGTGCCAAACTATTGTAGACTAGATTTTGCCCACGACTTCCTGTGATAGACGACGAGGTAATATAAATATTGTGTTTTTTAAAAATCAGATTGAGGTTTGGTTAGCCTCGATAAAGTCTTTTTTTTTGAGGTGATAAAAAAAGTGTATCTATATTGAAACAAAGACCCAGGCTTTCTTTTAACAAAACCTGTCCCAGGTCAGTACAGCCGTCATTAAAGCGTATACAAATAATAAATAAAAACTTTGCTAATATTCTGATTCTAATATTAGAAAAGGCTGATTGCCGGCTCGCAGAAAATGATTGGCCAATGCGTCACGTGATCCAGTAGAGGGTTTTGATTGGTGGGCCACTAATTTGCCATTAAACGCTCGCATGTAATTGCCTACTTTTGCAAAGTAGAAACAAATTTCATGAATGCCCATAATTAGAGAGTATTGTAATTGTAATTTTTTTTTAAATTCGATAATTTTCCTTTACCCGGAAATTCCCGTGTTATGAATCTTTCCCTTTATTAGGAGAAAGTGGATCCCAATTTAGTTCGGTAAATAGTCATTTAACATATTTTTTATTGGGCGCCATTTTGGATAATTTAAAATAAATTAAATAAGCAGTTTTTACAGTGATACATCGCCATTTTGTTACACCATGTTAAATTCCTTCCAGTTTATATCTGTATCACATTTAATTTTTGTGCTTAAACTTAAAGTCAACTGAATAAGAAGATTTTTTCCCTTGATTTTTAAAACATTTTATTGTTTATTTTTTTGCCATCTTGTATTCGTCCTACAAATTTACTGTTTATCACTATATAACACTGAATGCTTGCAAAACATTTAAAAATTAATCTAGTAAGTAGTTTTTCAGGCTGATTTTTTAAATATTTTATTAGGCCGCCGTTTTGTTTTGCTATCTTCGATTCATACCAAAATGTTACCAGTTTACTCCTTTATAACACTTGATTTTCGTGCAAAATTTGAAGTAAGTTTTTTTCAGTAACGATTTTATAAAGTCTTACTAGACCACCATCTTGTTGTCAACATTGTCACTTTTTTGCATTTTTTTAACATCCTGATGCCATGTAGCTTTTCATTAGTTTTAAATAGCTCTGAAAGAGCTACAAATAGAAAAATTGACTTCTTCTTAATTTTCCTGAGGTCCAGCCTAAAATACAGCTCTGCTTTTTGGACTAGAAGAGATATAAACACCACTTATTTAAAACAAAAATTAGTGCTTAAGTGATACTAAAAACAATAAGCTTTCGATATTTGGATTTTTACTCACTATTTTTGCGGTGCGCATTAATCTGATTGCCACCTGGCGGCAAGGTAATTCAATATCATTGCCGTTCTGTCAGCTGTTCCTTTGAGTCTAGCCTCTGCAGCAACTGTCATACATACGAATCGGACAAAATTTTAGTAATATTTGTAATATGATATATGAGGTAGATTATGAGACTTTCTTCTTGGGCAGAATGTTTTATATAAAACCCAACTAACGTCAATATACAGGGTGATTCAAAAACACGGGTTTGTTACCCAAAATTTAACTACATTTTTGAGTTAAATCGTAAATCCCAAAATTATGCTTATCATGTCCAATCTTGCTTTAAAACGTGCTTTTTAAAAATCTTTGGTATTTTGTTTTTAAACTATAGAGATGTTTCTAAACACCTACATAATTGTATGATTTTTTGTTGTACATTTTTAAAATAAGTAAACTAGGCTTTGAAACAAAAACTTATCGATTGTCATCTGTCATCCACAATGTTCAATAATTTTTTCAACGTTTTTTTTGTGGGTTTGTTACTTAAAAACGCAATAAAATATTGTCAGATATAATGGTAGCGAACTTATGCGAGCAATCGGTAGTCTAGAAAGTGGCTTGTCACAAATAATTGTGGCTGAAAGGTTTCATATTAAACAAAGTGCTTTATCAAGAGCATGGCGCACATTTCAAAATATTGGTTCAGTGCAATATAACCATGGATTTATTAAGAGAATACAGACGGTCTCGTGCGATTTTTGCCAAAGAACATATTAACCGGGATTTACTCGAATGGTCACATTGTTTATTTGCGAATGATCTAAAGATTGGACTTCATCCTGACGACAGATTCATGTATGGCATCAAACAGGAGAGAGATACAAAGAAAATTGTACTTTAAATAGAATTCCGTTTGGAGGTGGTTCTGTAACAGTGTGGGGAGAAATATTTACAGGTGGTCGAATAGAATTAACAGTTCGTATTAATCGCTCTGCGAAAGCATTTCGTTATTTAGAGATTTTGGAGAATAACATATCGCAAGTAGCTGACAGATTAGGCAACAATTTTATTTATGTGGACGATAATGCTAAACCATATAGGGCAGAAATAGTTAACGAATGTTTCGAAAATCATCAATATAACAGAATAGTTTCGCCCTCCCGCGTCCCTGATGCTTTAAAGCGGCTTCTGGATGCTCGAGCAATACCTCCTAGAATTATTAGAATTATTGATGAATTGGTTGAAGCAATTCACGAAGAAATGCATTTAATTCCTCAAGAGTTAATAGATAATGTTATATCAAATATGCCCAGACGATGTTGGGAGGTTGTAAGAGTTTGCGGAGGACCCATTAGATACTATTAGAGTCTATATATATATATATATATATATATATATATATATATATATATATATATATATATTCTAAATAGTCCAAGCACTTAGTTATTCCGCAATAAATTTCCCTCTTGCCGTATGCCTCTGCCTCTTGAAGTATTGTAATCGATCTTTTCTGGGTCCCTAGATGACGAAAAACATTTTTCTCAATTCCGTCGGTGTGTCTATCTGTCTGTCAGTCAAAATTTTCAAAAACATCAAGTATTATGATGGATTCAACTAATAACATTTTGGTCTGAATCCAAGATGGCGGAACAAAATGGCGGCTTAATAAAATATTTAAAAATTCAACTTGAAAAAACTGCTTAACGCTTGATTTTAAATTGTGTGCGATAACTACTTGTTGTATAGAGAACAACTAGTAAATTGCTCAACTAGTAAAATAGTGGTACTAATTCAAGATGACCGCACAAAATGGCGGCTAAATAAAATATTTGTAATCGCGAAAAAATCATCCTCTCAGGTTTTACACATTTTACATTTTTGTGCTAGATGCCAAAAATATGTTTTATCAACTCGGTCAGTCCGTCTGTCGGTCTGTCTGTTTGTCTATCTGTCTGTGAATTCGCGGCATAGCTTAAAAACTACTTACCCGATTGACTTCAAATGTTGGTCAAAATTTAAGTCATATGTGGATGACCTGATAACATTTTAGTAAAAATCCAATGTGGTGAAACAAAATGGCGGCCTAGTGAAATATCAAAAAATTATTATTAGAAAACTGCTCATCCAATTTATCTCAAATTTTGCAAATACGACAAGTATTATGTTGGAATCAACTAGTATTATTTTGGTACGAATCCAAGATCGCGGAATAAAATGGCGGCTTAATAAAATATTTAAAAATTCAGTGTGAAAAACTGCTTAATGGTTTAATTTCAAATTGTGTGCCATAACTATTGGTGGTACAGGGATCAACTAATAAAATAGTGATACTAATTCAAGATGGCTGAACAAAATGGCGGCCAAATAAAATGTTTGTAGTCGTGAAAAAATCACCCTCTCACGTTTTAAACAACTTTACGTTTTAGTGTTCATAGACGCCAAAAAGTATTTTTAATAAATTCCGTCTGTTGGTCTGTCTGTCTGTTTGTCAGTTCGCGGCAAAGCTTAAAGACTACTAACCGATTGATTTTAAATTTTGGTCAAAAATTAAGGGTCATATGGGGATGACCTGGTAATATTTTGGTAAAAATCCAATATGGCCAAAAAAAAATGGCGGCCTAGTGAAATGTTAAAAAAATTATTATTAAAATACCACTCATCCAATTTATTTATTAATTTTGCTAATAAGTGTGTTTAAATGGTAAACATTGTTGTATCACTTTTTCACCATTATGGTAGTATCATAATCCAGAGATAATTTAAAAACGGAATAAGTTGGCAAAGATTTTTAAATAACATGTTCTAAAGCAAAATTGGGGCTACCATTTGACATGATAAGCATAATTTTGGGATTTGCTGTTTAACTCAGAAATGTAGTTCAATTTTGGGTAAAAAACATGTGTGTTTGAATCACCCTGTATATTGAGGTTAATTGTGTTTTATGTCAAACATCCTTCCCAAGAATAAAGTCTAATAATTTACCTTTAAAACAAAAAAAAAGCTTATTTAAATTGCTTGTAGGAATCAGAAACTATCATATTACTAATATTACTAACATTTTGTCTGAGTCGTTTCAAATTTCCTTGAGTGTGTATATATATATATATATATATATATATATATATATATATATATATATATATATATATATATATATATATGCTCTGTTACAGAAAGACTTAGATTCATTGAAACGCGAGAAAAATCTTTCGGAGAAACTAATCTCTGAATTAGAATATTCCATTGATCTACATCAGTTCTTTTAATAAAAAGTAATAATAATAAGGCAAATAATAGCGACGTGTTAAAAGATGTTACAAATTCCACCAATCCAGCGAATATAAATGTTTGTATTAATTCTACCCGGAAAATACGTAGCGGCATAGCAGTCTATTGTGTTGGAGAGGATTCTTTAAAAAATTTGCAGTCCAACCTGAATAATAATCTAGGGTCGAAATATGTTATAAGTGAACCCAAAAAACTTAATCCTAGGTTGATAATTAAGAACATAAATGTTGAAGGACTTGATAATCCAGAACAAATCGTTGATAGTATTGCCTGTCAAAATAGTCTAGAAAACGAAAAGGACAACATAAAGTTTATAACCAAGCTAAAACATTATGACAATACTAATGTTGTTATAGAAGTCTCGCCCACGTTGCGCAAGACTCTGTTGCATAGAGGCTATCTTTTGTGGGCTGGAAGAAGTGCGCGGTTGATGATCATTTGCGGATGGTTCGCTGTTTTAAGTGTTGCGGCTATGGTCATATGGAAAAAGATTGTAAATCGAAGTTAGTGTGTTCAAAGTGTGCTAAAGAACATAGATTTAGAGAATGTAAGTCGGCAGATTTGGTTTGTATTAACTGTACCAAATATAATGAAACTTACAAAAAAAGCTTCCTGCTGATCATTCAGCTGCATATAATTTATGTCCTGTGTTTAAAAATTATGTTGAAAATATAAAAAATAAAATTAATTATGGTTAATAAGCGTAGTTTAGTTAAGATTGGTCATGTGAATGCTAGATCTATTTTGCCGTCTTTCGCTGATTTTTCAGCTTTAGTTCTAGACTACTTATTTGATGTAATGGCTGTTACCGAAACATGGTTGTCTGACAATATACCACTAACTGCTGTTTCAATTCCTGGATATATATTTCATCGCCTAGATAGAGTCGGTCGTGGTGGAGGCGTTGGAATATTTGTAAGTTCTCATTTTCATAGCGAACTTATACCTCTTGATGAACAGTTGTTAAGGGACAAGAAGCATCTGGAGCATATGTGGGTAAAGGTTCAAATTGGTCGCACAAGGGTGGCTGTGGGTGTGACTTATCGCCCTCCCAAGGGTAATGTAGAGCGAGCCGTCCAGCTCTTTGACGATATTCTATCGTTTGTCGTGCCATCATTTGATTATGTGATAATTCTGGGTGATTTAAACCTGAATTTCTTTAACATCAATAACAAAATTAGCCAATGCTTTGATTCTTTTAACTTAATTCAAATTGTAAGCGAGGCAACTAGAATAACAAACTACTCTGTGTCACTTCTAGATCCTATTGTTCTCAGTGGGGCGGAAAATTGCGCTAATGTTGGTACGATGAATACTGATACTTTTACTGATCACCGTCTGATTTTTTGCGAAATCAATTTCATGTTTGTAAAACAAAAACCTACTACTATTACTTTTAGAGATCTTAAAAACCTTGATATAGATAATTTTAACCATGATCTTGCCACTATTCCATGGGATAACATATTAATGATTCGGGATATTAATTGAAAGGTTGATGCCTTAACTAAATATATATCAGGACTATTTGACATTCATGCTCCGCTCAGAACAGTTCGAGTCAGTAAGCCGCGTGCCCCGTGGCTCACTGATACGTTAAGGGCACTTATGAAATTGCGCGATGGTGCTTTGACTAAATATAAGCGTCTTAGGACGCCTGAAAGTTGGGAGTACTATAAACGACTACGCAACTTCCTTAAGTCTTCTGTGAGAAGAGAGAAGGCTGCATATTTGCGTTTTCTAGATAAGCAAAAAAATAAATCGGCTTTCTATCGAGCTCTTAAGTCTTTTAATTTACATTGCAATAGATCCTCTGTTGTTCCCAACAACTTTTCTGATGTCACCAAAATTAATGATTATTTCCTGTCTGTATTTAAGGACAGTGATAATATCTGTGCCAAAAATATTGATCATTATGTTAATATCAGTTACGATGAACAGATTTCTTTTGCATTCAAACCTGTTGATATTTGTGAAATCATTAAGATAATAAATTGTATTAAAAGTAATTCCCAAGGCACTGATGGTATCAATGTTACGATGATAAATTTATGTATGCCTTTTATAGCCAAATACATTACACATATAGTGAATAGTTGTTTAGAATTAGGTTACTTTCCGAGTTTGTGGAAAACTGCCTTGGTCTTCCTAAGGTAACAAGCCCAGAGCCTTATAGTGATTTCCGTCCGATTAGCTTATTGCCGGTTTTGTCAAAAGTGTTAGAAAAAGTTGCGAATAGGCAAATCAACGCAAATTTATTACAAAATAACATTTTGCCGACTCACCAGTCAGGCTTTAGAAGGGACCACAGTACTACCTCAGCTTTGGCAGACTTGACTGACAGCATTGTTCGTTCATACGACTTAAATAAGGCTTCTGTTCTCGTACTCTTGGACTTTAGTAAAGCATTTGATACCATTAACCACCAACTGTTACTTGCCAAATGCTCTTACATTGGATTTGATCGCAATTCTCTCAGTTTTCTTAGTCATTACTTACAAGGCCGCCAACAACAAGTTTTCCTACGGAATATGCGTTCAAGTTGTAAACCAGTCTGTTCTGGAGTGCCTCAGGGGAGTGTCTTGGGGTCTCTACTATTCCTCATTTATACTTTCGACATGTTTAAGGTTGTCCGCCACTCCAAAGTCTAATTTTTTGCCGATGACACGCAACTTTATAACAGCTTTAATCTGGGAGATTATGATGTATCTTCTACTCTATTAAATCAAGATCTAGAAAGTGTAAATGAGTTTGCTTACAAGCATAATCTGGTTTTAAATCCTCAAAAATCGAAAGTTCTTTTATTTTGTCCTGCTAAGCATAGGGATCTGATTAAGTCACAAATGAAAATATTTGTAAATAACCAACTAGTTCAGTTTACCTCTGAGGCTAGAAATCTTGGTTTAGTCTTTGACGAAAATTTAAGATTTGTAAGTCACGTTAGTAACATCACAAAGCAATGTTTTATGCGTCTTAAGCTGCTTTATGCTAATAAGAGCTTATTAACATTCAAGATGAAAAAAATGTTGTGTGAGAGCCTGATTTTGTCTAAGGTATGTTATGGTTTTATACTGTATTACCCCTGTTTAGATAAACTCACTTCAAACAGACTACAGAAAATCCAAAATACATGTTGCCGACTTGTGTGTAATTTAAGGAAAAATGACCATATAACCCCCGCCTATGACCTTATACAGTGGTTACGGATTAATAATCTATTTGTGTATCATCTTCTTATTTTTACTGTTAAAATATTAAATACATCTACTCCCAAATATTTACGTGATAAGCTAGTTTTTAGAGAAAATGTACATAAGCTTAATTTAAGAAACCTTGTAAAACTTACCATGCCACACCACAGGACAGCCATGTTTCGGCGTACCTTCACATATAATGCCGTCAAGGAATTTAACTCTCTGAGCAGTAACATTGTTGGCTTGATTCATAGGTGTACTTTTGGCTACGTTTTAAAAAATCACCTTTTTTCACGCCAGTAAGTTCATGTTCGTTTTTATTTTATTCTTTTTTTTTCCACTATAATCTGTAAAATTTATTACTAAAATAGTTATTTTTTCAGGTTGAGTATGAATGGCCGTTAGGCTAGACTCCGCCTTTGTAATTATTAATTTAATCATTAATTAATTGCAATAAAGTCGTTATTTATTTATTTATTTTATATATATACATATATTTCGTTTTTTTTTCTTTAACCATTATATATATATTTCGTTTTTTTTTTAACCATATATATATATATATATATATATATATATATATATAGATATAAATATATAGCTTTTTTTAAATCACGTGACAAAGCAAACACTTTTCTTTAACCTTATATATATATATATATATATATATATATATATATATATATATATATATATAGTTTTTTTTAAATCACGTGACAAAGCAAACACTTTTTTTCAATTCAAATTTATGCTTAAGCCAATTATTAAAAAAATCCTAAATATATATCCATTTTAAGCATTATGTAAGAAAATCTTGTTGACTCACGCCATAGATAATCTCTCATAGTCTTAGTATGATGGAAATGTTGCTATAATGTGTACGATAATCCATCCCCGAATTAAAATATACTTAGATATACACAAACAAGAGTGTCTGAAACTTTGGCGCGCCGTTGTTTGCATTGGAAGTTGAGAGGCGCTGGAAAGACAAACACAATCAGCCAGACTGAAGAGACACGTTGTTCCAGTGTTGACACTGTCCGCCCGAGAGTGTTCCCGGTGATAAATTGCAGTAATGCATTCTATTCATCGACTCGGAGAGGTTTATATTCATCGGATGCAATTTCCTGCAATTATTTTATGAAAGAGGCTAGACAGGGTAATAGGTGAGCGACGCTTCACTCTTGTGTTCTGCTGTCTATGGCGGTGATCGTTTATTTGCTCTCTCTATACCAATTTTGCCGGTTCGACGTTATCATTATCGTCTAATACGTACAGTAATAATATAATACGAACTATTAATTATCCAGTGCTTCCATGTCTTCAATATGGTAAAAGAAGTTCAGAAATTTTAAATTTATCGCTTACGGGTTTGTGGTTAAATGTATCATCAGCTAATAAGACTTTTTGAAATTATATCTCTTTGGAAATTCTTGTCAACTAGCCAAAGTTTATATTCCTAGACCCACCGCAAGTGCAAGGAAAAAAATTGCGAAAATGTGTTTTTTTTGCCAATATCTGCTAAAATTTTGTAGATAGAGTAATCATGTATAGGGCCTTCGGTTATATTTTGAACGGGGTCTACACCATTACTTTTTTAAGATATAAAAAAATGTTAAATACAAAAGTTTTAGGATTTTGTCTAAACGGCTAAAATTCGTTACCAGAAAAAACAAATTAGCATCTGAAATTATTTGTTATTTTATATGAAACACCCTCTATAATATATATCCACCAATTGGGTCTCTTTTTATTTATTATAAATATACTAGGTTTGATATCTTTATCTTTAAAGATCCCGAGATATATAAGAAAACGATGCCATAAGGGGAAAACGCTCTATTACATCAGTGGCGGCTATTCAGGTGAAGTAGGTGAAGTGTTACTTCACCAGGAAAAATAAACAAGCAAACATCTAACTATATTTATTATATATCTCTTAAAGTTTAAGTTTTTACATTGATTTATTCACCTAAATGGCAAAAAATAAACTGTACATCTCGAATAAATATTTTACTTGACCGTTGGCGGCATGTCTTTTTAAAACTTTCAATCGAACTTTATTATAACAACTATAACAGTGGCGCAAACCGCTTCGACTTTGCTGGAGGTGCTAGTTTAGTTTACGATTTTCCTACTAGGTTGCCATGACAACGCGTTCGCGATGACGTCGAGCAATGGAAGAATAATGTTAACCAGCGCCATTCGACGCTCTCGGTGAATTCTAAATGCAGTACACTACACCCACTTGTCAGTTTGCGGTGGTTGTTTACTTTTATTTTCGCGATTTCGCTGCAACCGGTTAGTTCCTTTGCAGTTTACTTAACTGTTTTGTGTTATATTTATTTATGGTATTGTTACAACTTTATTTGGTGTCAATTTACATTATTGATGAATCCGATCACGGGTGTGGTTTGTATTTTGTTGGAAACTCTATTTAATAGATAGAAAGAACAAGATCAGAGTTTTAATCGTCATTCTGGTTTTCGGCGTACACATGGTTATGTAGTAGTCAAATAATACAAAAATTGTTTTGCTGGCCTTGTTTACTAGTTTTTAATTAATGTTCAGTGTAGAATAAGGAAGGATTTGCAGGTATGTTAAATATATGAAGGTCTTTACATAAACATGAAGACTCGCCGGAGCATTTAAAATGCGAATTAATGCTAAAAACATTTGTAAAAAATCAAAGCGCTATAGCTGACACTTTAAAATAAAATGCTAAACTATATAAAATACATTTTAACGAAAACGTCCGATTAAATAGACTATTTATGTCCTTGGTAATTGACGCAGTTTTGTATCTTGCAAAACAAGAGTTAGTCTTTCGCGGCCATGATGAGAGCAGCGAGTCAATAAATAGAGGGAATTTTAAAAAGCTTTTAGGTTTGCTAATAAACTAAACTATTCAAAACGAAATAATTGAATGCATTTCTGATTATTTAAATGATCATGTAAAAAATTAAATAATGAGCACACAGTTTTTTCTGTGCAAGTGGATGACACCACTGATACTACGCAAACCTCCCAGTGCTCCATAATTTTAAATACGTTAATTCAGAAGGTTCAGTAGTCAAGATATTCTTAGGATTTTATAATGTCAGCTCCGATAGAACGTCGGAGAATTTATATTCTCTATTGGATCAAATTTTGGACCAATTTGACTATAAACATAAATTAATGGGTAAATGGCCTTCAAAAAAAAAGAAACAGAGCCGCAGGCTGTATTTGTCCATTGTCTTCCGCATCGTCTTAACCTTATGATGCAGCAAAGTTTAAAAATATTTCTAAATGTCTAATTTTTTTTGCAAGCCTTACTGGTATTCCCTAATTTTTTCCTCACTCATCCAAACGAAAGTATGCTTTTACATCTGCATCTACGAGGCGTATACCAACAATTATAGAAACTCGTTGGTTTTCAAATTCGAAGTTAGTAAATGTGATTGTTCAAGACTGGAATAAATTAAAAGACGTCTTTGAATTTATTACAAACTGTGACAAATCTGATGAAAAATCGATCCGGCTTGCGAGAGGAATTTTAGTGAGACGAACGATTTTGAATTCACGTTTCTGGCATTAGTGTTTAATGACATTTTTTCAATCTCGGACATACTATTTGCGTTCTTCAAAAAAAATCGCTTGACATTTATTTTTACATATCCAATATAAAACGATGTCGTGAGGCGCTCTGTAAAAAAGAAATGAACATTTTTTTAATACCATGTTTGATAAAGCAAATTCTATTACAGAAATAAATCTATACAAAAGTGAGCTTGCTAAGCTTTCATCTGAAAAAATTATAGCTAAGTATAGGACCCTTTTTTTATGAAATATTGGATCATATTTTAATGGAAATGACAGTAGGCTTTTAAGACTGTGAAAAACTTACATTTTTATGTTTGGCAGATTCTGCTAAATTTTCCGAATATAGTTTAAATTTTCCGACTGGCCCGTTTGAAAGTTTGTTACAGTTATATAGCGAATATTTTCAAAAATCAACGACTTAAAAATGAGCTTGGTCTTATTTTTGCCAATGACAGTAATTGGAATATATCGCTGCAAGAGCAAGTGAAAAAAATTAATGAAAATAAAGATATTGTAACCAAAGCATATAAAGTGCTTTTCCTTATTTTGACAATACCGTCGACAAGTGCTTCAGTGGAAAGAAGTTTTTCTTGCCTCAAACGTGTAAAAACTTACTTAAGAAAAACAATATCTCAAGAAATTCTTACTTCTCTAGGCAATATTTCGACCCAAAAGGAATTTCTGGAGAAGATTAGAGCAACTCATCCAGTTTATGAGGATGTTATAAATAAATTTGCTGCTGTGAAGGCTAGGAGAATTGATTTAGTATACAAAATTTAGGTAAGTCGTAAAAAAATATTCTACCCCTTCCACTTATAAAAAAAAAATCTGGAAAAAAAATGATGCGATATTTTCTTACTTCATTTGCACCTCACTTACTTTTTAACCCGCGAGCCGCCACTGTATTACATACTGGAGTCGATAAAAATACATTGCCTCTTATGGCATGGTTTTTCTCAAATTTCTCGGGTATCTTTAGAGATAAAGGTACCAAATCTAGCATATTTATAACCAGCAAAAAGAGACTCATTTGACGGACATATAATATACAGAGTGGTCCATTTAAAGTAACAAAGTTGATGTCCATTTCGTTAATTTCTGGTAACGAATCCTGGCAGTTCAGATAAAATCCTTATACATTTGGATTTAACATTTTTTGATATCTTAAAAAATAGTCCCTGTTCAAAATATAACCCAATACCCTGTACAGGGTGTCCCGTTTTTGTTGTTTTTATGGCGTACCTCTCTTATTAGTGAAGATAGAGGGTTCCGTCTTCGCGACATGGTGCTACTCTTTTGTGAAACGACCCAAACAGAATTTTCATAGCCCTCTTCCTTTTTAAGATACAGCGTGAAATTTAAAATATTGCATTTTTGGGCCCCCCCTCGTATTTCGGTTGTTGTTTTGTTTATCGAAAAGGTAAAAACTGGCTCTGATATAGCTTTTCACGTAGAATCCAGTGGCGTAGTCAGATTTTTTATGTGAGCTGTCGTTTTTGAGATATAACACAAACTTATAATTTTTTAAATGGGACACCCCGTATATTTTTATTTTATATTATTTATTTCACATTGGACTCTCTCGGTCCAAAAATACAATATTTTCAATTTTACACTGTATCTTAAAATCGAAGGGAGCTATGAAAATTTTGTTTGGGCCATCTTTCGTTTCACAAAAAAGTAGCACCATGGCGCGAACACCGCAACCCTCTATCTTCACTAATAAGAGAGATACCCCATAATGGGAAAATGGGACACCTGTACATTTGATTTTGCGATAGCTGTTTATATTACATTTTAATGTTTTACAAACTAAAATTTTAGCTTCACCTGTTTAAAATATACGATAGGTTGGTATAGGTGATCAAGGTAAAATGACGTTTGTATGCTTTGTCAATAAAAATTGACATTATTTTAATTATTGTCGAAGTCTTCACCTAAAAATATATATTTGACTCTGATCGAAATGAAATACTCTTTGGACGAGAGACTACAGATTGTTATGCTATTTTACAAGTGCCAAGAAAATGCAAGAGAAGCAAGAAGAAGATTTATTGCAAATTTTCATAGAAATATATCCATCAATACAATTCTAAGGATAAAAAACCTATTTGAGGAAAATAAAACTTTACATGATAGAAAAAGAAATTCAATAAAAAAAAATTATTAAATAATAAAATAAAACTACTAATAACATAAGTTTTCAATGTGACCGCCGTTTTTCTCGAAACAAAATCGATAACCCCATTGTAGCCTTTCTAAACTTGCTGTTACAATATGATTTTCTTGGTTAAGGCGGTTTATTTCATCGACAATTTTTCCCATGATCTCTTGAATATTTTCGTTTCGTTGTCTGTATACGACGTTCTTCAAATGGCCCCAAAGAAATGTATCCAAAACTGAGAGGTCGCACAGTGGATCGAAGCATAGGGACCAGCGGGACATTGGTAATATGTTTTTTTCTACTCGTTCGATTTTGATGATTTTGTACTTTCTAGGCAGCTGACGCCTTCATTTTTAAAATTTAGTCATTAAATATGACATTTTGCGAAAATTCAAGATGCCGGACATCATATAAATTAATTTCGGTGTAAAGTACATTGACTGGGTATATATTATATGGAGTTCTGGGTCTTAGTAGATTTTTCTTTTCCTATTTTTTTTTATACGTTGCTTTTATTGACCTGAGTATCACTAAAAAGGATGTGCGATTTTAATAACTCTACTGGGTGTCTTTAAAAACCATGCCAAAATTTGTATTGTATAAAAAATGTATAGAATGTAGAAAATATTGTTTATATTTTTTTTAGAAATTATAGAACGTGAAGATTCAATTCAGCAATGTATACAAACTTAAAAAAAAACTTGTTATACAGGGTCATGACCATTTTTACATAGTTATTTTACCTTTTTGATACTACATACCTGTTACTGCTGTAGTTAGAACTTATATTATTAAACTATTAATATATAGAAACGTTGCAAATTAAATGTCCAAAAATATATACAGAGTGTCCCAAATTATGCCTCCAGAACAACCAAATTAAAATAAAATAATTATAGACAACTATATTTACCTTTAACATAGAGAACATCTCAAAATATATTAATAATAAAAAAATCAGGATAACTAAAACACGATTGATGTATGATTAAAGATATGAAAAATCAAATAAAAAAAATTAAGTCTTACAAAGGATAATATGAAATCTTACCTTTTTTGCTATGGTTATTTTAAAAAAATGTCTATAAGTATGGGAAATACAATTTTTTGATCCATGAACCATTTACACAGAAGTCATACACTTCACACTAAAGTTATCGCATAACTATACATTTTCTCGTTCTCCATAAACAATATCTAACTGATCATATACTGGGAAACATTCTAATGCTTAAAATTTTTAATTAACTAAAAAGTCTCCACAATAACAAAGATTTGGCTTTTTCGGTTAACTCAGAATTAATCTTCTTTGTGGAAAAATTTAAAGATATTCTCAGGTTTGATATATATGGATCAGAGGTTAGAAGAAGGTTATGTAGAATATCCTCGTTTGTAAACATTCTATTACTTTTTCTAGATTTTGTTTCTCTATAATTACAGTCTCTGATCAATCCCTGTTATTTCAGCTGTTTTTTCGAAATTTTGAAAAAATCTTCTGGCAGTATTGCCATCGTTAGATGTTCCATGGCCTTGTCTTACGAAATCAACATTTAGTCCCATTTCATTTCTGAATCTAAAACCAGGGAGATTTGTTTTATTATAGAAATATATTCCTTGATAATAATAGGTTTATTTTAATGGAATATTCTGGAAAATGTCCTAGCTAAGGATATTTTGCATAGACTACCCACCTCTGTTGAATTTCTTGCTTTTTATTTTCTTTCAGTTGCTTATCTTCAACACTGCGTGCAGACCACTTTTTAAACTCCAAATTATAGGATATGTGCAATAAACATTCCATCGACCTTATCCAGGAATGTAAATTGGATTCCCAGATTATAATTTTCTTCATTTGGTGTCTTTTTTTCGATTAACTAAATAAGTTTTAAAATATTCCTGTGGTTAATGGTTCTAGTAGTTATAGGACTCACAAATACGTTACTTTTTTTATACCTACCTCCAATTGATTCATTTCTGTGGGCTTGGCTCCACAAATATAACACACCATTGATGATGTTGTATCTGCCAAACAGGAACAAATTTTTCCGTCAAGCATGGTTGTAAATATATTATGGTTTGTTATAATATCCCCGGAAATATGAGTTTCTTCAAGTAGGGAAATTTCATTTTTCAATGACTCCCAGCATTCGGATATTACCTATAAATGATTTCATACTGATACATTGTATATTCATATTTATAAAAGAAAAGTTGAAGATGGCTTAGGATTCTCCCATACTATCCTTGTATGGTCATCGGTGTGCACTAGTTTTATTGGCACATATGCAGCCATAAATATGCTGGAATCATCAAAAGCCATCAAAACCACATTTGCCGAACAAAGTTAGCTTTGAACCTGGATCACAATGGCTAAATGCTAAAATTCTGGACACGGTATGATCCAGTAAGCCTTGTAAAGTTATCCTGGCAAACCGATCCGTGATCATAATTTTCTGTTTAGAGGGATAACATTCTTGTTTAGCTACTTGAATTTGGTAATATGATGGATATAGCTGACAATTTTTTTTAATGGCTGCTTTCCTTTGATTTATATACTGGTGTTTAGAAAGGTTTAAGGAAACAAAAAGGGCTAAAGCTTCATCTCTTGAATAAAAATGATGATATTTTTCCATATCGTTGCAAAAATTCAAAACGTTTTTAACTTGATTTGGATTTTCTTTTAAAAATTTTAAAATCTTGTTGATATCTTGATTATCTAAAAAATATTGTATTAGTATTTTTTCTAATGAAATAGTTTATTATTATTATTATTATTATTATTATTATTATTATTATTATAATCATTATTATTATTATTAAACATTTTAATTTTTTCTCTGTTTGTCTTTGTAATAATAGAATACCTTGACTCATATGTTTGAAGCCATAGCAAAACTTAGCTCTTGAATATTTTCTTTCCTGAGTTCTTTTGTTCGTCTCATTTTTTGTTTTTTTGACAAGTCCTCAAATGGTTTACGCAGTTGCCTTTCTTTAGGGCGAACAGTCATAAATCCTGGCCAATTAAATTGGCGAGCCAACCAAGATTGATTTATGCGTAAAAAACGTTCTTCTGTTCTATTAGATTTTTTCCATTTGCTAGATAGTGTTGAACAGTACTTTCGCAATATTTTCGATATTACGTATTTTTCATCTTCGGTGTAGTCCACGTTTCTCATTTGCAATATATCACCCAGTAATCTCTTATGATCCTCAAAAGGAATGCTGTTGGTCTTCAAATAATTGAAAAGTTCTTCGTTTGAATTTAGTTCAGCCATTTTATTTGGGATTATGCGCCAGCTTTAAACAACTTTTATTTTCAGTCGTTTAATCCGAAAAAAAAATAAAACTTACAAAAAAGTCAATGACGTATATATATTTTTAAATAAATAGAAATGAATACTTTTTTTAATAAACAAACGATTATTAAACAATCTTTCACAGCATTTAGTCAATTTTTTAAAATTAAAAAAGCTAAGTGCCTTCGGTGGGATTCGAACCCATATTTATAGTACTCAACTCTTTTTCAATTTTAAAAAAAGTCTGAATGTCGTAAAAAATCGTTTAATAATAATTATTATTATACAGACGTTAAACATAGTACAATAATAATTTTAAAGTAAATTTAAGTTAATAATTTTCATCTAGAAAGTGCCTTCTCTCTACAAATAGCATAGTCACTTTTCCATAAAATGGGGAAAAGGTGTTTAAGATTTTAATAAAAAGTTTAAACTTTCTATTATTTTATGATGACCAATCTTCAGTTTAGCATCGGTTGTATCTTATATTTTAAAGCACCTTCTATGTTTCTATGAAAAACTATCTTGTTTAATATATAGGCTTAACTTAATAGCATTTGAAAAACAAAAGTGAAAGCTACGAAATCGCTGAATAGAGATTTTATAAGGAAGCATATTGTTTTACATATTTTCTATTCTTGACTATTGGCATTTGTATGAGTATAGGTACGTTTGTTTGGCATTTTCCAATATAAACTATAAAACTACATTGGAAATCAAAACGTATACGGCCGCAAAGAAATGCGAATAGTCGAGAATAAATAATAATAGGCTTAAATATTTTAATGATTGGTATGAAAGTATCAAGGTAATTTCGCTTAAAATTGATAGAAGCACAATAAAGCAAAACATATTGCTGTTTATAGAGAGTAGGTAACCAACACCTGGCAAGACGAAGGACGGCTGATAACTAATATTATAGAATAACTTACATTTTACTTACCGCTTAGAAATTAATTTAATAGATAGGCGTAATAATTTATAAAAACTCTCAGTATTTCACTTTTGGTTCATAAACATACACCACGTTCTAATTTTACTAACAAGTTTATTATACTTTTTCGGATCTGTCAGATTTTAAACAAAAGATGAAAAGCGCGTCTTCGTAAGCTAAGCCTTAATTTATTAGAGGATTGTAGCCAAAAAAAATCGAATAAATCTCAAAGGGGCAGATTGGGGCAGCTATTCTTGATGGATACATTTAAAACAAGGTATGGTTTATGCCTCAGAGGCAAAAGTTGCGTGGACACTTTTGGCCATTTTTTTAAAAATCAAAAATTATTTATTGTTTGCTATATTTTCAAAGACAAGTTGCTGCACTCTATCTTACGGTTACGATACATGTTTTAAATATCCTGTTAATATGATGTTATTCTATCATCACCCTTATACCTAGATATTGTGCGGAAAAGTTGATAAAATATAAGTAGGTTCAGATTTTTGAATTTTAGCCAACCCAATTTTTGTATCAATTTGTGCTATATGAAATATTTGCATATATCATCGAATCTCCTTCACTAAAGAATGCTTCAAAGTGTTTTTATATAACACTAATATGTGTGTAACACAAATATGAAACAGAAAAACCCAAATTTGCATTTTCAGAAAATGCCCAATGTCCCAATTATAACATGGGGTCGATCCACTGTGGGTCGGGGCTATTGGGCGGCCAAGCATATGTTCCATTTCGCCCTATCCATTCGTTATGGCGCCGATTTAAAAATTGAACCACATCATGCACGGCATGAGGAAGGGCCCCATCATGTTGCCAAATTAAATTCTGATATTCTGCCAATGGTAAGTCTTCCAAAAAATTTTCAATTTCGTTTTGTAAAAACTCATAATATCTGTGCCCATTTAAAGTCCCGTTAAAAAATATTTGGTCTCAAAATTTTATTGTTTTTTATCCCACACCAAACATGAATAGAATTCCTCCCTTGAAATTTAATAGTCTGGAACTTTTTTGGATTTTCGACGGCCCAGTGGTGACTATTATGTCTGTTGAATACTCCCGATGTTGTGAAAGTAGCTTCGTCGGTCCACACAATATTTTTAAATAAATCAGAGTCTTCGTTTTCTTGCCGAATTACCATTTGAGAAACAAATTGGAAGCGAAGTTCTTTTTGTGCCGGTGTTAGGTGCTGAAGTGGAAGGATACGAAAAGGCCTAAATTTATGAATTTTCAAAGTCCTGTGAACAGTCCCTCGGGTAACTCTTCTGCGCCTTACACCGCCACCGTACTGAACTTCCCGAACTGCATCCGAAATAGATTTGGTTGGATTAACTTGAAAATAATTTATAATGGCCTGATCTCGATTTCTTCTTCTTTGTATATTTCTTTTTCTATCATGTAAACTTTTATTTTCCTCAAATAGGTTTTTTATCCTTAGAATTGTATTGATGGATATATTTCTACGAAAATTTGCAATAAATCTTCTTCTTGCTTCTCTTGCATTTTCTTGGCACTTGTAAAATAGCATAACAATCTGTAGTCTCTCGTCCAAAGAGTATTTCATTTCGATCAGAGTCAAATATATATTTTTTAGGTGAAGACTTCGACAATAATTAAAATAATGTCAATTTTTATTGACAAAGCATTCAAACGTCATTTTACCTTGATCACCTATACCAACTTATCGTATATTTTAAACAGGTGAAGCTAAAATTTTAGTTTGTAAAACATTAAAATGAAATATAAACAGCTATCGCAAAATTAAATCTTTTAATCAGAACGGACATAAAAAAAATCACTCTTTCCAAAAATCGTATAAAAAACGATACATTCCATTTAAAAAACACCTGATGTATAGCGTAAATCTTTTGTTTCTGGTTCAAATATTTTTTCGATGATTTTTGGATTCTACAAGAAAAAATACATCGATTGGCTATTTTGAATTTTTCCAAAATACAAGGAAGGTCGAAAATAGGTCCCTGTTCAGTCCTCGCTGGAACACCCTGTACATATAAAAATTTAAGTAGAATATGTTCTAAACAAAAAAGGTCCGTATTTTCCCTAATTACTCCTCACAATTTTTATGGAAAATGGTTTTCGAATTCGACATTAAGGGCAAACAAAAAAAATAATATTTTTGTTTTACGGCCGTTTATCAAGCGATCTGTTTAACCAAACCTAAATTTACAATTTGAGTAATAGGAAAATGAGAAGATTGACCTTCCTCATATTCTATTAGGAAAATTTGAATTTAGTCCGTATGGAGACTGGCCCCATGGTTAAAGATTTTAATATCAACAAATATTGCCCTAACTTTTCTTTGTTTTCTTCATGACAAAACTAGCTAAGGTGATTGACATTTAACAGTATATTAATTTGATTTCCTTTTTGGTTTAATTCTTCGGAAGCTATTGAAGCACCAATAGTTGACTGAGCGAACTTATCTTCATCAGGTTGTTTTTACTTAATGCTTCCTTTAGCCGAATACAAGCTTCTTTGAAAATTTTTTCAGCAATTGATGCCGGCAAAAGTGGCATTAGTTTTTGTTTCATTTTGAGGATTTTCTAAAATGTCTCCTTCTTTCATAAATTACAATGTCCTGGGATTCTCTAAGCCTCTGATTCTTAATTTGTGTTGAAATTTATAATAGGTTCAAGCATGTCATGCACAACTATGGAATCTGATTATTTTCGAGAAAATGAATTATTAAATATCTTGATGAAGCTCAAAATTATGTAACGCATTCCGTAGTTTCAGTCCCGAATAATCATTTAAAACATTAAAAAATGCATGACATTTTTCTTCTATTCCTGGTGATTATGATTTTGATTGCTCGATTCGAGATCTCGATTTTTCTCCTGGGTCTGAGAGTGAAGAGACAGTCGGGGACATAGACCCAACAGCATATACCAAAAAAAAAAAGAAGCAGATGGAAGAAAAGCGATCCTTCAAAATGGAAAAAAACGAAAAAAACAACAATCTGATGCAAAAACACCAAAACCTATGAACTGCGGAAAATGTCGATACAGATGTAACATGTATTTTACCGAAGAATTTAGAATGTCAATCTATAAACATTTTTGAAACAGTGATTACCTAAAGCAAAAAGAGAACATTCTTGGCACTATTGAAAGCGTACAACCAGCGAGAAGAACAGTAAGAACGGATGGTTCAGCAAGAGAAAGAAAGTTAAAGTTGTACTACTTAAGCAATGAAACACAAAAAGTTCGAGTGTGTAATTTTTTTTTGTCAGAACGCTCTGCATTTCTTGTGATATGGTTGATACAGCTTATAAGGGAAGAGGTGAAGGTAAAATGTTTATTGGAGCAGATAAAAGGGGAAAAAAGATACTACATAAGACAGATTTTGAAATTTTAAAACGGGTGAAGAATCACATAGAAACATTTCCAATACTGGAGTCGTATTACTCCAGCAAAGATACTAAACGTTTTTATCTTGATCCTCAACTCAGCATATCAAAAATGTACAGCCTGTACAAAGATGAAAGCATAAAAGATAATTTAAACCTGTAACTGAGATTACTTATAGAATAGTTTTTTGTACAGACTATAATCTTTCGTTTTATAAACCTATAAAAGATCAGTGCCAGCTTTGCACTAGATACAATTCCCTGAAGAACATTGAAGAGAAACAGTGTTTAGAAGAGGACTATAAACAACATGTTGCAAGAAAAAAATATTGTAATAAGCCGAAATCTGTCGATAAGGAAAGGTCCCGAGCTGATAAAACACTAAAAATAATATATAAAAATGGTTTTAACAATAATAATCAATGGTTTTAAAATTAGTACCCGACTGGACTTTTAAAAAAGATTACACTTATATTTTTAATTATTAGAACAAGACTGTCAAAAAAGTAACTATAAGCGCTAATAGATCCTACACTAAAATTTTATGGAAATCAGTTTTTACCTTTCGCCTAAGTTTCATGAAACCAAGAATTCAAATTTAATTTAGACCTTTTTAATATCACCCTGTATTTTGAAAAGGAAAGCGACTCTGACAATCGGGTTTATAGCAATATATATACCAAAAATGTAACAGTGAAAATCTATTACCACTTTTAGTTAATTTCGCTTTTCAATATCAACTTTTTCAAGAAAACATTCCTTTTTTTAGAATTCTGGTATTAGAAAATGGGCAAAAAATCATACTTTTTGAAGATAATCATAGAATACATCACTTCAATTTTCCAAAATGGGAAGAAAAATTCGAAACTGGTTCTAAAGAAGGTTCCTAGTGAATAAAATATGCATCAAAATTATTTTTTTGTTTTTGGAAGTTTTGGGAAACACTTTACTTACTTTCTTTAAATTGGTTTAAATCTTATCTCGGGAATAGATAACAATTTGTAAGGGCAAATGGTTCTGATTATGATTGTAAATCGATTACAATTGGAGTCCCTCAAGGTTTGGTCTTGGGACCTATTCTTTTTTTGTTATACATTAATGATATCACCAACCTAAAAATTAATAGAAAAATCTCTCTCTTTGCTGACGACACAAGCATAACATGGAGTGATTTTGATACAACGTCTTTACATTCTAATATTTCCAGCGACCATGTTATGATTAAGGCTTGGCCCGATTCCAATCTGCTTTGCTTCAATGTGGATGAGACGGTGACCTTATCTTATAAGGGGACTTTACAACCACTTCAGCTGCTTAACAACAATATTAAATACGTTGAGTGGGTTAAATTTCTGAATTTGAATACAAATAACAACCCAAAATGGTCTAAGCATATTGACACCCTAACTAAAAAACTTTCTACCGCCTGCTTTGCCATTCGATCAGTTTCAAAAGAACTGGACGTGTTTTCTGCCAGACTTACTTATTTCTCTCTATTCGAATCCCATCTCCGCTATGGCCTTCCCTTTTGGGGCTGCTGTACCACCGAGCAATTTCTTAGTATTTCTAGGCTTCAAAAGAGAGCAATCCGCTATTTGTTTGGTCTAAATAATAGAGCGCACTGCCAATACTATTTAAAAAAACATGACACATTAACACTTCCTGCATTATTTATTTTAGAAACCGTCTGTTTGATAAGAAAACATACAAGCACATTCCCTGAAAGGCCACAACACCTATATCCTACCAGAAACTCTAGGCATGACATATACCTTCCCATTCCTTCCACAGAATTAATAATAAAATCAACTATTTACAATGCCATAAAACTTTACAACCATCTTTCACAACTTTAAAAACAATCCCTATGTTTGCACTTTTCCGAAAAAAAAACCAAAGCGTACCTCACTGAAAGACCTTTTTACTGCATTATTGATTTTTATAATGAATAAAGTCATTAAAATGTTTTTTATTTGCTTGTTTACTTAAATCATGTTGCTGCAAGGCATTTGAAAATATTTTATAAGGAATGAACTGTTTGATAGTCCGTTAATATTAATTATTTTTGTTACATATTAGATTAAAGTTATACATTTTCTTTTTTCTAATACACTTTAATTACTATATTAGTTCACTTGTTGTTTAACTTCACTTATTTTGCTTGTAAACGATGACAGTTAAGTTTAAGGTCGCGTAATTTTAATTTCAATGTCATCGAAATTATTCACCCCATATGTATTGTTTATTTCCTTTTTTTAAGTCACCTGGATCCACTAACCGCATTAACGAATGTAATGAATGTTATATTTACAATTTATGTATTTTCATTGACCTATCGAAAAAAATGATATTTTTTTGATCAATATTTTGTTTTTTCATTGTTTTCTTTTGTTTTAAGGTAAATTTCGCTTGATCCATAAAATTGTAACAATTCTCCTGCGACAATATTGTTTGTTGTACACTAGGTAATTCTGCAGCAAAGAAGCATCTCTGCTAAAAAAATTTATCGAGACGCTACTTCACATTCTAGGATGTGAACAGCATATAAAAGTTTATTTGCACTCTTTTTTACCCATTTTTATGGAAATGCTTCGATTAACATTTCCAAATTTTTAATGTGTTGTTATTTTCAAAGTTCTGAACAAAACTTCCCATTCTGCTAAATAAAAAATTACTCTATTCGGGATAATTGTATCAGCCCTTCCAACAGTTCAGGCTAAAAACATTATGGATTTTGGAAACCAAAATTTTTAATAATGAAGCCCAACTAAACATATGAAACGTTTGTAAAAAAATTGGGGACTTCCATTGTATTTACATGCAAATTCCTTTAGGTGCTTTGCTAAATTTCTTTTTGACATTAGGTGGA
Source organism: Kuschelorhynchus macadamiae (assembly GCA_030620095.1). Taxonomy (NCBI): domain Eukaryota; kingdom Metazoa; phylum Arthropoda; class Insecta; order Coleoptera; family Curculionidae; genus Kuschelorhynchus; species Kuschelorhynchus macadamiae. The sequence continues at coordinate 558,468 of JAUTXW010000328.1, forward strand.
CCGGTTTAAGCAAACCCAAATTTACAATCCGACTAATAGGAAAATAAGGAGCTTGACCTCATATTTATAAGAAAAATTTGAATTTAGTCTGTATGGGGACTGGCCCCATGGTTAAAGATTTTAATACCAACAAATATTGCCCTAACTTTTCTTTGTTTTCTTTACAACAAACCTAGAAGCTAAGGTTATTGACAATTAACAGTATATGCTGTAAGACATTAATATAATAATATTGAAGCACCAACCATTGAGCGAATATCAGGTTATTTTTCTTTATTGCTTCATTTGTTGAATACGAGTTTCTTTGAGAAATTTTTCAGTAAACAATGCCTGCAAAAGTGGTATTCGTTTTTGTTTCGTTTTGATGATTTTCTAAAATTTCTCCTCTTTCGTCAATTACAACGCCCTGGGATTCTTTATTCTCTTTATCTGATCCTTAATTTCGATTGAAATTTATTATAGGTTCAAAAATTATTTAAGAAATAGAAAGCAGTTTGTCGGAATGGAAAACAAGTTGAGCTTAGACCGTTAGTTGTGGAGTTCCTTAAGGTTCTGTTTTAGGGCTCATTTTGATTTTTATTTATGATAAATTCGAAAATAAAATATTTAATTCCAGTGTGGGGATCAGCTAATAAGGCAGTATTAAATCTATTGACTACCATACTTAGAACAACAATAGGTGAGTGGACGCTTCACCCTTATCTTCTGCTGTCTATCGCCATGTCCGTTTATTTGCTCTTTCTCTACCAATTTTGCCGGTCCGATGTTATCGTTATCGTCTAATACGTACTGTAATAATATAATACGAACTATTAATCACCTAGCGCTTCCGTCCTCAAATATGAGAAAATTTAAATTTATAGCAAGAACTGCGGATTTGCGGTTAAATTTATGAGCAGCTACAATAACGGCAAATAAAAAACAGGCCAATTTTTTAAATTATAGCTCTTTTGAACTAGTCAAAGTTTATATTCCTAGATCCATTGCAAGTCTAAGAAAAGTTACAAAAACTTATAGGCGCTTCTTCTTACGAAATTCTAAATCCGTGTAAGTTTGTTAATTTTAACCTAATTTTCAAAAACTTCGTTTTAGTTGAAAGCGAATTTTATTTAGTTTTTGGCTTTGTGTTCATTTGGACTTAAATATTTTATGTCTACCATATACAGGATGACAACTTAAGTCATTACCAAATTCAAAAAAATAGACGTTAGAGTGGTGTTTTTTTTTTAATTGACGACGTTTCGCAACTTTTTTGTTGCATCGTCAGAACACTAAATGAAAAATATTTATGGGGTACAACATCAGTTAAAATTAAACAATTAAAACGTTTATAATAATTAAAATTAAAAAAAAAACAAGGAGAGTTTTATCAAAATAATATCAACCTATAGGAGAGTCGCAACACAAGTTATTAATAAGAAATTAATTGTTATACTTACAATTAAGTAAGCGTGCCTGTATTTCGAATTTCTCGATTATTTGTGAAGATAGCGTCTTGGGGTTTGTATCCTACAAACCGCTATATTTTTCAAAAAATAACTATTCTTGCTATCAGATTCTACACGAAAATTCTAAGGCAATCAGCTGTCACCTTTCGCGTAAGTTGTAGGAAACCAAGAAACAAGGAGTGCCTAAATTTAAACTTTTTCAGTGTCACTCTGTATTTTGAAAAGGGAGAAGGCTCTGAATATCTGGTTTATAGCAATATATATTACAAAAATGTAGCAATGTGAGCAAACTACAATGTGAAATCCATTAGCACTTTTAGTTAATTTCGCTTATTTAATATCAACTTTTTCAAGACAACATTCTTTTTTTAGAATTCTGGTATCAGAAAATGGGCAAAAAATCAAACTATTTGAAAATATACATATAATTGAATATGTAACTCTAATATTTGCTAAACTACGAAGAAAAACTCGAAATCGTTTTTAAAGAAAGTTGGTAGTGAAAAAAATATGCATCAACATTATTCTCAAATAACTTTTAAGATAGTACTCTAGATTTTTGAAATGACATAAGTTTTAATATGTATGTTTTGGGAAACACTTAACTTACACTAACAGTCTTTTGAACACAAACTAATGCTGCAACAAAGCCGCATCTCTGCTAAAAAAAGTTATTGAGCCGCTACTTCACATTCTAGGATGTGAACAGTATTTAAAAGTTTATTTTCACTCTTTTTTTAACCACTGGAAACCATTGGAGTGCTTTTTGGTCAACCACTCACTTTTTTTTTAAAAAGGCGGAAGCATTGCTGTTGTACTCTTTGAATGCTGCACAAATAGCCATTGTGAACGTTAGTTAGATTAGGTTATTTTATTAGATCTTATATGTTTGTCTATTATTTTTTAAATTATCAAACCAATGCTTTTGAATACATAAATTGTAACAAATTAATTAAAAATACATATACCTTTTTAAATTTTGAACCACTTACACACTAACAAAAACTACATACACGGCAACGACGAATCAAGTTTTTTAAAAATCACATGGTATATATGGTTTTTCATGACTCCAAGAAAGAAGACAAAATTAGGAGAAATAGTTCGCTGGAACTACGTTTCTCATTTCCCGAACGTACTGATAGTGATTTAAATATTCTATTGTTCTTTTGTCTAAAAATCTTTCGCTATAAACTGTTGCAACTATCTAAACAGTACAAATCTCAGCGCCCGAATAAGTAGGTACAAATATTATTATTTTGCTTAACAGCGTAATGATTTTGTCCATTTACAGTAGCAAAAACTATAACGTATTCCATGTTGCCGGATTGTACGTTTTGAAATATGGGTCAACAATGGTTAAATATATTTTTTAAATATTGCGACTATTTTAAATAAGAACTATAATTATTGCCTTAATAATGATGTAATAATAGTTTTGGATAATAAAATGAATAAAATATTTACCACATTTCTTAAATTATACGGTAATATATATATTTATGCGTTAAAATAATTGCAAAATAATATATTTCACTTTGCTCGACACAAGAAAAGTTTCATTACGAGGAAAGTTCTGTTATAAGGGTTTTCACCTATCTTTTACTCCAGTACCCGGAAGTTACCTTATAATAAATCGTTTTCTGAAGAAAAGAGTCAAATATAGCATTGTATATTTGTACTTAATAAGCTAGATTTGTATGTTGTTTGTTAAGCTGAAAGTCATCGTTCTTTCAAATAGACTTTATGAAAGTAGATCTATTTGATTTATATACCTAACATTCATTTATATTGGGACGAATAAATATTTTTTATCTTCTCACCTTTCATTCATATTAATTTTTAAATCCAGATTGAACATTCATACATACATACATTCATTTATATACATCTACTCAAATAAAATCACTGCTTATATTCCAGAATACCATATTTTATTTTGTTTTCCTTTCTTTGATTGATTATTTTTAATTTGATTATTATTTTTAATTTTTAAAAAGTATTTTTAAACACTTTATTGAGCCACCATTTTGTTTTTACATACAGGATTCGCACTAAAATGTTATCAGTTTATCTCTGTGCATGGCACACTTGGTTTCTATACAAAATTTGAAGTCAATTAGTTATGTAATTTTTTGACATCGATTTTTTAAACATTTCAATATAACTTCATTTGGTTTCGCCGTCATGGCCTCTCACCAAAATTTTGTTAATTTATTCTTATCACACTTAATTCTTGCACAAAATTTGAGCTCAATTAGATCAGTAGTTTTTTATTTATAATTTTATTTGGCCGCCATTTTAGATTTTTACCAAAATATTACCACAAGCCAAATTTGAAGTAAATCGGACACGTAAATGTTGCGTATTTACAGACCGATAGACAAGAATAATTTTTTTGTGGTCCACCAAGGACCCTAAACCGAAAAGATCTGCAAAAATCTCGAAGGGTATTTTTTCACGAATACAATAGTTCCCTCTTATCAGGGAAGAAATAACAGATAGCTTAAATTTAGGGTCCATTCTCGAAATATGCTAAGGACATAAAAAAGGTAACTACAAAAATCCAGCTTAATCGAAATTTTTTCGAAATCAAAACCTAATTTTATTGAGCTATTCCGAGTAATAGCCGAGAATATCCGCACTAGAAATAACACCTAAAAATTTACTTATTTACTCTTTAGATAAACACATGCAAAAATAAAACATTAACTTCTCCACCGACGTCAGCTTTCTTGAATATTGTTTAGATTCCATTATACTTTTCTTCAGTTGACACGACAAAATTGCACAAAGTTTAAATCAAACAAAGTGATATTAACGTTGTTGACGAAAATATTTGCATATAAATAGTAAGTTTGCATTGTACTCAAAACAGCTTTATACTTAAAACTTTAAAGCGTGATTTTAGAAAGCATGCAACATGCAAAACCGGATAATTTAAAATGGGGAATAAAAGGGCAAAAACCAACTGCAGCTTTGAAGGAAAAAAGTACAAATTAAATTTATTTGTTTTCCTGAAATGTAGAAAACAGATACCTTAATTTTATAGTTATGTTAAAAGAAACAAATATTTGAAAGTAGAGCGGGTTTCAGTATAATAATATCTGTTTTCTGGACGTTTCGGGGGAAAGTACTACTTTAGTCTTCAGCAAAACTAAAAATAAGACTAAAAGCAGAATGTTTTGTATTAGAAATATTACCAGAATGGCTAATCTTTGACAGAATCTCAATGAATGTCAATTTAGAGGTGTTATTTTTAATTCTTAAAATAAAGTGAAAAAATATGTGTACCTAGAGTATGATCATTTTAATTTATTGTATTTTGAGGTGTCTTTTTTATACTTATATTAAAGCACTTTCTTTTATTTTACGTTTTTTGGAACATGATTCTTTTGACAAAATACTAGAAGCATTTCAATTAATTTTATGATTGTCATCTAGTGCATGTTGACAAATATTTGATTTTTGAAATTCCCTATTTCTTATGCATGTTTGGTGTTTTTTAATTCTTTTGGCTAATGGCCTAAAGGTTTAACCTTGCAAAGTTTATTGCATTCACACGGAATTTTATAAATAACATTTTTTGTATTTTCTTGCCCATTGTTAGGTTTTGTTTTTGTGAGTTTGCTTCTAAGCGTATTTTGTGTCTTAAAGATCGTTCTTAATTTAAAACATTTACCTATTCGTTTTACTTTATCTGATAAGTTGGGTATGTATGGTTTGTTTGTTAGAGGTCTGTAATTGGTCTATTTTGGATTTGTTTGACCTTTGGTTGCTAAAATTCATAATAACATTTTTGAATGAAATCATTAGGATAATTATTTTGATTTAAGACCTCTTTTATACAATTTTTTTCTTCAACAAAATTTTTATCTTTGCAAATTATTTTTGCTTTCTCATATAGACTTTTTACATCTCTCTTTTTAAGCATTGGATGATTCGAATACAAATTTAAGTATCTCTTTCTGTGTGTAGGTTTTCTGTATACTTTCGTTTCAAAACTGTATGTCTTTATTAACATGTCTAAAAATGAAAGTTGTTGGTCTGTTTCTTTTTCAATAGTAAATTTAATTATCGGTTCTTTGGTGTTAATATGATTTAAATAATCATTCGAATGTTGATCGTCATGTTCATAGATACAAAAAATTTATCTACACCAAACAAGTGGCTTATGATAGTAATTTTGAACATAATATAGTCAAAGTTTTCCATAAAAATATTACTTAGTAAAGAAGATATCGGTAATATTCATTTTTATATTCAGAATAAGTGGTTTTTACACAAAAAGTTTATAATTCTAGAATATTATTAATGTTTAATGATGTACGTTCACCAAGATTGTTATCATTCTCAAGTTTACGATATCAAAACTTACCAGTGTATTATTTATTTGAATACTAGACAATTTCTCCAGGAAGTGTTGTGAATTTTTTATATATGAATCAGTATTACCTACTAGTGGCTTTAATATATTTAAAATAAACCTAGCTAAAAGAGATGTGTCGGTGAGTTTACTATACTTACTATTGGTCTTAATGGTATGTTTGGTACCCCATAGATATGTGGTGTTTTACTGTGGTGTGGTGTTAATTTAAAGCGTTCAAGCATAGTATATATTTGTCTTTCTATGTTGTCTGTTAGATCCTTATTTAATTTCGAGTAAGTGTCTTCATTTAGAAGTGAGGTTATTTTTGATCATAGTCAGTACAATCCATTAAAACAGTTTCATTACCTTTATCTGCTGGAAGAATTTTAATTGTGTTATCTGATTGAAGTATTTTAAGTGCTTTACTAGTAAAGAAAAACAAGTATAGCATACCTACAGTAAGGGCGAAGTTTAGCATATACGCTAATCTGACTCTTACCCTTAATAAAGAAGCACGGAAAAACAAAATACTTTAATTATAAAACAAAAACTTGACAATAAATATTAACCTTAGAGCCAGTATTTTCATTCTAAAATAAGTTTATTCCTCGAATATTTACCATTGTTGGGGTAATATTCAACGAATAAAATTATACGGAGATGAAAATACCAGCCCTTAGAATAATATTTTATCTCGAGATTAACTTATTAAAGCAAACCACCGATATATATATATATATATATATATATATATATATATATATATATACATATTCTTGAAAAATGGTTTCTTGAACCAATAAAATATATTCTTAAAGTAGAATTTCTTGGGTATTTGGTTCTTTAATGGAAGGTATTTAAGACATCATATAAGTGTAGAGATTCTTATATATTACCAAACGTTTCAATTAGAATTTAGTCTTCATCAGTGCTACAGCAATTTATTAGTTAAGTTTTTTTTTTGAAAAGTTTAAAATATGTGTTTAGTTCGACTCACTTAATGAAGTAATTACTTAAAAATCCTAGTGGTTTCATCGTTGTGCTCTATTAAAATAATAAACTAACATTTAACACAACATGTATATAGTTTCAAAACAAAGACGGTATTTATAACATAGAACGGACACAGTACTCTCATGTATTTTAAATAGCAGTAGTAAGCATTAACACCATCTTGAGTTTGTGAAAACGCAAATAAATTTTATGTTATTTTATTTTTTGTAATAGTTTGCCGCTTCAACTATAAAGTGCGCCAGCTAAGCGGTACGGAAAATTAATCGAGGATTTAGTAAATTTCGCACTAGTCCACTTGTAATTGGGATGTGCCTAGACCCTCCATGCACGTGCCGCTAGAAGGTTCTAGCTATTTACAGTGGCACCTATATATTCCGAGGATTTGTTTTCATTTCTATATAAATGCTTTGCGTTGAATTTGAATTATTATTTCGAAGTAACGATGGAGAGCAAAAGAGGAAAAACAATTCGAAGCGGTGCACGTGAAGTTATTGCGAGCATTATAGAGGCCTGTACTAGAGAAGCTGAAAATAATAGTTTGACTATTCCAATTCAAAATCGAACAGAACGCGCTGCATTTCACACTGGTGTTTCGGAAAGTAGGGTAAGAAAAATTCGAAGAGAACATAGTGATCGCTCATGTTCTACTTCACCTTTAAAATCTCCTGGTAAAAAAAGACCCCGATTATCATACAAAGATAAAATTGACGATGGTGATTTTCAAGTAATTCGACGAACAATAGAGGATTTTTATATGAACTTGAAGAAGGTCCCGACCTATAAATCCCTACTTCGTGCTGTAAAGAACAAAATAGATTTTTCCGTACTGGTATAAAACCTTAAATCGGTTTTTACGATCAAATGGTTTTGTTTGGCGCAAGTGCCAAGATAAACGAAAATTGCTCATTGAAAGACCAAATAATTTTCACTGGCGGGTGAAATATCTATCAAGTGTAAGGCAATATAGGCAAGAAGAACGCAATATTGTGTATCTAGACAAAACCTGGGTAGATAATGATATGACAGTGAACAAATGCTGGCAAAGTGAAAGTGTTACAGATGTTGTTCAGGAAATCCACTCTAGTAGTCGCTTTATTATAGTTCATGCTGGTTCAGAAGCCGGATTTGTTCCAGGTGCTGCTTTAGTTTTTCGCTCGGGACTAACAACTGGAGACTATCATGGACAGATGAATACAGATAATCTTGAAAAGTGGTTGCTCGAGAAGCTTCTACCTAATATTCCTCCCAAATCAGTCGTGGTAATAGATAATGCGTCTGATCATTCTCACGTAGAAGATAAAGTGGCAACTAAATACTCTACAAAAGCTCATATGATATCGTGGCTTAAATCGAACAATCTTGTATGCGAGCCAACATGGAGAAAATATCAATTATATGAAGTAATATCAGCCAACAAGCCTGGAGAAAAAAAGTATAAAATTGATGGTCTTTTACGTAACCTCGGTCAAACACTTTTAAGGCTGCCTCCATACAAGTGCGACCTCAACCCTATTGAACTTGCATGGGTAGGTGTAAAAAAATGCGAGAGCGCAACACCGGTGAACTTTCAATTAAAGATTTAAGTAAAATAACATTAGAAGCGATTGACTCAATATCGGCTGAAAATTGGAAATCGTATGTTAAACATGTTCGTTCTATTGAAGATAAATACTGGGAAGTAGACGGCAAAATTGAAACGGTTATTGATCTTTTAGCTATCACACTGATATCTTCAAGTAGTGACGACGAAACCTCATCATTTTCAGAGGAAGACAACGATTTAGAAGGAATCGATCACAGCCGTCAACCTCAAAAATGGCTTAGTTTTTTTCATATATTTTATAAAATTGTTCATAAAGTAGCTGTCAATAAACTGCTTCAAAATAATTAATTTTGTGTTCAATACCGTGCGTCAAAAAATATCTAATATTGCAATTAATATTTGAAAAACTACAGAACTCATATTTTTCTAAAATTAACACATCAAAGTAGTTAAAGCAGGGGAGCCAGCACTGATTCCAGTGAACAAGATTTATCAAAATTTTAACATATGCAGTTCGACTTTGGGCTATTCGGGTATGCCAAAAGTGACCGTTTGTCTCCGATTGAGTACTCCGGTGAAGTACTATATAGGGCGTTTCCTAATTTCGTGCTAATGTTAAAGGGGGGTGATTCTTGGACCTTTTTAAGAAAAAAGTTTAATATAAACCTAAAAGTCTTAACTTTGTAGATACAGGGTTTTAAAAAAAACATTTTTTTTAAATCCTAATTCTGATGCTATTATAGATAATCAACTGTGTGAAATCTGATACACGTCTTTTATGCCCAAAAGGGCATTTTTATTAACAATCAATTTTTGAAATTTCTACCAGTGGCGTGCATATGTAATTAACCTGGGTAAATCCGTATGCTCCTTAATGCATTGAAGACGTGTATCAAATTTCATGCAGTTATCTACAACAGCATCAGAATTGGGACGAAAAAAAATGTTTTCTTTTTAAACTTTACCATCCTGTATCTTAAAAGTTAAGACTTTTAGGAGATAGAAACACCCCCTTTAACATCAGCATGCAATTAGGACCCGCCCTGTATAGTACTTCACAATGACGACCCCTGTATAAAGTAATATGACAAACGGAGACAGACGGCCACTTTTGGCATACTCGAGTAGCCCAAAGTCGAACTGCATAAATTAAAATTTTGATAAATCTCGTTCACTGGATCTGATGCTGGCTGCCCTTGTAAAATCTGGACTTGTAAATCGAGTATCACTATACTGGGTGGTCCAATAATAGTGGACGTAGGCAGTAGCCCGGGAACCGTTAATGACAAAACTCAAGAAAAAATATATTTATAGGTAAATCGATCAAGAAAAATCAAAATTAAATCATTTTAAAATTGGAAAGTTCGCCGTTTTTGCAACACAAAAGAGATATAGAAATGCGGCACACGAAAGAAAACAGACAAATATAGATAAAGGTTCATTAGGCATAGTTACATTTTTTAATTATGTGAAGTGCGTATAGCCAAAAAGGAGTACCATATTATTTAAAGAGCGACGGGACACCACTGGTTTAAAGAGATTTCTTGGCCGACCTTCCTAAACCGATTGACTCCGCCCGGTTTTCTTTCTTGTCTCGCACTTTACTGTAAGTAGGTACACAATTTTTCACATTAGTGAATCAATAAAAAACCCATCTTTAAATTAACATTGAAATTTTCATTCTATTTTCAAGTAATTTTTTTATTTAAAAATAAGATGTTTGTTGCTTCTGGTTTTTTCCATTTTTTTAGTTACCGAAGTAGATTTTCCCACGAAAAGTCCGAAACATTAGGTTTTCTGCAGTTTTAATTCTTCAACGTGGGCCCAGAACTCATCTTCAATAACAAAAGGTGAGACTTATTAAAAATTTTTGTAATTTATATATAGTTTTTTTATTTCCAGTATTTGAGTATGAATATGGCGAAATAATCCAAAAATTCAGTCAATTACACAGTGCCGGATAAAGGATCTTAAAATAACAATGCTTAGTGCGATCATTCACAGCAGCCTTGTCTACCATAAAGAAAAACGTCATATACGTCAAAATAATACGATATTATTATCCTTCAGCCTCCTAAGCGGCTAAAATATGCACCACTATTTCGACCGTCGCAATTTACCTCGCTTCCTTCACAATAATATTCGCAATAAAGCAAAACTTACACAATAGAAAATGCACGAAGTTATTTAAGATATCTAAGTCCGCCCTTTTGCTCAGTAGCAGCAATTTCGCATGGTGAACATAAAACTAATAGAGGTAACATTGCGATATAACTTACACCAGCATTCTCTACCAGCTCCGCCGGATAATATAGTAGGCACATATATTTCATTCCGTAAAAAATGGATAAAGATAGTGTAAAACGGCGGTTTACAAAGGAGAAGTAAATTAGGACTATGAGCTATTTAAACGGTATTTTATACTGTACAGGGTGATTTTTTATATTCCAACATATTTTCCTCACTTTATTTTAAGAGATACAGGAAAACCGTAAATACTAAAGTTTGTGTTTTAACTATTTGTGTTATACTTCTCTTTAAAGATTTAAAGATGCTTAAACCATTAACGAAAACAACTTGTGTATAATATTACGTTAACCTCATAGGCCGAGTAAAAATGTGTTTGAGAATAATAGAACATTATACAACTAGGGCGACTAAAGTGACTCATTTAATCCCGCGAATGGAGTTCAAGGGATTAAGGCACTTTAGTCCTGCGATATATACATTATTTTTTGCACTTTAGGCAACAATATTACTAAATCGGGGATTAGGGTGCTTTGGAATATATTACATAAATAAACAAGTGATCAGTGTCATTAATTTCGTGATTATAAACCGAAAGGCAAACTTTTGATTTAAAAAAACAGCTGAAGAGGCGCTACAATATATTTTGCGATCCAAATAAAGGAAAATATATGAAGCGCAATATCAGACACTTATAAGTTGGTGATGTGAACGAAACGTGGAAAATTTCAACGGGGATGCGCTTCTTGTGTTTTTCACGGAGACATGTTGCACTCTATCATCATCGATGCTTCGGGCACATTAGTATATGCTGAAGACTATGCTCGACGTTAAAAATAATATACGCATTAGCAAATTTCACAACCTAATGGCCCTGCTGAAAAGAAGAAACGAAGGATATAAGTCAAAAAAGCCAAGATCTTGGCTGGTGACCAGGTTGATGAATTTCTAATAGATGCCCCAGACAACCAGTTTTTAATGATGAAGGTAGCCCTTATTTTTGATGTGGCAGGTGCCTATGGAAGTAAGGAGTTAGTTGAGTTGACGGTGAAAGATGTAACTGCTTTGGAACACTCAATTATGATTAATATTAAAAATACCTACTATAAAATTGATAAAAAATTTTAGTTTTAAAAATTCAGGTAGCAACACTGTAAACTTTACTCAAATCTGCCGCAAGTATATGGCTTTAAGAAAAGCTGAGACACCTCATTAGCGATTTTTCGTTCGTTACCAAAACAATCAATGTACTACGCAGCTAGTTGGTAAAAATACGTTTGGAAAAGTACCCAAAAAGTAGCAGCATCCTTAAATCTACCAAATCCGTCATTATATACTGGACACGGTTTTCGACGAACATCTGCCTCTTTATTAGCTGGCGCTGGGGCATCTGTGGATGTTTTAAAAAGGAGGATGGAAATCGGCGGTCGTCACCGAGGGGTACGTCGAAATTCCAAATTGGAGCTTCAAGAAACCCTTCCAGACAAGGTTCTAGCGAAGTATGTAGAACTGTCGCATGTACTTCTACAAGTAGTGTTATTAATGATATTGTCGACGATACAAATCGACTATTTAATATTGTAAATTGTACTAATGTAAATATTCATCTAAATTGTTCTTTTTACCCCTTTTTTAATTATGTATTGCTAAGATACATTTTAGTCCTTTGGTTTATTCCCAAAGGACAGACCTATTAGGCGGGATTAAAGAATATAGTTTAGTCCTGAAAGTACAAAAAGATATTTAGAGTTTTTTATGTACCAACGGTATTAAAGATATGTTTATACCCTGAGGGCGACGATCTTGTAAGTCGCCCAAGGGCATACACATAGAGTTGCCAACCGTCCTCCAGCCGGAAGAATAGTCCTCCTTTGGGCTATTATGTCCTCCGTTCTCCACAGCTACTCTGGAGGGCGCTATTTGTCCTCCTTAAAGTTCTAACGTTTTAAATTCCATATAATTCAACCAATCAAAATTAAGAGTAATGAACATATTCTTGTATTCATTTCTTAAAACAACCGAAACAAAACTATTTTATAAACATACTCTTAAATATATAAGATAGTATAGCTCGACATTTTATAAAAAAAAATTAAATAAAATAATAGTTGAAACATGGAAAGCTGGGAAAGTTTAGAAAGCAAGTAATGATTGATCACCAAAGAAAACCAGGCTTTTAATGCAATACTATTATTTCAGGTCCTCTAATCAAGATAATACCTGCCGGACTAAAAACAGTGAATAAACAATTAATATAAATATTTAAAAAACGATTTCCTAAATCTGCAAAACCGTAAAAATATTGGGTAATAAAATTTAAATTTGTTTTTAGTATTTTGGAAAGTTTGCAGATAAAAACTAATTATCACTTATTTTTTTTGAATTCCCTCTTCTAAATCAATTTTTTAAACATCAAAAAATAATAATTTTTTGCACTTTATTGTAAATAGTTTGCGTTCCCAATTTTCAGATTTTAGCATCTCAGTGGTAGAAGTTTAACTACAGTTGGACCATTGAGTCACTGGCATTTTGGTACATTTTCGTTGATCAAAATTGAGCTGACAACCTGAAATTTGTACTGGTAATGCGAAAAAGTGAATGTTTCTCACAGTTTCAATGTTCGACTGGGACCAAAGGACTTTACATTTGTCTCATAACAATTTTATTAATATAAAACCAATGTTTTTTGCTTTTCTGATACTTTTATTATTTTTTAAATTTATAAAAATAACATCTGAAATTATGTAAAAAAGTTTTTTTGCATACTTTAACTTAAAATAAACTTCCTAAGGGAACTTTAGATAGAGTAAGGATCTACAGCCCAACATAAATCAAAATATACCCTGCCAAGTTGCCGATTCATATTCATTTGGTACATAGTACATATTTTCTACATTTTTCATGTCCGCAACTATTTTCTGTTCATATCTACATACCTACTTAAATAAAATTACTGGTTCGGTACTCCAGTATACCATTTTTTTAATATTTTGTGTTTATTCATTGTTAATTTATTATTTTTCATAACTTACTCATAAACAGTCTATTAAAAAATCAATTAGGGTATTTAATATTTTTCTTCTTTCTTAATTCTAGGAAATAAAATTTTACGTACTTTTTAAACATTTTATTAGATAATCATTTTGTCTTGCCATATATAAATTGCTCGTCAAAAAGTTTTTTTGACATGATATTTAAATGTCAGAGGTTCCGACATTTCTTAACCGATCGTAATAAACTTTTCGGATTCCAAAAGCTCGTTTTTACCAAAAAATTGAATGTAAATAATACGAACAACCAAAAAAAAAGTCATTACTTTATTTTTGTTGTACATAAAACTGGTTATGGGAGAGGTTTACCTTCCAACTCCGAAAAAGAGTTTCTTACTTTATGCTTTTATTTCTATCATTTAGCTTAAATAAAAGTGCCTCTGTTTTATCCCCCCAAACTCCCCCCTATTATATGTCCCTGCCATGTAAAATCAGCGGCGGGGAATATTTTTCTAATTTTTTTTTTGGATTTTTACCAAAATGCTACTATTTCATCTCCATGAAGTCAATTGTGTACGTAGTTTTCAGCTATGCCGCGAACAGAGAGACCGACAGACCGACAGAATTCAGAAAACATGTTTTTCGGCATCTAGCGACCCTGAAACGTGAAAATCTGAAAAAAAATCTCGGTGAATGATATTTTCACGATTACAATCGAGAGAAGTAAAACAATGGTTAAAGCTCTAGAGAAATATGTGGCATTATTTTGAATGCGAGACTATATGACCTCCCTTTGTTCTTATTTGGAATTCTCCAGAGTTGGCAACCCTACATACACATCTCTTAATACCCGCGGTACATACAAACTTTATAGTTCGTTATTGCATCAAACATAACATTTTAAAAAAATCTGAAAATTCCATTTGATTTCAACATTTTCATTTTATCATAGTACACTATCATTGCTACAGAAACGCTGTCAAACTCAAATGCCAACATGTAAGAAAGTTTGAAATTTCTGACGAAATTGCAAAAAAAACCGGAAAAAGCAACACAAAACTTGCTACCGAAGAAATCGAGGGACGCCTACGACAGAGAATATGACAACTTATGGCAGAAAACTGTGTAGAACATATTAATGAAACTGTGCTGCTTGGACATTGGTAATTATATTCGGCCTCGTCTCATAAATAAAGACATATGTAGTACCTCCGCCTCTGGCCAATACGTCCACAATCTTGAAAGCTAAGCAAAAAAGAATCCCTTCGTACCCTTGCCTAACTCTGCCGATAGAATTCAGTCTTCGTTTTTGTGTTGATACGTTCACGTCGCAAGTGAATCATCAAAATCGATAGTGTAAATTCAGAATTTTTTTTTGTAGAAAAGCGTAAAAATTATGCCGAAACATAGAAAAAGAAGTCGTAGTCAGTCGGTAGAACGGTCGGGCTTTTATAAATTGTTTAAGAAGTTAAATAATAGGCTTAATAGTCTTGAAGAAAAATGCAAGGTTAAGAAAAGTCGTGGTCGTAAAATACGGGCACCTGTACGTCGTATTATCAGTGACAGCGAAAGTGAGATAGACCGTTCTCGGTCTCCGTCTCGATCTCGGTCTCGTTCTGTTTGTAGAGAGAGAGAGGTAGACAACTATACGTCTGTGACTTCATCGGATGAGGATAGCAAAGATGATGGTGACACCGTACAGCCTGTGAGAGTTGTTGTTGTTGATTCCGATAGGGAAATAATCAATAATCCTGGTATTATCGCGACGGCGCCTGCGTCTGCTTCAGGGATAAGTGGAACAGCTGATAATGACGGGCACAGGGAAAGTCAAAATAGTAAGTAAAATATATTTCAATTCCAATGTTTTGTGAAAAAGGATAAGTCCTAGAAGGGCGCATTAAGGGAGAAGAGTTGTTGCTACCCCCCCCCCCCAAAATTTTTTGTTTAAAAGACACCTATTTTTTGAACAACATTTTTTTTCTTTTTTTTTATTTTGTTTGTTGTCTAAAACCTACCTGCCTGTTTGTGATAACAGGTATAGGTACCCTCCAGTCTTTCTGTTAGTGATAACGGAATAAATAATATTTTTTTTGTATTACCTGTTTGTGATAGCTGGACACATATTTTCTGTTGTAATGATAACAGATTCCCTATTATGTGTATATCGTTGTTTTACCTGTTTGTGATAGCAGGATGCAAATCCACTTGTGGAAAATGGATTATGTGGCCTTTTCTTTCCCATTACTTGATAATAGTTTTTATTGGTTGTGATATCAATGAATACATTTAAAGAGAATTTAACTACACTGGTTCATTCTCTTGCTTTCTGTTAGTGATAACGGAATAAATAATATTTTTTTTGTATTACCTGTTTGTGATAGCAGGACACATATTTTCTGTTGTAATGATAACAGATTCCCTATTATGTGTATATCGTTGTTTTACCTGTTTGTGATAGCAGGATGCATATCCACTTGTGGAAAATGGATTATGTGGCCTTTTCTTTCCCATTACTTGATAATAGTTTTTATTGGTTGTGATATCAATGAATACATTTAAAGAGAATTTAACTACACTGGTTCATTCTCTTGCAGATGAATCCAGAAACAATTTAAATATGGAAATTTTATTCATTTTGGGAGAGGAAGGGGTAGCCAAGAACTCGTATGGAAAACCCATCCATGCAGATATAGCTTTGCGATGGAATAATATTTTAACTGGTGGCCTGGAAGACGAAACCAGAAATTGTCTAATTGAAAAATATTTGCCTCCAGAAAATTGTACCTTAATAAATCCACCTTCAATAAACCCCGAGGTAAAAATTGCTATCTCGGAAAGTATTTTAGGTAGAGACGAAAGGCTAGTGCAGTTACAACAACAGATTGCAGCTAGCTTATCAGCTATCGGTCTGGCCCTTACAAAGATGCTGGAAAAACTAGAAATAGAAGAAAAAAAAGAGCAGATGCAGATATTAAGTGATGCAGGTAGATTATTATCAAATATCCACTATTCGGAGTCACGATCTAGAAGGGACCTTATTGCCCTTAATCTCAACAAGGAGCTAAAGGTTAGTAAACCATGCGGACGCCTGAGACATTTTGTACATAGGTGGCAGAGTTTATTTATAAATAGGACAGTGATGTCTTATATTAATGGACTGTCAATTCCATTTACCAATAATCCCGTGCAAAAGTTCATTCCCACTGAGAATAAATGGTCTCAAAAAGAAAATTTAATTTTAAAAAAGTTATAAAGGCGCAAAATCAGCTGTCAAGAAATGTAAAAAACAATTTATTTCAAAATGTTGTTTCAAAACCTGATGGGACCTATAGATTAATATTAAATTTAAAAAAACTTAACTCCTTTGTGGAAAACAAACATTTTAAAATAGAAGATAATAAGGTAGTTGCCCGGCTAATAAGAAAACATTTTTTTATGTGTCGCATTGATTTAAAAGATGCTTATTATCTGGTCCCAGTACGAGAAGCACATCAAAAAATACCTAAGATTTATATTCCAGGATGTAATTTATGAATACAGGTGTCTACCTTTTGGGCTCAGCTGTGCACCTTACATTTTCACAAAAATTTTAAAACCTGTAGTTAGTATACTAAGAAAAAGGGGGATCCTTTTAGTAGTTTATCTGGATGATTTTTTGATTTTTGGAAAATCATATAATGAATGTAGCAGAAATACAAATTTAGCAATTAAGACTCTAACATATTTAGGTTTTTTAATTAATCATACAAAATGCAGTCTAATACCTAGCAAAATATGTAAATTTTTGGGTTTTATCTATAACTCTTTTTCAATGGAACTATCATTACCAACTGAAAAGCAAGTTAGAATATCTTGTATTTGCAAAAAATTTTTAAAATTAAAAATATTTAAGATTAGAGACTTTGCAGAATTTATTGGCATACTGGTTTCAGCATGCCCAGCGATAAAATATGGGTACTTTCATTTAAAATCCCTAGAACGTTGTAAACATATCGCTTTAAAACAGGCTAAGGGTTGCTATGATGTACAGATGAAAATACCAGAGACGTTATTTTTTGACATTAATTGGTTTATAAATAACATAAATACTTCCAATAATATTAGTTTGTCTAAATTTTGCTTAGAGATATTTTCTGATGCATCAAGATCAGGTTGGGGGGCTTTTTGCAACGGAAAGAGAACGTTGGGATATTGGTCAGATAAAGAACAGGTAGAGCACATAAATTATTTAGAGCTTTTGGCATTGTATTTTGGATTAAAGTGTTTTGTTTCAAAATTATCAAACTGCAATATTTTATGTCGTGTTGACAACACTACAGCTGTAGCCTGTATAAATAAGAAAGGGAGTGTTAGATTTAATAAATTAAATGAAATAACAAGAAAAATTTGGATGTTTTGTGAAAGTAGAAATATTTTAATTTTTGCTAGCTACATAAATACAAAGCATAATATAGAAGTCGATAGGGCCTCTCGTCAGGTGCACAAGGAGACGGAATGGTCTTTATCAGATAAAGCCTTTCAAAACATTGTAAATTCTTTTGGACAACCAGATATTGATATATTTGCTAGTAGGTTGAATAGAAAGTGTCCTATGTTTATATCATGGTTGCGAGACCCAGAGGCACATAAAGTAGATGCCTTTACACTGGATTGGAGCAAACTAAATTTTTATGCGTTCCCACCCTTTTGTATGATTTTATAGGTGCTTCAAAAGATAATTGAAGATCGAGCGGAAGGGATAGTAGTTGTTCCTCTCTCACAACCATGGTATCCTATTTTTAAGTCAATACTAGTTGGTGAACCATTAATCTTTAATCCTAAAAAATTTTTTACTTACCTTTAATAGGTTACCACACCCCCCTTGGCAGAACCTTACCCTGGTGGCGGGAGACTATCAGGAGGGCGCTATTGTTAGGAAAGGTGCCTAGAGATTCTTTAGATATATGTTTAAGCTCAATTACACCCGCAACATTAAAGCAATATAATGATGCCTTAAAGTTATGGTGGGAGTTTAGTATAGCAAATAATTTAAATCCCTTTAAAGTTGAAGTTCCAACTGTCCTAGAGTTTTTAACCACACATTTTAAGAGAGGGGCTTCATATGGAACTCTTAATAATTACAGATCTGCAATTGCACAAATAGCAGGGCCGGACTTGGGGCAAGATTTTAGGTTAAAAAGGTTTTTTAAGGGAGTTTTTGGGAAAAGACCAACCTTGGCTAAATATGAAAATACCTGGGACCCAGGTATTGTTATAAATTATTTAAAAAAACTTTAAAAATAGTGAGATTAGTTTGGAAATGTTTACCCAAAAACTAATAAGTCTGATGGCATTGGCAACGGGACATTTGCGAATTTTTACAATAGACCTTTGATATCCAACCAAGAGTTTGCCCAAACAATTCTTAGTTTGTAAATTAAAATAATAATTAACATAAATAATAATTTGTTCGTTGGAAAGATGTTTGTTATTTGGTTTGTCTTGTTTTTTACCAAAACCTTTATATTATATGTTATGATATTAATTTTTATGTTTTCCTTGTTGTTGTAAGATTAGTGTGTTATAAACTGTTGTGATAAATTACATATTTATTACATTATTATGCTTACATACCCATAAGAAAAATTTTCTTTTTTTTTAGACTGTTGATTTGCATATGTTTTGTTTTATGTTCCTTAATGTTGCATATTAACTTAAAAAATAATAAATATATATATATTTTTTTTTTTAAAGTAATTAGTTGTTGCAACTTCTTTAAACATCTACATATGTCTTTATTTATGAGACGAGGCCGAATATAATCATAAGATCAAACGAACTTACCAAGTGATGTTCGATCTTGATTATATGAAGGCCTCGTCGAAATAAATAAAGTCCCAACCCAACCCAATTTTTTATATTTAAAAAAAAAAAAACCCAAATTGTGTTGCAACAACGACTTTAAACTAGACTGAATACTATCGGCAGAGTTAGGCAAGGGTACGAAGGGATTCTTTTTTGCTTAGCTTTCAAGATTGTGGACGTATTGGCCAGAGGCGGAGGTACTACATATGTCTTTATTTATTTCGACGAGGCCTTCATATAATCAAAATCGAACATCACTTGGTAAGTTCGTTTGATCTTATGATTTTTCGGTTAAGCTAACCATAAATTCTCTGAAAACTAACTTTTATACTTAAAACATATTTAGAAATATACAAAATACCTCAAAAATAGTTACTATAATCGAAGGATTTTTGTTGGTTAGATGTTCATTTTAGCACAATGGAAAGGTTCAGCGCTAACTATTCAAATAAAAAAAACTTATATTTGTATGTAGGTGTGTTTTAAAATCGGATTGCGTTTTGGTTAAAACGCATTACAATATTTAAGACACAACTAATACAAAATTATAAGTTTTTACTTCCCTCGTAAAAGAGAAGTATTGTAATCGTGAAAAAATCACTCTCCGAGATTTTTTCAGGTCTTCACGTTTCAGGGTCCCTAGATGAGGAAAAACATGTTGCCCGTCTGCCTGTCTGTTTGTTCGCGGCGTAGCTAAAAAACTACTTACCCGATTGACTTCAAATTTTGGTTAAAAATAAAAGGTCATATCGGGATGATCTGGTAATATTTTGGTAAAAATCCGATATGGCGACACAAAATGGCGGCTTAGTCAAATGTTAAAAAAATTATTATTAAAAAACTTCTCATCCAATTTTTCTCAAATTTTGCGAAAACATCAAGTATTATATTGGAATCAACGGGTAATATTTTGGTACGAATCCACGAAGGCGGAACAAAATGGCGGCTTAATAAAATATTTAAAAATTCAGCCTGAAAAAACTGCTTAATGGATTGATTTCAAATTGTGTACCATAACTAATTGTGGTATAAGGATCAACTAGTAAAATAGTGGTACTAATTCATGATAGCTGAACAAAATGGCGGGCAAATAAAATGTTTGTAATCGTGAAAAAGTTACCCTCTCATTTTTATACATACTTAGCGTCGTTTTAGCGTCGTAGATGCCAAAATATATGTTTTATGAACTCCGTCGGTCCGTCTGTCGGTTTTTCTGTTTGTCTGTCTGTCAGTTCGCGGCATAGCTTAAAGACTACTTACCCGATTGACTTCAATGTTTGGTCAAAAATTAAAAGTCATATGAGGATGGCCTGGTAGGATTTTGATAAAAATCAAATATGGCGAACCAAAATAGCGGCTTAGTGAAATATTAAAAAAATTATTATTACAAAACTACTCATCCAATTTATCTCAAATTTTGCAAAAACATCAAGTATTAAATTGGAATCAACTGGTTACATTTTGGTACGAATGGCGGAACAAAATGGCGGCTTAATAAAATATATAAAAATTCAGCCTGAAAAAACTGCTTAATCGTTTGATTTCAAATTGTGTGCCATAACTAATTGTGGTACAGGTATCAACTAGTAAAATCCTGGTACTAATTCAAGATGGCCGAACAAAATGGCGGCCAAATAAAATGTTTCTAAGAGTGAAAAAGTTTACCCTCTCACTTTTACACATCTTTACGTTTTAACGTCGCTAAATGCCAAAAAATATTGTTTTATCAACTCCGTCGTTCCGTCTGTCGGTCTCTCTGTCTGGCTGTCAGTTCGCGGCATAACTTAAAGACTACTTACCCTATTGATTTTAAATTTTGGTCAAAAATTAAAGGTCGTATGGGAATGGCCTGGTAAGACTTTGGTAAAAATCCAATATGGCGAATGTGAAATGTTAAAAAAGTTATTCAAAAACTACTCATCCAATTTATCTGAAATTTTGCAAAAAACATCAAGTATTGTGTTGGAATAAAGTGTTAGTATTTTGAGTACGAATCCAGAATGGCAGAACAAAATGACGGCTTAATAAAATAATTAAACATTTAGCCGGAATAACCACTTAATACATTGATTTCAAAATGTGTGCGATATCTAACTGTGGTATAGAGGTCAACTAGTAAAACTGTGGTACTAATTCAAGATAAAGGAACAAAATGGCGGCCAAATAAAATGTTTGTAATCGTGAAAATAATCACTTACTCTTTCAGGTTTTATATGTATCTTCACGTTTTAGCGTCCCTAGAGGCCAAAACATTTGTTTCCTCAATTCCGTCGGCCCATCTGTCGGTCTGTCTGTCAGTTCGCGGCATTGAACTAACCCGATCGACAAATTTTGTTAAAAAGTTAAGAGTCACATGGTGATAATCCGGTAATATTTTAGTAAAAATCGAGTATGGCAAAAACAAAATGGCGGCCTAGTGGAATGTCAAGAAAAAAATATTATGAAAAAACTATATGTCGAATTTATGTCAAATTTTGCATAAACATCAATTATTATGTTGGAATCAACTGGTAAAATTTTGGTAAGAATCCAAGATGGTGGCACAAAATAAAAAACTAGAAACTACTTAATGATTGCAAATTGTGTGCTATAACTCATTGTGGTATAGTGCCTGACTAGTAAAACTAGTTACTAATTCAAGATGGCGGAACAAAATTGCGGTTTGAATAAAAATTTTGTAATCGTGAAAAATTCACCCTCTAGATTTTACATATATTCACGTTTGAAGTCCCTAGATGCCAAAAAACATGTTTTAGCAAATCCGTCGGTCTGTCTGTCATTTCGCGACATAACTTAAATACTACTTGAGTTCAAATTTTGACCAAAAATTCAGGGTCACATGAGGACGACCTGGTAATATTTTGGTAAAAATCCAATATGGCTAAACAATGTTAAAAAAATGTTGTTAGAGTGGTGTATTATTTGGGGGTTAAGATCCAGAAAAAAAAAACAAGTCTTTTTTTTATTATTTTATTATCGACGTTTCGGAATTTAATTTGTGTATCCTCAGGACACATATATAGATCCTATATCCTGCAGAAAACCCATATTAATAGTCTTTACCTACTCCGTAGGTCCGCAGATATTTCCTAGATATAAAGTTTCTAAATGGTTTTCGTTAACAAACCTTTTGTTGTTATGTTACATTGGTGTATTATTTGGGGTTAGGGTCCAGTAAAAAACAAACGTCTATTTTTAAGTAGTCGACCTTTCGCAACTTTATTTTTGCATCCTCATTATACATATAGTTTCTATATCCTGGATGAACCCCATGTTATCAGTCTTACTTACTCCGTTCGTCCGCAGATATTTCCCAGATATTGTTTTCATGGTTTTCGTTAACGATCCTCTTGTAGTTATGTTAGAGTGGTGTATTATTTGGGGTTAGAGTCCAATAGAAATTTTTAAATTGTCGACGTTTCGTAACTTTATTGTTGCATCCTCAGGACACATATAGATTCTATGTTCTGCATGAAACCCATATTATAAGTTTTTACCTACTACGTTGATCTGCAGATATTTTCCGGATATTAAGTTTCCAAATGGTTTTCGTAAACGATCCTCTTGTTTATATGTTAGAGTGGTGTATTATTTGGGGTTTTTTTAAATTGTTTTTTAAGACACATAGATGTATTTTATATCCTGCATGAAACCCATATTATCAGTCTTTACCTAGTCCGTTGCAGATATTTCCCACAAATTAAGTTTCTAAATAGCTTTTGCTAACGATCTTCTTATTGTTAGAGTGGTGTATTATTTGGGGTTAGGAAATATCTGCAGACCAAAGGAGTAGGTAAAGACTGATGATATGGGTTACATGTAGTATATTAAATCTGTGTCCTGAGGATGCAACAGGGGAGTAGGTTAAGACTGATAATATGGGTTTCAATTTAAGGTGGCGAAACAAAATGGCGGCCAAATAAAATTTTTAAAAAATCAATGTAAAAAAATCTTGTTCAATTGATTTCACAGAAAAATTAGATGTGAAAATGGCATACTGGTGCGAATTCAAAATGGCGTAGCAAAATGGCGGTATGTGTCAATGTACTTATTAAATTTATTTTATTATGCCCAAAAGTCAAATGTGGCATAGGTAGAAAGAAAATGATAAAATATTGGTAGGAATCCAATATGATGGAACAAACACAAATGAAAAGACTGTATGAGTAACACATACAGTGTGTATCAGCCAAGTGGAATAAATTCGATAATAAATAAATGGGGGCGTGTTCGGAAAAACGTTTGGACCCGTCGATTGCTATTTTTAGTTGCTCATTTTCTCCAATAAAAACTTTTTATACAGGGTGTGTCCTGTAACAGTGGTCAATGCCAACTTTCTTATTTCAAATGCAACACCACGGATATTATTTAATTTTTGGATTCTTTAGGAGATTCTAAACATATTTTATGTTCAATGTCCTATACCTATCTTCAACTATTTCGGCAATATTAAGTGTTTTCAAATTTATTGCAAAAATTAAGATTAAAAAAATAAAATTATTTATTTCTTCATAATGTATAAACAAAAGTAAAAAGTTAATTTAGGAACTGTTGAATATGCTCGCCGCGAACGTCTTGGCAAATTCCTAATCTTAAACAGAAATTTCTTCTAACGTTATTTAGCATCTCAGGCGTGACCGATTTAATCGCAAGCGTTATTCGTCTTCTTAAGTCAGCTAAGTCGAGGGGTTTAGTTTTGTATACAACATTTTTAATATGTCCCCATAAGAAAAAGTCTAATGGCGTCAGATCAGGGGATCGCGCTGGCCATTCTATCGATCCTCGTCTCCCTATCCACCGATTTGGAAATATTCCGTTGAGGTACTGCCGGACATTAATTTGGTAATGGGGCGGTGCTCCATCTTGCTGAAACCATATTATATTCGCTGGAACTTGTGGGTTTGCTGGATCCGGATACAAATTTGTCAAAGTTGGCACGACATTATTTTGGAGCAGTGCTAAATAATTATCGCCATTCAAATTGCCGTCAATGAAAAAGGGGCCTATGATATGATCCCTAACAATTCCTGCCCAAACATTAACCTTTTCAGGATATTGAGTATGTTCTTCGCTGATCCAGTAAGGATTTTCCCTAGACCAATAGCGGCAATTTTGACGATTTACATGACCGTGAAGTATAAAGGTGTACTCATCCGAAAACAAAACATGTTCTAATTGAATAAGATTGTTATCTAACATAGCCATCATTTGTTCACAAAAATAAGTTCTCCTATCATAATCGTCTTCCATGAGCTCCTGAGTTGGTATCACTTTATAGGGATGCATTTTATTTTCTTTTAATGTTCGAATAATCGACGAATGGCTAATATCGAACATTGCGGCGGCTTGTCGACTAGAAATATGTGGGTTTTCCTCAAACTCAAGCATAATATCCAATTTAGTATCATCATTTATTGAATTGGCAGCTGCTTTTTTTATCTGCCTCAGATGTCCAAGCTCGCGAAACTGCTTTTCTATTTTACTAATTGTCCCTTGGGATATATGCGGCAAATTTGGAAATTTTTCATGAAATAAGCGAGCAACTTCCACTTGTGTTCGTGTGTTATCTCCATAACCAATCATTTGTAGAATTGTTATTTTATGCATTTCTGTTAAATGAACCATTTTTCTGATATTAGGTATTATGCAGTTAACGAAATTCAAAAGACTATGACACTGACACTGACAACTACTGTCTTGCAAAGAGAAAGGCCAGGCATTTTACACAAAAGTAAACAAAACTTAAAAGTAAACAAAACTGGCTCTTTTTGTTCCATATCAATAAAAAGGAACGCTAAAATGGTTTTTGCTTACATTCTTAATATGAAGACCTAAATGGTAAATAAGTATTGAGTGTGTTGTAGCGAATTTTTGTAATCAAATAAATAGTTCAGTAATTTCATGAATAATAATAAATTCGAAATAAATAAAATAAAATTAAATTTGAAAACACTTAATATTGCCGAAATAGTTGAAGATAGGTATAGGACATTGAACAACAAATATGTTTAGAATCTCCTAATGAATCCAAAAATTAAATAATATCCGGGGTGTTGCATTTGAAATAAGAAAGTTGGCATTGACTACTGTTACAGGACACACCCTGTATAAAAAGTTTTTATTGGAGAAAATGAGCAACTAAAAATACCAATCGACGCCGACGGGTCCAAGCGGTTTTCCGAACACGCCCCCATTTATTTATTATCGAATTTATTCCATTTGGCTGATACACACTGTATATACTGTGACTATGTACTGAACTAAATAGGGCCACACTTCACTCTTCCTAACAAATGGAAAAAATCATAACGAGGGAATTTCAAGTTCCGGGTAAAGAAATGTACCGATTTTTTTTTTATTCGAATACTTCGCGCTGAACAATTCCATTCTGTCAAAATGTCCATGTAACAAACAAAAATCCCTAGATTCTAGTTTCAAATATGACATATTTTTGACGTTGAACTTTGTATATTTTTAAATGCGATTTAAATGTAAAACGCGGTCGGCATCTGTTTAGTATTAATAATTTTAGAATTTTTGTGTTATTTTTCAATGAATTGCTGCAAAAACCAACTATTAAGAATAAAATTTATGCTGAAAATAGTGGAAAACGTCATCGACAAAATGGAACTTCAGATTCGTGATCACCAGCACAAAATCTACGAATGTACCAAAAATCATAAAAACCGGCGATGGTTAGCTTAAACGAAAAATTACCGAAACATTTTCTCCACGATCTTTATGGGCCAAATAATCAACGGTGAAGAAAAATATAAATATTGCTAGTTACCATAACTTAAGCGAATATTTGAAGTAAGGATCAAAAGGATACCAGCCAAAATAGCCGAAATTTATGTCTAGAGAAGATATTTTAAAATTTATTCATGAAGCACCGAATGCGATGTTTTTAGTCGACATTAAATTGTATTATTATTTGGTGTAAAATATTTGGTGGTTGTCGACGACCATAACTTGTAAATATACTAATTAATCTCGTAGAATGTAGAAAATCAGTTTTTACCATTATATTGATGAAGACAAAATGAACAGTTTGAAGCTGATAAGAGACTACATGTTTTTACGGCCGCGTGGTTGTTCAGAAAAAATAATTTTTCTGACCTATAGACAAGGTTGCTCTGCTGTAGGGCCAGCTGCTAAAAACTCATTTAGAAAACTCCCGTTCATCATCGCGAAATATCTGGGTTTAAGCGATCCTGGCAAGTATTCAGGTCACTGTCTGCGTCGAACATTGGCAACTCTTCTGGCAAAGGCAGGAGCCAGTATGACCACATTGAAGCACTATGGTAGATGGAAGAGAACTTCGGTTACTAAATGATATTTAGAGGACAGTATATATGTTTAAAAAATGAGGTTTCAAAGATGCTGGCGGGCATACCTTCTGGATCTGGCTTTTCCTTACAGAAACTTTATACCCAGATAATGAAACATGAATCAACGTTTGCCGGAGGCAATCTAACTATCACAGATCTTTTCAGAGTTGCTGCCAGTTTTATGTGAATTCGACTAATAATGTTATATAGATATTTACATAATGCTTTAGTTCCATATTTTGTAATGTTATTAATAAAGATTTTATTAATGTTTATAGAGTAACCGAAAATTGATTTTTTTGTGTCTTTATGCCCGCACAGGCCAATGCAGTTAGTAACTAAGCAATAAAAACACAATTATGTATTAGCATGGCATAAAATATTTTATTTCAAAATGGAATTATGTCGAATTATTATACAAATTACTTTTTTTACAATTTTTTTTGCAAATTAACATTAAATTAAACAGTTGAACGGAATTTTTATAGTGGTTGAATATAACCGTCGTTGTTTAAACTACGTTTTATATAATCATTTTCTAGTTTATTTACAGAATTAACAATAAAATTTGACTGATTGTTGTTAAAATTATCTATACTTTCAAAATTCTTTCCCTTCAATTTTCTAAATTTGTACTTTTCTAATACTTGGTCTTTTAGATAACCTCATAAAAATTATGTAACGAAGTTAAATCGGGACAATTTTATGGTCAACAAGTAACCTCATTTCTGCCAATTAATGTCACATAGTTATTATTAAGGAGTTCTTTTACGGCGGCAACATTATGTAGTAGCGCCTTATCTTGCTACCATATGATATAATTATAATTTTGATACATTTTCTATAATCCCAATTTCGTTTTGCAAAAAATTAAAATATCTTTCTCCATTTAAAAGACTGTACAAAATACCACACCAAACATTAAGGGACCTACCACGTTGAATTTCTGTAAACGAATGAGTATATTTGCGATTATTGTTGTAACTGTTCTGTAAACTGTAAATGTTCAACACTCCACAGTATTTTATTTAAAAAAATCCACATCTTCATTTTTTAACATCATTTGCTGACAGAAATTTAGTATTAAACGTTTTTGGGTTTCTGTAATATCTGTATAGATAACTCAAAATAATCTGTAAAGGAACCTAACTGGAAGTTCCCTGTTGTTTTTTTTGGTGTAATTAAGGCATAAAATAAAAGCAAGTTAATTTATAATATAGCATGCAGTTGGAATCAAGATCAAGATCCTGACCCGGTTCCGAGCGGAGGCAAATTTTGTTACAAATAAATTAAATGCACTTCAATCTAGAGACCTAGTGGCGTCCTCTCCAGCCTATTTCAACTTTGACTTCGAAGCTTCCTCATGCGAAAACGAGTCAAATTATGGCTTTAATGTGGTCTATAGCTTTAATGATAGTTTTATCGACGAATTGGAGCTTACATAACGTGACAGATCTACGTAATAGGATAGCTTCTATAAAAAAATTATTATAGACACACTTCTTACGTCAACTAAATACAATGTAAATTATAAGTTTTATTAAAAAAAAAGTCATTGTCTGAAACGGGATTCGAACACACACCCATTGCAATGAAACTGCAGAATCTACCACTGAGCCATGAGGCTCAGACCGAACATTTAACGAACTTGTGTACTCCGCCGAATGACGTATCTTAACCAATAACGTGTGAGAGGGCGCCTCGTGTGGTTTACAAATATAGACTCAAATATTTAATGCGCTCCACATCTTAGCAAGACTGAGCAGTGGATGAAAAAGGCTGCTGATTTTTTAAACAAATACAGGATATCGAAAATTACGTACGAATTTCTTGAACCTGTTAAACTGGGAATTTTCAGGGGCACTTTAACATACGTCCTGCCAGACTTTCGTTTAAAGTTAAGAGATAAAACTCAGGGAAGCCAGACACGTTCCATGGGAAATTAGGCTTCATGTATTATTCTCAAAACAATCGACTACAGACGACTAAGAAAGGCCTCTTAAACTGCAATAATCTTTTCATGCATCATTTAGATTTTGGTCGATATCGCTAAGGAATTACATCATTCACAGGATAGCTTCGTTATTAAAGCAATTGAAGTATTTATTTGGTTTAGAACTTCGAAGAAATTAAAAAAGTAATTCAAGTAGAGGAAGTCCGGGCAAAAAGAACATTATTTTAATAGTTAATTAAAAAATTCTTTGGAAAAAATGCTTTTTACAAAAATTAAAAGCAAACATTTAACAATGATATATTGCTGAATAACTCAAAAACTGAGAAAGGTATCAAAACGCGATTTGGACAGAATTACCAAGAACTGTTTGAAGTTTTTTTGACGGTGTTGTCAAATCCACAAATTCATTGCAGTATTTTTTTGAAACAAGTATTTATTTTAACAAATATTACTCGTTTTACTTGTTTTATCACCAGAAAAATGCCTGCCTTTTCTACTTTTCAAAAGTGTATGCACTATTTTATTTGTCTTAAAACTAGACAACAGAAAATGCAGTTTTCAGCGAACTAACAAAATGTTTGCAAATTAAAACCATGTGTTTTTGTGTTAGTCAACGTTGTTTCATAGCAACGAAAAGATGACAGTGTCACTGATACCTTTATGAAAACCCTGTCCAGCTTTTTAATTTCAAATGTTTACCTTATTAGAAGAAAAATAGTAACCCTATACAGGGTGTCCCACGACGAACTGCGGCGATCGATTTCTCAGAAAGTAGGCTTTAGAAAAATATGAAATTTTGGCAGCTAACTAAAGTCAATGGGGGTAATTCGCGGAAAATATCTTCAAGATGGCGGCACTTCCGGTTATACCGGAAGTAGACGTCAACTTTCTTATTTTAAATAGAACACCCTGTATATAATCGAATTTTTGGATTCCTCAAAAAATTCTAGGTATATTTCATGTATAATATCCTATACCTAAGTTGAACTGTTTTTGAGATATTTTGAATTTTATGTAAAAAATGACGTTTGCAGGTCTAGACATAACTATAAATAACTGCTTATCGAAGTCTCTATTATCTATTTGCGGTTAGCTTTCTTGTCCAAAAGGGTTCAGTTTGGTGGCCTGTGCTGATATTTTTATAATAAATAAATATAGGGTGATCAAAAACTGACATTATAAATATACTTTAAAAAATCGTTAAAAGTTACTTTTTTCAAACGGAAACCCCCAATTTTTTAACACTTAAAATAAGGGTGACTTTGTATAAAGTTGTCTATTCCAAAAATTTGTAGTTTTTGAGTTATTGACGATTTAACATTTTTTATTCTAATAATACCAGACGGCTTCTAAGTTTTCTTGTTAGTTGGCCATGACGGGGAGGCCTGGCGAGAACAAAACCAATTGGTTACTATAGAAACGTTATATTTGTTGTCGTTGGAAAATTACCTACTAAAATATTATTTATTTATTATAGTAATTATAATAATTATTAAACTAATAATCATGCCGGGGCGATTAAATTACACACACGAGGATTATTTGAATTTGTTTATTATCTATTGGGAATCTAACAGAGTTTTAACAAGCACATGCCAGATATTTGTTGACAGATATCCAGATAAACAGAAACCGTCACCGAACAGCGTTAAACAAATGTTGGAAAACTATAAAAATCTTGAAACCGTGAAGACAAAAATTAATTAAAGAAAGCCTATTCCCACTATAGTCTAGTCTACACAAGAGCACAACCTATTTTTTTAATAAATGTTGAAAACGTCCAGCTTGTACTTCCAAACATTTTTCTCTTCTCCGAATAAATCCCTCGTGGGTGGCCGCTCTAACTGAAGCTGGAGATAAACTTTCGAACGCGTCCCTTACCCATGCCAGTCCTCTTTTGTTGTTACTGGATTAAAATAAACGATTCCTTTTATCGTTCCTCATATAAAATAGCCTAAGACTGTCAGATCGGGGGAACGAGGAGGCCACAGGCAAGGTCCATTGTTGGCAATCCACTTGTCGTAAAACGTAGCTTGTAAAAAGTTAGTAACTGCAACGGTTCTATGTGGTGGGGCGCCATCGTGTTTGTAGAAAAATTGACTATGTTCTGCCAAAAGTAAATTACTTAAATATTCGTTGTCCAACTCTTCAAGAATATTCAGATATCTTTCTCCTACAAAAGTTTATAGACATAATTTTACAGAAAGAAATGCTTTGATAATATTCACCGATTTATTGATTTAAGAAGAAACAAAATACATCAAAATTCAATTAATCTGAAGAGTGCTCAATAAATAAAAGAAGGTTTAGTATTTTATGACTTCCTAAAGTACCCTGTATAAATAGTTTGTAAATATCTAACTAAAGATAACTTTCCTATAAAACTTGGAACGATATATTTTTTTAGATATGATGTGTTAAATCGTCAATAACTCAAAAACTACAAATTTTTGAAATAGACAACTTTATACAATTTCACCCTTATTTTAAGTGTTAAATAAGATAAAATTATAAAAATTGGGGGTTTCCATTTGAAAAAAGTAACTTTTAACGACTTTTTAAAGTATATTTATAATGTCAGTTTTTGATCACCCTATATCTATTTATTATAAAAATATCAGCACAGGCCACTAAAGTGAATCCTTTTGGACAAGGAAGCCACCCGCAAATAGATAATAGAGACTTCGATAAGCAGATATTTATAGTTATGTCTAGACCTGCAAACGTC
Organism: Kuschelorhynchus macadamiae; assembly: GCA_030620095.1. Classification (NCBI taxonomy): domain Eukaryota; kingdom Metazoa; phylum Arthropoda; class Insecta; order Coleoptera; family Curculionidae; genus Kuschelorhynchus; species Kuschelorhynchus macadamiae. The sequence continues at coordinate 589,936 of JAUTXW010000328.1, forward strand.
ATATTTTACATAAAATTCAAAAATATCTCAAAAACAGTTCAACTTAGATATAGGATATTATCAGTGATGGGCAAATACCGGGTATATTGAAATTTGGGTATATATCCAAGGTTTTGTACTACTCGGTCTATACCCATATACTCGGGTATATACCGGGTATATACCCGGGTATATACCCAAGTGTACGTACTTGGTTAATTTAAGGTAATCTAACAAATTTTTAACGTTTTGTTGTTAAACTAGGACATTAAAAAAGTGGTTGAATAAATCGAAATAAAAGTCACAAAATAATGCTATTAAAAATAAAAATAGTATATTGAAACAAAAACATAATGCACAGAGTAAGAAAAAAACACTTTCAAAATCTAAAAATGAACAACTATTAAAAACATATTTTAATTCTGAATAAAATAAGAGTGTAATGAAACAAAAACATAATGCACAAAGTAAGAAAACTACGTTTAAAATCTAAAATAAATAATACTTAGTTGCAGAGGTGGCAATCCTAGGTATAATACTAGGAATATACCGGGTATATGCCGGGTATATACCAGGTATATATCACAGTAAAATTCTCAATGGATATATACCCTACACCTTTTGGGTATATACCAGGTATATACCCAAATTTTATTTACCGACCCGTTGGGTATATATCCACCGCCCATCACTAGATATTATACATGAAATATACCTAGAATTTTTCGAGGAATCCAAAAATTCGATAATATACAGGGTGTTCTATTTAAAAAAAGAAAGTTGACGTTTACTTCCGGTATAACCGGAAGTTCCGCCATCTTGAAAATATGTTACGCGAATTGCCCTTATCGACTTTAGTTAGCTGCCAAAATTTCAAATTTTTCTAAAGACTACTTTTTGAGAAATTGATCGCCGCAGTTCGTCGTAGGACACCCTGTATATTGAATTAAAACCTATTACTCTCACCTGAAGACGTTTTCGGGCAATTTTTAATGGGAATCCACCTTGAACGTCGTAAAATTAGATGCGTGCAAACCTTTCAGAAAACTCCGGAGCCTTGTTAGGAAAAACGAGTGTTTTTGTCTGAAGCAATTTTAGATTTATTTCGAGAATACCCTAGAACGAAGCTTGTAATGTCAGATGAAGCTGTTTTCCATATAGGTGGACGAGTAAATAAGCATAACTGTCGTATTTGGGTAGATTAAAATCCCCATTCTTTCCCCACAATTTGATCATGACGGAATTGAAGTTGTTGTTTCTCAACAAGATACCCCAGCGTATTTTTCGATGATTGCTCGAGAATGTGTCAACAGATATACTTCCTGGCCGGTGGATAGACAGAGCAGGTCCAATAGAATGACCACCTTATTCTCCTGATATGGTCCCTGTTTTTTTAGTTACGTGAAGGAGCGATGTTATAATCTGATCCCACACACATTGCAGGAACCGTTGAATAACATAAGTAATGTGATAGAATTAGAAAATATTCCTCAAAATATGCTGCGAAGTGCATTTGATCATCTGAGTATTATTCTAAACGAGTGTATAAACGTTAATGGCGGGCACTTCCAACAAATGGTTTATTAATTATTTTGTGCTTTAAGTTTAGTTAGTTTATGTTATTTAATTCATTTAAGCTAATTCGAACTGATAATAAATAAAATAAACTAATAATAAATTAAAACAATGTATACATTTTTGAAAACTAGAAAGGTCATGCATTTTTCTGGTGATAAAATATACAGGATGTTCCATTTAAAACAAGTAAAACGATATAATAATAATAATTGTGTCCAGATTCCTCTCTTAATTAATTTTAGAGTTATTCAATAAAAACTCTTTGTTTAGTAATTATTTTCAGTAAAATGCATTCGAAGAAACCTTGTCATAAGAGTATTCCTACTGATCTCATGGATTGGTAGAAGAGAAAACTTTGTCTCTCTAAAGCGTTGACGCAACGTGTGGCAGTATTTTGATATTTTACTCGGTTGTCTTTAAAGATAAAGGTATTAAATTTCGTATGTTTATAATTGGCACAAAGATGCATATTTACCGAAATAATAATAAACAGGATGTCCCATTAGAGGATATGTATATTTTTCAACTATTTAATAATTTTAAAAAAATTGAATACTGTCAAAAGATAATACAAACAAAATCCTACAACTTTGGTATTGGTAAAAATGTTTGTATCTCCTATAGTTAAAGCTGTAGATAGGTGTCAAAATATAAATTAAAACCATGCACAATAACACGCTAATGAAAGTTTTTTGTTTTTTTTTTCTGCTTTTTAACAGCTATATCGACCAGCACAACCATATAAAAAACTGAAATATTCCACTTAACGGAACCCTTTATAACATTTGGAACAAAAAGTTCGCTCTTCATAAAAACCTATATTACATTTTCTTGGCAACAATGGAAAGGGCATATACGCTTTTCCGACAAACACAAAGCTCACGTTATGAGCTTAATTATCAAAAAATTCGAAACAATACGCTGGAGTTAACTGACATCAGTAAAAGAATGAAACGAGTGGGAAAATAAAGTATCCAAAAAATTGCAGTGTAATATTTTAACATCACTTTCAGGATGCCTATTCAATAGATCATTAGTCATTTGGTACTTGTTCTGTAGCACGAATGGGATTTTAGCTAAAGTTGTCATGTAATAACATGTTTAAAATATTTATTATTTTAATCTGTAAATTAGGACCTTATTTTACATATAGGATGCTCAGGTGCAATATTCACCCCCATTGACTTATTTAATTTTTATTATTACACACACAGGTGACGATGAAACTACTACCTAGGGCTCCATTTGACAATGGCTAGAGATAAAAATATGGAATTTAGCGTCTTGATAGAGTTGAATATTGTGAACATTTGTAATATAAAAACAATTAAATATCGAAACGACCGCGACTTCGTTATTTTAAATGGAAGAGCCTATATATTTTATGTTTTTTGAACTCTCTTAACAATTCTAAACAACTTTTGTATAACATAACCTATGTCTAAAATGTATAGTTTTCCAAACAAAGCCACTTAAAAATGTGCCATAATTCCCACTTATTAGTATTTTATGGAAAAACGGGGTAGGCCAGCATAAAAACAATCACGGTTATTTACTCTTTATTCAAGCCTTTATCCAACACATTTAAAAAATGTGTTTTTCCCAAATCGATTTTTCAAGTTTTGATCAGACCCTGTACCACAACGGGTCAACTGACTGGAACAAAACCTTTACATTAATAGCACTAATAATTCGATTTCATAAAATGTCCAAATTTTCAGGTTGAGTTAAATAGATTTTTTCTTTAATATGACCCCAAAAGAAAAAACTAGAGGTGTCAAATCAAGCGAACGTGCTAGCCACCTTACAGGTGTATTTCCTATCCATTTGTCCCCAAACCTGTCATTTACATAATTTACACAAATTCGACCATTATGGGCCGGAGCATCATCTTATTGTAAGTAGATGTCGGGAATTTCTGCAAGAGGTAAATTGTCCAAAAAATCGGTAACTGTTGTTCCTAGAAAGTTCAAATAAGTTTGTGCTGTAAGGAGCTCAATAAAAAACTCTCAATTCTCGTTCCTAAAATACCTAGCCACACATTAACACCAAAGCGTTCTTGGAAAGATCCTTCTCTAAATAAATGTTGATTTTCATTTGCCCAATATCTTACGTTGTTCGTGTTGGAACATTTCCAGATTCGTGAAGCGAGACTCATCTGAAATTAATATTAATCTATTAAAGTTATTATTATAGTTAGAATTTTCCATAAACCGTCGGCAATATTCAACTCGCAGAGCAAAGTCATTAACACCCAAGTGTTGGTGGATTTGGTATTTGTAGGGCTTGTACTTATGTTGCTTCAAAATACTCTTTGCACTTTCTCTGTTAACTCCAACTTCACTTTCAATGTGGCGGGTAGAAACACTTGGATCTGCATTCACACATGCCAGAACGTTTATTTCAACTTCTTCACTAATAATGAACTTTCCTTCATTTTCATTTTGGGGAACTATTTTGAAATGTTGTACTAACCACGGAAAATAGGCATAGCATGGTTGGTTTCTGTTGGGGTATCGCTCTGCGTAGAATGTTTTTACAAGCACTCGCCACAAACGAGAAGCATTTCTATTTGTTCCGCCCTTGTAAAACTTGCCATTTTAGAGAGGTTACAAAGAACTTTTAGTCTACACCAGCGATCTTCAAACTTTTATCTCTCACGGAACACTTCACATGATTATAATTTTTTAGGGAACCCATACTTTATAATGTTGAAATGAGGTATTTATTTGAGAAAATTATCATGTTTTATTTGGAAAAAAATGAAATATAAAAGTATAATAAAAATATAATAGTATAATAAAAAATAAGAACACAATCACAATCATTTCAGTGGCTAGGATGGGCTTGCTTCTTCCTACCAATGCTTTTAAAATCTGGTTTAATAGTGGCGATTTGAATTCTCAATTCCGGTTCGGCGTCTAATTTATTCCTGTATTTAGTTTTTGTGCTGGTATAAATGGAAAAAGATTGTTCACAAAGATATGTGCTGACGAACGATAGAAGAATATCGATGGCACACTTTGATATTTCAGGATATTCCTTGTACACCTCCAACCAAAAATCAGAGTTCTTCTTGATTAAATGAAATTTTTAATGTAGAATCAGACGATATCTCAATTAATCGTTCTTTTTGTTTCAACGTTAATAATTGATCATCATGGCTTTGTGCAAATTGATTTTGCACCCAACCATGTGACTCGTTTGTAATTGGAAAATAGTCTCTAAGAGTTTTACTTAGAACGTTCAAATGGTTGATAATATATGTTTTAATATCTTCATTTATGTTAATCTGATCGTTTAACTTTTCGAAGTATTGTGTATCGTTTTTCTCTACATACGATTCCCACAAACTCAACTTCATAATAAAAGCATTAATTTTACTTTTAACTTTATACATATTGGTTTTTGTTCCTTTTAATGACACATTTAGATCATTTATGGCAGAAAATATATCAGCCAAATATCCTACTGCTTGACACCATTTCTCATCAATTTATTTAAATGCGTATGCATGCTGCTGTTCGTATAATAATAATCGTATCTCATCTTTAAGGTCAAAACATCGACTTAGAACTTTTCTACGGGAGAGCTATCGTACTTCCTTATGTAGAAGAAGCGTCCTATGTAAACTTGATAGGTCTTCGCAAAGAAGAGTGAACAGTCGGGAATTTAACTCTCTAGATTTAATAAAATTGACAATTTTGACTACGTCGCCAAGAACGTCTTTTAAATCCTTTTGCATTTTCTTAACGACCAGAGCGTGGCGATGAAAGCAACAATGAGAATGTTCAATATGAGGTGCTATGGCCTTTATTCGAGATACTGCGCCTTTGTTTGTTCCAAGCAAGGACTTTGCTCCATCAGTACATATATGCAAACATGAATTCCATGATATTTCGTTGTTGCTCATATACGTGTTGATTGTCTCAAATATTTTCTCCTCTGTGGTTAGTTCTGGAAGGGGCTTACAGAAGAGAAGGTCTTCATGAACAGTTGATTCGAAAATATAACGCACCATAACAAGTAAAATCGGTAAACCAGCAACATTAGTTGACTCATCTAACTATAATGCAAAACCATGAGGTGACCGTTTTATGCGTTCTATTAATGTTTTTTCGCAAAAAATTGATATGTCTTTGATACGTCTGCCAACAGTTGTATCAGAGAGAGGAACCTCGTCGATTTCTTTTATAAAATTTTCACCAAGTTTGCAAGCAATCAGGTCTTTGGCACAAGGTTTGATTAAATTTTCTCTTATCGTATAAGCTTCTCCTGCTTTGGCAATTCGGTAACTGACAAGATATGATGCTTCAAGCGAAGATTCGTTACTATCGTACATATATTTACAGAATGACTTTTTTTATTTTTAAGTTCTGCACATTTTCGTTCGAAATATTCTTTGCTTTCGTCCTTCAGATTGGGGTATTGAGTTTCCAGATGCCTCTGCAATTTTGCTGGATTCAGGCTGCAATTGCTAACTACCTTTTCACACTGCACACAAACCATTTGGTTCAAATTCATTGCCAGTGCAGGTAAAACCAAATTTGATGTAACTTTCGTCATATTTTCTCCACTTTGGTTGATTTTCGTTCACGCTTGTGTTTGGTTTTATTTTTCTGCCTTGTAATTCTTGGAGTTTTGATTCGGAAACTTTTGAGCATGAAGGCAAGGAAATATCTTCGGTTGCTAAAGAAATGTCATTCGATTTCTCCTCTACCACTGAACATTTTAATTTTACAGTCTTCAACCAAGTATTCATAATTGGAGTGAATGTTAGAACATTTATCTGAAAAAATGAAAACAACATATTATAAAGTCAAAAACGGGACATATTTGTAAAAAAAAAACAGTTCGCTGAGTCCTAATTTCGAAAATATTTAATATTTAATATTTAATTAAATAATAATATTTAATATTAATAGATTTAATTTAAAATATATGATAATAAAGTTTTTATGAGTATTTATCTTTTTTTATTAATATTTCCTCTCTAAACAAAATCACGCGTACATAGAGCCAATAGACCTGGCGACACGCACGCGCGCTTTTATTAAGAAAATAGGCACAAAACGAATTTTGCACCTTTTCGATAATATGAATATTGTATTTTGCGCCACTTGTGTTTAAAAGCTATAAGATTTTTCTTTTTGAAAAAGTAACTTTTAATTAAGTTCTAAATTATAAAAATATCAAACAATAACTTATTCACATCCAATTACTCTCCGCAGATTTTAAATACAAATCGAATAAATCGCATTTCAAAATCGCCAAATTTGCAAAAAAGAAGACCATGAATAACGACATTATCGATAACAATTTGTAAGTGACCGCTGGTGGCCTTTTTCTTCTCCGAAAATACATATTTTATAATTTTGAGGTTATGCTATCGGAATTCACGCATCCAAAATTATCATTATTAGTGTGTAAGTAATACTGGCATAAAACTTTAAAAAATTACTCTGATTTCAAGCAGAAACACACCTCTACTGGAAATTAGGTCATTTATTTTAAAATGAAATTGTTAAGAAAGACAAAGCGTTTATCAAACAAAAAAAAACACATTAAACAGGAATATGTACTTACTTACCTTTCTTAGCTAACCTATAACACTAGAAACAGCTACTTTTATTAGCAGAATAAAAAAAGAATAACACAATAATAATTATTAATTATTAATCCAACACAGTGTAATTAAACTAAAATGAACTGTTACATAACCAGCTGATAACGAGTGGGAGATAAGTGGAAATTTACGCCACTGGCCCGTTTTTTCTGTTGTTTTTTTTAAATATATTATTGTGCATTACTCATTACTTTTTCACGAAACCCCTAAAACCATAGAGTGGAACCCCAGGGTTCCGCGAAACACAGTTTGAATATCGCGGGTCTAAAGCAATAGAGACACGAAGTAAAGGATGAGAATTGACAAAAAGTGAAACAATCTGCTAAGCCCACAAGTGATAAAAGTTACTTGTCAAAATTCAATTGTTTTTAAAAACCATAGCAATCTCTGTCTAGGCTGATATGATTATTTTAATTTTAGCAAAACTTTTTTTATAGGTAGTTATCACACTAGGTTAAGTTATCATTAACTTAACTTTCATAAACAACAGCAAAATTGAAAATTAGATACGCTATTTTTATGATGTTAATATTTATCCAAAGCGAAAAACAGTCAGTTGACCCGTTATGGTAAAGGGTCTGATCAAAATGAAAAATCGTTTTGCGGAAAACACATTTTTTTTTAAACTCGGAACATTTTTTTTTTTGATATTTAAAGAGTAAATAATCGTGATTGTTTTTATCCTTGCCTACTGCGTTTTTGCAAAACACACAATTAAATGGGAATTATAGAACATTTTTAAGTGGCTTTATTTGAAAAACTATACATTTTAGACATAGGTTATGTTATACAAAAGTTGTTTAGAATTGTTAAGAGACTTCAAAAAACATAAAATATACAGGGTGTTCCATTTAAAATAACGAAGTAGCGGTTATTTCCGAGGAAAACCGGAAACGATATTCAATTATTTTTATGTTACAAATGTTCCCAAATTCAAACTTATCAGCACAGCAAATTCCATATTTTTATCTCTAGCCGTTATAATAATTAATTTAAATATCAAATAGTCATGAACATTTTTTTAATAATAACAGTTAAAGCTCGGATTATATGCAAAATGCATATAAACTCATATTTAGCATATGTATGTCAAATTTTCATATTTTAACAATTATTGTATATTTTTGATCAAATTTAATATTTGACATTTTGTTAGATAGGCATCTGAAATATTAATATATAAGCTACTTATGCAATTAATTTTCAATTTTAACTACAAGTAAGGACTGATATATGGAGAAACTGGTGAAATATTGATTTTAATCGAATATGGCGAATCAACAATTAATTTTTCATGTATTTTAAAAAAAATCCCTATTTTCAATTCGATGTATTTTTTTTCTGTAGAATTCAAAAATTTCACCCAAAAAATATTTGAACCAAAAACAAAAGATTTATGCCATGGAGGAATCTTTAACAAAAAAAAATCAAACCAAATTATTTAAAATTTGAACCCATATTATTTAATGTTATGAGTGTAAGCGAGACGTCGTCCCCACACGAATGATATCTTTGTCGCATTTGCGTATTTACTTTTAAATGATACCGACAATTGTCGAGGAGGTTCCAGCTACATAGTATAGAGTTCATTGCAGTGGCGTATATTGCTATTAAAAAAAGGAAATTACTTTATTTTAACTATAGGTAAAATTGGCTCTGGGGGGTTTACTCGCCAATGCCGAAAAAAAGGTCCTTATTTCTATCATTTTACGTTAAATAAAAGTGGCTCTGGGGGGTTTTAACCCCCAAACCCTCCCTTATATATGCCACTGGTCCATTCTTATACATAAAAATATAAATTTAATTAGTTTTATACACTTGTCCCTTGAATGCAATTAATAGTTTTTTCTTAAAAAATGAAATAGTAGTTCAAGCCTTCTTCGAGATTTTATTTTTACTCATCAGAGCCGAAAAAATATCGATTATGTTGTATAGTTTCGACACATTTTCTATAAAATCTGGATGCAGCAAATATGCTAATTTTATGCCACAAAAAAAGGAAGTGAAAAAAAATCTGCCTGAAGTCCATTATAGTCCACCACAGGCTTGGCGCAATGTTTTTATTTAAAATATTTATTTTATCACTTATATAAGGCGATATAGATTCTAAAAACGTATTTATAGCTTTAATTTCAAATTCTCACTCATATTTTAAAATGTTAGATATAAATTAAAATAAAAATTACACTTTTAACTAGATGGATATTTTCTTGAATTGCAAAAAAACTATGAAGGTATATTATTAAACTATTCAATAAAATATCGGTAGTCCATGATTTTAAATACCAGAAACGAATTAAACGTGCCTAGCTACATACAATCGTAAGTATCTATGCAGTAATAATGTAGGAATAAATGCTAATGTTCTTTTACAAGGCAATCTTTGTTTCTTTCGAAATACGTTTTATTGTATATTACATAACAACTGTTGAAAGCCGAAGTTTTTAAACGAGGAGGTATTTAGCACTAACCGTTAGCAGAGTGCGGAAATCCTTTGATTTAAAAACGACCACTTTTACACGCTAATGAACTTTGTAATGAATTTTCAGTAGGAATTTTATTATCTTATTTTCAACTCTAGAGTTGAAAATAATATATTAAAACACTAGTTCTGTAAGACTTGATTTTATAGTACGATGCGTGCACAGAGTAAAAAATACACTGTTTAGCCATAAGTTATATACAATATTTTGTATCGCTGTTTAAATTTATAGTATTCTTTAAACTAGCGTTTTGCAAACTACGGCCCGCGGGCCAAATTTGGCCGCGAGCATTATAAATCGGGCCCGCGGTAGCGGGATGGATATACTTTGCATCTGGCCCGCCCACGGTGGGACTAAATACTAAAAAAACGACCGAAAAAGTGAAATAAAAACATTAAT